>PVKU01001320.1:0-316067 GCA_004027475.1 Anoura caudifer | reverse complement strand
GCGGGGAATAAGTCTTCCCTAATTATCACGGCCTGGCGCATGCATGCCTTTTGCCTGCTCAGGTTCAGGAAACGAGGCATTTCCTTTAAGAACCCAGCCTCTCCTCATTCGTTTGTGCCAAGGCAATTCAGAGGCAACGGATGAAGAGCAGATTAGGCAGCAACCACTGATCATAAGTTTTTGTTGGATTTATAGTACCAGATGGCTTAATCATTCTCAGCAGTTCCCAGTCTCTGTCTGCAAGGAAGACCAGATGTAATTTCTACCTTCTGGTGAAATAGACTCCTAAGATTGAATGCAAGAAGTAAAATATAAGGGCATAAACCGAATCATGGAGATGAGGAGCTCGGAGCCCACGGGCTGAAGCCAAGGGGCCTGGGCCATCATCTCCCTTGGGCACGAGGCCAGTTTTCCGTAGCAGCACAACTGGGGACACGCCTGTTTCTTAAGCTAGAACTTTTGTTCGTTAAGTTAATATCGTGCAAAATATGCCAAGGAGGTAGGAATGCCCCTGCCACCCACACGCAGTTCTTTTCAGGATGGACTTCACCTCATGCCTTATTTGCATCTTGCTTTGTAGCTGCCTTGGAAGGAGCTGACTAATTCTAGCATGCCTTCTGTCTTCCCGAGCAATGCACCACACAATGCAAACAGAAATAAAGCTGCCGAAAGGGCTGGCTAGAAGAGTCAAGGTTTCACGCAGTAAAACAGTGCAGACAATGGAATTCCCCTGTATGTCTCGATACCACTCTGATCCAACCCCGGTTCTTCCCCGGGCTCTGGTCTGCGCCTGCCAAATACCCGACCGCAGTCAGCCCAGTTCGAGGAAGGGGTGAGGGCAGGCACTTTCAGCTGGGTGATCTACCCGTGCTCAGAATTCAATGCCTACGCCAAAATAACATCCTCCTCTTCATAAGGGGAAAAAAAATGTAAGTTACCTTATTCTCTTTAGTAAACATGCATTCCAGTTTCCAAGGTTGCTCCCACACCCAGCCCAGCCCACCTCCTCACCATCCGTGGGCCGCAGATGCTCCAGGGTAGGTTTGAGCACCGTTTTTGACCGGGACCGTAAGCACACAGTGAGGGTGCCTACATTTCTCTGTCACCCTCTCGAAGCACATACCGTCTGACCCCTCGGCAGCGACCCGTAAATGTTGTGGGAGGAAAAGAAAATATCTGATCCCAAAGAACAGATTATTTTTGATAAGTAATATAATTGCTCTTTCCGCTGACAGTTTGCGACTCCAGAACACAGACTCTGCTGTGACATCCCGACATGGTGCTTGGGAACATGAAAACAAGCGAGTATCACAGTTTGAAGTCGTACATTTGCTCTTCAGTGACAACCTTGTCTCCGAAACTCTGTATTTGTGATCTAAAAGTTAAATGATTATAAAAATAGGAAAACTGAGTTACCAATTCAAAGATAAACATAAATTTTAAAGTTGTAGGAATCATTAAGGCCCCCCATGAGGGGTTTTAGTATGAAGGAGAATTTGCCAAAGTGCTCCATCTAATTAGTTCTATTTTGGATACTCTTCTTACCTGAAGTCCGTTCCATAACCACAATGCACCCAGAATGGCAACAGATGTGCATTTATAGCACAAAGCCAAGGACTCTCCGTATGCTGGGCTTTGAAAGCCCGAGAGATTGAAATAAGGATTGTAAAATGAAGAAAGGGCGAACAGACTTCGGCAAAGCACTCAGGAGTTTCCACGCGCCGATGTAGCGCCCACACTCTCCGCCAGTGTTTCTCACCACCTGAAGTGAACTCAGGAGGTATCCGCCTTCCTAAAGAACACGTGATCACACTGGTCAAGATGTAATCAGGCTGCGAGGCTGGCCCCTCACGTTGCAAGGTTGGCTTATTAACAAGTAATGCCCTTTCCTTGCAAGGCAGCTTTCTAGCCTCGGGGAGTCCGGCCTGAGGCATTGGAAGAGGGAACGAAGATTTCTTTTCCAAATGAGGTTGTCAGGGAGCTCATTTGCACCACCCAGTGAGTGTGTGTGGGTGAGCTGATGAAGGTGATGATTTATGAGGCTGCAGACCCTTAAGTGATTCTAGTGACGGAAATCCACAGCAAAATCCACTTAGGAAGATAAAGCAGAACTCCTGTTATCTGTGGGAGGTAAAACCACATGGCTTTTGCCCTTACATTTCAAGTTACCCTACTGGGTTTGGGAATAGAGAGTGCTCATTTGCTTAGAACGCATGTTGTGGTTAACGTTACTATACGTACTTTAAAAATAACGTCATGTTCATCGAATCTCCCTTAAAGGATTTCGCTGTTTCGGAAGGGGTGGGTGAGGACTGGATCTGATCGACCACACCATTGATAGCTATGTTACCTATCCGTATTTAAATTATCTGAATGTGAACAGACGGTAGCCCTCTCCTGCAAAGGCAGCAGACATTCTTTTTGGTGAAATATATTTGCAAAAAATGATGTTTTCAGAGGCTAGGCTACAGCTGTAAACAGACTGTTTAATGAATGTGGCCATCACCAGTTAATGCCTTCAGAGTGTCATTAAAAAAAAAAAAAAATAGAGAATCTGAGTCCCAGCGCCGTAAAATGATAAAGCCAAAATGAAAATTGTGTTTTAGCTAATTTCCTTATATTTGGTGTGCTTGCTCCTTAAATGCCAAGAAAATCTATTTTAAGAGTCTGGTGAGGATTTGTAAGCTTTGATCTTAAAACTGAAAGTACGTTCGTAATATCCCATTTCAGTAGCAAAGTGCGAATTTCAGACACGGAGTCCCAGCCCCGCATCTCCGCAAGCGAGGCAAAGGCAAGCACCCGTCGTGGTTCTGTGGTCCAAAGACAATCCCACGTTTTTACGGGTGTTCTTCCAGAGTCCACAGTGGCAACCCACGGAGCAGCTCAGTGTGGCCTGCCTCTGGCCTTCATTGTCAGAGAGCCGTCGTTTACAGACACTGTCTTAAATAAAACAGAGCATCTCTTCCGTGCTCATCTATGCATTGGATTATTATATACTTCTGTGCGGTGGAGAATGTGGACATGAACTAGCTACTCCCAGCTACGTTACCTTGTGCTGTGTTTATTCCCTTCCAAAAGATTGCCTACTGATGCAGACGTAAATTCACAGAGCCCTCCTTGCTCAGTCTGCAGTCTGAGGCGTCCTGGGGCAACCCACGCTTTTGGTTTTCTTGCACAAGTGATTTATCGAATTTTATTCTCACCTATTTCTAGAGTCCAGAAGAATGTGGCCGATCCATGTATTTGATGTCACTATGATTAAAAAAACATGAATTTATGCATTTGCAGGCAAAGATTATATATGTGAATTCATATCAGTTCCCTTGGTATCAAGGAAATATTGCAAAAACTTAAAGGAGTCAGCTAGTACCATCTTAACTCTTCTGATTCTTGATATCTAGCTTTAGCTTAAAATTTTTTTCCGAACAAATAACTCGGTCATTTCTATAGGATGCCCTAAGTTTTCAGGACAATGTTCAATTGGCTTTTATCATCTTTGCTCTGAGCAACTATAGTAAATAATTTTATTGTACATGAATGCATAATAAAAACATAACAACATAAAAAAATTAATGCCCCCCAGGAATTCCAGAAGGTAAACACAGATTCTCAGGACCTAGAATTGAATCATCAGGGCAGTGTTTTAAGTGAGAATATATTTTAAGTTAAAAAATTATGATTTTTTACAAAAGCATTTACAATTAGTAGAATTAACATTTTCAACTAAACCAACTTGTAAGTATAATGCCAAGAAATTGGTAATTCGCTATTTATAACCTGTGTTAAAAAATGTTACAGTTGTATCAATATATTTTTATAAAATGTTGATATTATATTCTGGCACAGAAAGGTGGGCTGGAGCCACAAGAGATAAGTAACATAACTGAGAATAGAGTTTATGTAAAAATGTATAGATTTTCATGTGATCATCTTACCACTCTTAAAAACCAGTTTCTACTTTAATATAGTGCCACAGTGGTACTGCGCTGTTCGAGAACAGGAAAATTCACATGAAAATGTCTGTCAGATGTTCATTTTAAGTATTTTTCATAAACCACATGTTGAAAAAAGTGATTTCCCAGAAGCACCCTCCATACCATGGACGTTTCCTGTCACCAGGTCTCAGTGTGACCCCCACAGTGGCCTTGTGAGCTCGGCAGGGGTCACTGTCCCTACTGGAGAGATGGGGAAACTGAGGCTCGGGGGGTGGAGCTGCTCAAATCGGGCTACCCACATTACACATGCCTCTTTTTTTCTAATTAAAGGAAAATCTATTTCACGTTTTGTTCTGACCTATGTATTTTTGGAGACCACGCACAGGAGCTTCATCTCCCTCCCAGACCCTTAGCCAAAGGGGTCCCGGGGGGGTGCGGCGTGAGTCACAACCGAAGAAGCTCACTGTCGTCTTCCTAATGCAGCCTTTGCATCTGGCTCAAGGGGGAAAAAAAAACGGAGTGAAATAAACAGAATGAAGCATTCTACCTGACATAAAATAAACTCCTGAAATATTTATTTTTATATTGGTCCATTTAATAACTTACTTATTAGACAGTATAACCAAATGACAGCCTTATGTAATAAAGTTGTAAATACAAAGAAATAACGTGTATACCATATTCATAAGCAATAAAAATACGAAGTACTCATATATCTTTCAGTCTCTGAAGTGCGATGTTGTCCTCTAATGAGGTTTGCTGTTGATTTTAACTCGAACAGAAGGTTAAGGAAAGGCGAGCAAAGGACTAACTACAGGTGATGAAACAGAAAAGACGCGACCCGGCTTCCCGCTGCTTGCCAGCAGCATTCCCAACGGTGCGCTCGCTTAGAAGCATCTCCGCGCGTCCCTGCGCCCCAACGCCCCGGATGCCTTTGGGTGGATGTCTCTTCATACCCCGCCCCCTCACAAAACATAACAGCATCCTACCTCAGATTTAGTTCTGCATCCCACTATTCTCTGCAGCGAAGGCCAGCGAAACGCAGACCCTGAGTCCGACCATACTTTTTCCCTTCCATAACCCGCACCGCGTGTCTGTCTGGAGAACGGGGCCCAGTGCTGCTCCACCCTCACACGGATGTTCGCTGACTCTGTATCGTCAAATGTCAGCTTCCTTTTATCCCTGGTCTCTGGTTGAAATGTGGAGTGGGAACTTGAACCATTGCAACGGTTATATACGATAAACAGCAGATTGCCTTGTCCCAAAAGCATTTTGAATACTGTCTTTTTGCATGTATTTCCCCCAAAATTGTCCTGTCTGAAAGATATTATGTACAGATTGAAGTGTGTGAGGTGTGCATCTTCCATCTAGACCCAGCCCCGTCTAGACCTGCATGCGGAGGTGTGTTTGTACCTGTGTTTCCTAAACAGGCAGGGTAGGGATTCACTTCCTGCTAGTCCTTGACCCTTGACCCATACTTACACACAATCTGAGAGTTGGGAGACGATGTGAAGGGAGAAGAGCAAGCCAGACATCGAACCCATTTATTCAGAATCTTAAATTATGAGTTTTTATCATCAATATTTTGGTTACATTGTTACACAAAGGACAAATGAACATCCGGTTTGAGGTCTCTTCTTGGACGGCTTTGGGATTAGTGACATGTCCTTGGCAAAGGAATCCTGTACCCATCAACTCTCAGCTGGATTTTAATAACAGCGTTGTACAAGGTGCCAACACAGGAAGGATTTGAGAACCAGCTCCCAGGGTGCCTCTGGCCAACAGCTGTAACCACTGAGGTACGGCGAGGCTTCCAGCCAGGTGCACACCGGGGAGTGGCCACGCCCCCTTCCTGGGCCAATCCGAACGGCATCCCGGGGAGAGCGCCTGTCCTGTTGTCTTCGAGGCATCTGATCCTAGGTGTGCTCAAGCAGAGTGGATTCCCATCAACGAAGCATGCTGCTGGGAAGACCCAGGTCCCTCGGCCAGGGCACCTGTACTCAGGAGACTTGGTCACACAACTCCTGTTTTCAGCTTATATGACCCAGGGCACCCAGGAACATCAGGTGCTCACCATATTCCAGAAATAAATAAAAAACAAACAAACAAACAAACAAAAATCCAGGTCGTTAGTTCTAAAGGTGCCTCTGAGAGGGTCTCTTTGAAAGAAGGAGCGAGATTGCCCGTTTGTCATTCTTACTTTGATATGCAGGTATCTTTTGTTTGGTTTGGTTTGGTCTCATCCAGGAATTCAACATACATGTCCTCTCCCTCACCCCAGCACGAAGGATAGATAAAAGGGGGTGCGGAGGGAGAGCTGAGTGAGGACAGAAAAGTAAAGCTTTTCGAGGAAAACACACACACAGACAGAACAGAACGAGAGTCGCAGTCCTATCGTGCAAAACTTGCTTCTCCAGATAAAGCACTTCTGGACAGGTTCACAATGCCCCTTCCCCCTCCCGAGTCCCCCCATCCTCCCCAGGAAACACACAGAACAAAAGTGATGCCGTCCTTCTTCTTAAGGCTGAACAGACACACACAGAGACCACGTTTCAGGCCGGCCGCGGGGGTGACTTGCAGGGCTCCCGCCCTGAGCGCCGCCAGCGACCTGCAGTCAGCCCGTCCTGAGGTCTGGGCAGGGCAGCGATAGGGCGTCCAAACCAACGAAGAAACGCCAGTGGTCCCCACAGTAAAATCCCAGATCGACTTTACAATCACAGGTACAAATTGCTCAGATCAATAACGCCATTTCTCCTGAAGACCTTGTCATCTAAAACTAATTAGAGGCCCAGGTTCCCGAGGAATGGTCAATAGTCAAAGAAGATACTGGAGATTTGGAAGGAAATCATTCTTCTACCACGACGGTCTGATGGATTTGGGAAACAAGTGGTCTCGGTCTGGCCAAGTTCGGGGGGTGAGGGAGGGTGGATCCCTGGGTCCCGATGGCAACTTCCCTGCCGCCCCAGCTCTGCCTTTATAGAGGGAACACCAAGAAGCCCGAGAACGTGGAGTACTTCCAGCCTCCCATGAGGTTACCCCGTTCCAGTTTGAGGTGCACCTTGTCCTCTCTCTCCATCAGCAGGAGGACCCCATTGCTGGCTGCTTCTCTGGTCACGTCCTGGTCTCCAGCGAACGCTGAGATCACTGGGTAGCCATTCTGCATTAAACTGACCTACAAGGCAGAGAGTAAAGCTCAGTAGACCACGCAGGGCCACCCGTCCCCACACACCTGTCCTCTTCTCCCCCACCCCTCCCCGCCCCTTGCCATGGAGGCCATCCCTGGGGCCTAACCAGAGGACCCAGCTGGGTCCCCGCCCCAGGTGCCAGCCAGCCCCACGGCCTCACAGAGGGGGTGACGGGGTCTGCAGCAATGGGGGACGAGCAACCCATAGCTGAAAGGTCCAGCTTCCAGAGCTACCCACCTGGATGGTCTGTCTGTTGTACACTTTTACCACATGGAAGCTGAAGCTATAAATCCCTTTTCTCGGCGCTACAAAGATACTGGAGGCGAGATCGAAATGGTTGCCAATATTTACTAACACCTGAAAAAGAAGAGGGAACACAGCACCAACATAGCGAGCCCCCCCCCCTCCACCTGGTCCCCTGGCAAGTGATCAGACCCGCACAAGAGTGACCTCAGGTCCTCTGTGCCCTGCCCAGGGGCTTGTGGGGGAGGGGCTGCTGGAGTGAAAACACCTACAGGGAAGTGATCAAGTGATTGCAAAGGTATCCTAACAGATGGTGATGCATAAAGATTTTTCACAGTATATTCATTTATGAGTTGAAAAGGGGGTGCCGATTTTGTTCATGGGGAGCAGGGCAGAGAGAAAGGAAGACAGTGATGTCAGAAGACAAACTGGAAATCGAGTCTGTTCAGAGGGGCGTGGGGTCGACACGGAGCTGTGAGGAAAACGAGAGGGCCCGGCCAAATGGGTGCGGAGCGGGCCGTGGGGCAAGAGGCCAAGGAGATGCAATCAGGTTCTTCAGCTGAAGCCAGGGATCTAACTTCCCACGCTCTGGGAAAGAGGGCGTGAAGCTTGGCTCTCCATGCTCCCCCGGCCCCTGCACGTACCCTGGCAGCATACAGCAGGCGCTCATTAATGCCTGCTGAGCGAAAGGCTGCAGTCCGTAAGCACAGGCTGTGCCTGCGCTCCTCTCTGTCCCCCGAGTGACGTTTGCTTCCTTGGATGAGCTATGATGTCATGTAATGAGTCTGAATAAGCAGCAGGAGAGCCCACACAGCAGCTTGGACACCTTTGGCTCAACCCCAGCAATTCCATCACATGCGAGAATAACGACCAATCCAGCCACGGGACCCGAGGTCACGTGGCCCCGCAGATGGTTTCCCTCGAATCAGAGGGGACGGGAGCACAGCATCATGAGCAGAACCTGAAGCAGGGAGGGTCCCCCATGGCCACCCAATTCTCCTTCAGATGCTGAAGACGAGGTTGGGCCGCTCTACCTGGACCCTGTCCCCACTCCCACTCCTGCGCACAGGCACAACCGGGCTGAACACACTAGAGTGGCCTGCCTGGTGTCATCAGCGTTTAAGGCAAACAGCCAGCACCAGCAACCCAGCCCTGGAGGAGAGAGCCTGTCATCCGCTCGGAAAATGAATGTCATCTGAACACATCCTGCGGTGGTTTCTCAGGCGCTCGTTGCAGATGGATGGCATGCAGTCCCCGGAGTGCCGTCAGCGGCCGCGGGCAGCACTGGGAGCCAGCCGGCTCCGCGGCCAGGCCAGGCACCGCCTCGCCCCCGGGCTGTGGGGCTCGTGCAGACCCACGGGCCCTGTGGCTAAAGACAGGGGGCCACCCTGTTCTCTGCCTCCCCAAGGCTGTGTCTCACTCAGCTGGCCTCAGGATGCTTCACAGAGAATAAAGTGTTCTCCATTCAAGCCCTCGGAGCTGCTTCTTCCGACTCCTTACGGTTCACCTCAGTTTAAATTCAGGAACCTGGCACATTCAGGATGTTGCTGTGGAGTCAAGAACTCCCGACCAGCTCAGAAAAGCAGCTGTTTCTCCCTGACCGGGGACACCCCCATTCAACCCGCCTGGCCATAGGCTCCCCATGCACAACACGAGAATCCTGCCACTACTTATCCTGCCCTGCGTCACAGTTTCCTTGACACCCAGATAACATGACAGACATACAAGGCTGTGCAACTATTGGTAGGACATTGGAAGGTGAATGTTCCCAACTACCTAGTTCTTGTCATCCCCTTGATTTGAACATAATTAGTAAATATTTTTATGTCTTGTAAACAAAACAGATTAAAGATGGGCTCCCTCCCACCACCATCCCAAATCCCCCCAAATTTCAAGTATGTACCTACTTCCTAAGACAAATGAACACAGTGGCCTAAAATGAGGCAGGCGTGTGTGCGCGCGCGCGCGCGCAGGGTATCGGCACTTGGGTGTGAGAACCAGTTGGAGGGAAAGTCCAAGTGTATACGTTTGGCCCCATGTGCTGTCACAGCCAAGAGAAAAGCGTTTTGTCAAAAGGAAGGGACGGATGAGTTCAAGTTTGGAGCTCACTAGTCAGTTTCCCATTTGTCTCCGAACAGCAACCGAAACCGATGGTGTAGACACCAAAGTGAGGTCACATCCTCTCATCCTGAGCAGCCACAAGCCAGAGAAGGATCACGCAGACGACCCACGTGGGAGAAGTTAAGTGGATTAGGACAATTCAGGTCCTTGGTCTTTTGTTTACTCCTATAACGGCACTACATACTGATATGTTGCAGATACCGTATTTGTAGATTACATCATGTCTGCTGTTTTCACACAAATTGCACTGATATAGCCACAGGCTCTTTTGTATTTATATAATCATCCCTGCTAGTTCCCCCACATCCTTGCCTACGTGCTTTTCTTGGAGATAAATATCCTCAGTCCCTTGCAAAATAAGCAATAGGTGCATCTTTTCTGAGCGTCGCTGAGACCTCCTAAGAGCCCTTTCTGGGGCCTGGGGAGTTACAGATGCTCAGTCTCTGTGTTGGCCACCTGGGTCTCTGCAGCCCACCCGCGACAAATGACAGCCCCACCACAACGAAAAGGAAAATGGGCAGTGTCCTCTCGGGAAATATATTCCTGATCTCTCCACTTTTCTGGGACTCTCGGTCACCCAAGTGCCACCTTGAGCTCGCAGTTACAAAGAGGTTACAACGTGAGAAGGGGAAATGGCGCGGAGAGCTCACCAGAAACAGGAGAGAGAAGGCAGAGGAACAGGCGGGGCAGAGAGAAGGGGCGAACGAGGAGGAGCCTGGACCTCCCGGTCTGGGATGCTGGGAGCCCCGGCTCCCCTGTCCTCCCCCGGGAAGGGGGCGCGGTGCGCAGACCTGCCGGCTCACCTGGTCGAAGTAGATGGTCATCGTGCGATTGCTCATCTCCGACGGCTCGTGGTTGGTGCTCCGTGTGGCGGAGAAGGCCACCTTGGCGCTTCCTGAGCGCACGGAGATGCCCAGCGAGGAGGTGACCGCACCATCGGCCGACGGGCTGGAGTCGCACACCACCAAGCACTTGCCCTCCAGCACGATGGGCTCCGTGTCATTCTGAGCCCCCACCGGGCAGCCCGCGGGGAGCAGCAGCAGCAGCAGGGCCAGCGCCGCCCCCAGGCAGGAGCAGCAACCCGCCGGATCGCGCAGCGCCCCCCGGAGCCGGGGCATGGTTAGCGGCGGCCCGAGGAGGCCCCAGCCGGGCGCCGGTATCCGGCCTGGGGCGGGCGGCACAGGAGACAGCGGCCGGCAGGGGCTGAAGGAGCGCAGGCCGTCCGGCGGCACGCGGGGCCCGGGGTAGCCTCCTCCGGCCTCGGTCCACTGCTCTGATGGTTAAGGCCAGGGTCGTCCTCAGGAGAGAAGCGCCAGCAGACCTGTCAGGGCAAAGAACCCAAACCCTTAGACTGGGAGGTGAAGCTGTGCGGGGAGGGGGCGCGGGGGCGGGGGTTGGGGGCAGGTGCCTGCGGCGCAGCGCTGGGCCCCCTGGCTGGAGGTTACCCTCTTGGTCCCGCACACAGCCAACCCCCCTCCCCACTGGCACAACAGGTTCCGAGAAACGCCCAGGCGCCCTGGACAGGACATTCCTGAAAGCTCCCCCGCAGCGCGCCCTGGGTGGCTGGGGGTGGAGGAGTGGGAAGGGGGGGCTGGAGGTCAGGTCAGGGGCCCACAATTCTCCTGGCCTAAGACAGGGTCGAGGACCCTGGGGGACGGCGTTAAACCCACCCCCACATCCATTCGGCCTAAGGTGGAGGGGAGCTCAGGACTCAGGCAAAAGAAAATCCACTATTTCTGTATATCGCCTTCATTTCAGTGGTATTTTCTTGAAAGCCACACCAAGAAATCTTTTTCCTTTTTCTGCTTTCCCTTTCCTCCTCTTGTTTTCCCATCCCGGAGATTTTTAAAAAGCAGTCCACTTAAGTGAAGATCTTATCCATTTTCCACTCAAAGACCAAATCCCCAAGAAGCTCCTTAGGGTAATTGAGAGAAAAAGAGAAGGAGAGACCCCAAAGCAAACACCCACTTCCAGATTCCCGCAGCCAGCAGCGAGCGCCTTGGAGAGTCCCTGGGGTCCCTCGGGCGCAGGGCAAGGATTCCAGCGGCCAGAGCCTCGAGCTGGGCTGATGGTGCAGCTTTTGTTTCCAGAGCCCAGGCTCCCTCTGGCCGGGCGAGGTGGCGGCCCGCGGCTCTCTGCTAACTTACGCGCTGCCTGCACTTTCTCCAGCCCGCTCCGCTCCCCCTAAACCAGGCAGGTCATTTCCATACCCAGCCCAGAAACAGAAAGCACAGAAGCCTCTCCCTGTGCCGCCCAGGGCCTCCAAACAACTCCTCCAATAGTCTAAGAAGAGCGAACTTGTGTCTCCACGAGTAGCCTCCGTCCTCAGCCCCAGAAAAAATGATGTTGATATTCTCCGTGGCTCTTCCCGATGCCCAGAGGAAGACTAGCGATGGTCCCCATGGAAATACACGTATGAATGCAATTAATACGCGGATCGCGGAGCGCAGGGCCGGGTTGGTTACCTGCAACATCCATGACGAGCGAGCACTGATCGCTGTCGGCCAAGTTCTGCTCTGAGATGATGAGCGGAGCTGGCGGGAGGAGACACCGGGCACGACCCTGCTGCCTGCGCCTGGCCAATGCAGCGCCGCCCCGCCCTGCCCCTCTCCCGCACCGGCCGTCCCCGGGTCCGCACGCACCGCGCCCTGCCCCGACCGGCACTCCGCGCGCCCCAAACCACCCCGCAATCCACTCCGCGCCCAGCACCGCGTACGCCGGCGCTTCTCACCCCTACGCTCCACGCACCGCAGCGCACCTGGTCCGCACCGCCTCGCGTACCGGGTCTGCAACGCTCCTGCGCCCGCAGCACGGCTCGCTCTCCCCGCCCCAGCCCCACAGTCCTGGCCTCTCCCCGGGTCTCTAGTCCGCACAGCCTAACCCCGCCCGGACGAAGCCCGGCTCAGCGCCCGGCTCAGCACCCGCGTCTGCCTCCCCGCCCGCACCCTGCACAGCTTGGTCCGGCTCTCACCCTAACACAGAGCAAAATCCTACCAGACGTCTCTTTCAAAAATTAGGCACCGTCAAAAGCACTGGTCACGCCTCTGATATTCGAGTCTTTCTTTTCTTTTCCAAATTCCCTCCAAATCTTAATCCTGAGCAGCGTTACCACTTTCATAATTGGAGGGTGGGGAAGGGGAGCAGTTTTATTTCAAAATTAATAATAAATAAATAAATAAATAAATAAATAAATAGATAGATAGATAGATAGATAGATAGATAGATAGATAGATAGATAGATAGATAGATAGGTTCAAAGAGGAAAAGGCTTGGGATTTCGATGGTTGAAAGGCTGCGGCTGCGGTCCCGGAGTCTCCTGTCTGGGAAATGCCCAGATTCGGCAGGGATTCAGGAGGCGCCTCCGCCGGGGTTTCTGCGCTGCTCCTCTGAACCTCGGCTGGGAGCGCGCTGGCTCTCGCGCGTATTTATTAAAACGCCTGTTTCAGCTCTAAGGGCCTGGAGAGACGCGCGGGGTTTCCCAGCTGCGCCCAGGACGCAGCGAGAGCACCAGCACGGGCACGGGGCGCCACCTATGGGCGCTGGGGTCTCCCTGCCACGGGCTCCGGAGGAGTGGGGAAGCCCTAGGAACAAGGATGGGGTTTGCTGATAGTCTTCGGTGACCCTCAAAAGCACTCCTAGCCTCTGCAAAAAAAAAAAAAAAAAAAAAAAAAGTCAACAAATCATCTTTTTTGCACCCCTGCCCCTAACAAAGTGAACTAGCATGCTGGGATCTTTGGTCTCACAAACAGCTCTGCCAAGGTGATACAGGCCGCGGTTGAGTTCTCACAGTGACTTCCTCCGCCGAACCTTTGCGTAGTCCCCGGCGTTCCACGCCCTGCCTCCCTTAAACAAAGACCACATGTGCATGGACACTCACTTCGTAACCTGACTTTCAAAACCATCCTTAAAAAGCACTCAATCCTCTGACTTGTACAGTATTCCTTTGCGGATAGGCTGGTCAAAATAAACCATAAATCGGACAACGCTATGCATAAGAACAGAAGGAACGTGTTTCTTATTGCTCTGGACTTCACAACTAACCCTCTTCCATTTGCAGATTCAGCCAGACTTCTGGTTCCACCCTATAACCCGGGTCTTCTCAGGTAGGGGGCTATCAAGGCCTGATTTCCCACAGGCTCTCCCAGGACTCTTCTCCCCACTAGAACTGCCAGGGCCTTGTCTCTAGGCGCCGAAGAGGAAATTCGCTTGCCTCAGTTCAGCCTAAATGGATGCAGAGGGGGACAGGGTCATGCGCAAACGGAATTCCATAGTATTATCTGAGATCATTATAAAGTGTGGTGGTAAAAATCTGATCAACAGAACTTCGGAGCCCAGTGGTTTCTGCTTCTCGTGAAAAACAATACAAAGTAAAAAACAGCCCCCAAACCCGTTACCCTCCTAAGGATAGTTGCCGAAAATGAAGTGTTTTGTTTCAGCATTTCTATGACACGCTGGTCAGATACACTGGACTTTGAAACTTCTTCAAAGCCACTATATTTTGCTACTATTTTTTGTGAGGTTAACAGAATGGAAATTGTTCATTCTTGCTTTTGGATCGTTACTGTTGTCAAATATTGCATCAATTTGACGACCGATTATTGCCACGATAAACACAGCCCCATTATTCCATTATAGAGAGTTCCGATTTGGGTGCAAGCATAAATAGCAAGGCACAGTACGTGAGGCACAGACTGATAATTAGACCAAGTTGGGAAGGCTAATTAAGTAGCAATACCTCTCACACATCTATAAATCTTTAAATAACAGCTCTGTTAAGCGACTTCTTTAAATGGTGTGTCTTGAGCACATCTTCCGACTGATATGAATGCAAACACACATGAACCAGAATATTATTATAATCTCTGGAGTAATAAAACCAAAACCCTTTTCCAGGTGGCAAAAAAAAATAAAAATAAAAACCTCTAATCTATATGATGAACTCAGTTACAGAATTAGAGCAGTGAGCATTCTTATATAATGAAAAAAAAACCAGGTAGGCTTACCATTATTTATAGAAGGAAGTTGATAACGAAGAAGCGTCGCAGATTGACAGAGATGGAACATTATTTGCTAATGAAGTGACTTCTGTCTATAAGGAGACATCTAACTTGTGATAAACTTTAACCCATAAACATGCTTACACAAATTTTTTATAGTATAACTAGATTTAAAAAACGAAAATGTTTTCTAGTTACCGCAGGGATTAACTTTTTCCGTCCCATTGCCATGTTATGAGTCACTGGTACCATCGGTAGGAGAACCGTCATGGTCCACTAGCCTCAAAAGTGTAGGCGCTTGCCCACGGACGACCACGGTGTCAAGCACTCACTGGGCATCTGTGGTGTGTCAGATACTCTCTGGGATGTAACACACAGCTTACCAGCCATGATCACCCTGTGGTAGGCAGGCGGCCACAGAGTTTCAGAGGAAAGTATTCTGATACGTTGGGTTGGCCAACAAGTTCATTTGTTTTTTTCCCACAAGATGGCTCCAGTAGTGCTTAGTTGTCTTTAACTTTATTACTTTATTCAAAACAATTTTGTTAGATTGTATTGTGACAGATGTCCTATCAGCATGGGTTTTTAAAAATTATGAAAATTGGTGAATTTTTGTGTAGCCATTTTAATAATGAAGATGGAAGAAAATAAGCAAAATTTTAGCATATTATGCTTTATTATTTTAAGAGAGGTAAAAACGCAACCGAAATGCCAAAAAAAAAAAAATTGTGCAGGGTAGGGAGAAGGTGCTGTGATGGATCAAACATGTCAAAAGTGGTTTGCGAAGTTTTGTACTAGAGATTTCTCACTGGATGATGCTCCATGGTCAGGTAGACCAGTTGAAATTGATAGTGATCAAATCGACATTATTGAGAACAATCAATGTTATACCAAGTGGGAGAGAACTGACATACTCAAAATACCAAAATCAATCAAGTTATTGGTGGAAATGAAAGATGTAACTTTTATTTTACTGAAAAAACCACTCTAACTTTTTGGCCAACCTAATGTTTTCTTTAAGTGGGGAAATGTGGCTGGGATGATTCAAGTTCTCTTTCTTTCATTTACCCTAACACTGATCTCTAATAGAGCATAAGTATATTTCCTTTGGGTGGAATCCACCACTGAAATACATCTTTAGCGTACGTCATAGCCTTTTCTCACTGCTTTATACTAATGCACTGTATTTATGATGTTATTACAGGTATATGGTAAATGATCTGCTATTTATTTTATACTCTTGGATGTAAACACTATACATGTGCTTTCAAAAATAAACATGGAAGCATTAATAAGTGATCATTTTCCTTTAACTTTATTGGAAAATACTTGACAGATATCACTGTATGTATTTAGAGTCTTACATGCATTGGAATGACTGGATAGACACATACAGTGTGGAATGATTACCAAGATCAAGGTAATACATCTATCACCCCACATAACTCACATAGTTAACGCTTTTTCTTTTTTTTTTTAATGTGGTGAGGATGCTGAAAATTTACTTCCAGCACCTTTTAATTGTACAACACCGTGTCGTTAACTATAGCTACCACGCTGCACATCAGACCAAAGGAACTTCTTACACCTGAGATTGTGCATGTGTGACCTCCCTCCCCCCGCCCCTGGCAACCACACCCAATTCATTCAGTTCCCTGTTTCTATGACATTAGTTGTTGTTGTTGTTTTTGTTGTTTTTAAGGTTTCTTGTATATATGAGATAACAATATTGATCTCTGTCTGGCTTATTTTACTAGGCATTAGCATGCCTCTCGGATTCAGCCATTTGGCCACAAATGGTAGAACTTTCTTCTCTTTTAATGACTGAATACATTCGATGGTGTCTATGTACCATGTTTTCTTTATCCGCCCATCTGTTGAAGGACATCTGGGCTGTTCTCATATCTTTTTTTTTTTAAGATTTTATTTATTTATTTATTTTTAGAGAGGGGAAGGGAGGGAGGAAGAGAGGGAGAGAAACGTCAATGTGTGGTTGCCTCTTGCGTGCGCCCTGCTGGGGACCTGGTCCGCAACCCAGGCACGTGCCCTGACTGGGAATGGAAGCAGGGACCCCTTGGTTCGCAGGCCGGCACTGAATCCACTGAGCCACCCCAGCTGGGGCTCATATCTTGGCCAGTGTAAATAGTGCTCCAATGAACATGGGTTGCAGCTAACTCTTTGAGGTCCTAATTTCATTTCCTCCAGAAAATACCCAGCAGTAGGGTGGATGGGTCACATGGTAGTTCCACGTTTACTTTACTAGAAATACAAGTTTTTTTGATTATTAGTAACTATATTTTCAATGTGATATAATACCATTCTAGAGGGTTATTAAGATGTAGAAAATAAGAACTCTAAATATTGCATACCCTTAAGTTATACATGCTAAATTGTTAAGTACATGTGTGTATTTCTCACTGTAATAAAAAATATCAAAGTGCATATTCATTACTTTTTTAATATTTTATTTATTTATTTGTGGAGAGAGAGGAAGGGAAGGAGAGAGAAAGGGAGAGAAACATTAATGTGTAGTTGCCTCTCGTGCACCTCCTACTGGGGACCTGGCCCGCACCCCAGGCATGTGCCCTGACTGGGATTCAAACCAGCAACCCTTTGGTGCTCAGGCTGGCACTCAATCCACGGAGCCACACCAGCCACGGCCCAAGTGCATATTAATTTAAAGCTGTATAAAAGCAAAGAAGAGAATAAGTACTCAATGTTATATGGGCACTTGAATCTACTGAATTAGCAGTATAATAAAAAAAAATCTCCAAAAATTGGAACCAGTTCTAATTCAGTTCAACAACAACAAAAGCAAATGGGAATAGTTTGTCTTTATAAATGACAGGTTTGTCATTGTTGGCTGACATTACTAAATAATCAAAATAATCTAGTCAAAATGGGTAAAAATGTATCAATAGTTAAAAATTCCAGGTTAGCTGAATGCAAGTCAACAATCCTGTTTGTGTCATATGATCACGTTACACAAAACCAACGACCTCTGTCATTAAAAGAGAATACTGAACTCGTTCCAATACCATATACTCGCTATTATTTTGTGACATACACTCAACATTTAGTACATGTTCTTCACAAGTGTGATTTTTAATTTAACTTTCATTAGCAAAGTGTTGAAAGCAACCTTGGACCACAGTGTGACACTCTTTCTGTAGAGTTAGAAAATGAACACATCGCTTTATAAAAGAGCACTTTTCGTTGTTCTAGAATGCCTTTTAAACTTAAAAAAAAAATAAGTTCAACGACCTATTTGAGGGCAAGTAACACTAGGGTTTATGAGACTTTCTGAGGTGAGGGTATTGCAAACATTCAAAGTACTCTATTTTCCCATCACCTCGGTGTCTCCTGCTACTTGATTCTTAATAATGCATATCTTAAAATTATTACAAAGAGAAAATTTAGTGATTTAATAGACTTCTAACATTTACAGTATGTACACCAGCAGCCATGGAGACTATTGGTAGGGGAAAAATTCATCTTTTTTTTTTTCAGCTATGTCTTACTGTCCTGCATAATCCTAATATTTACTTTATTCTGTTTTACGGTGGGCAGTGTCTCTATTGCTTTACCAACATTAGGTCAAATGCCTAATGTTAGTCACGTTAATCGTATCAAAACAAAAGCCTTTATAAGCAAGGATGCTGTTTGTCAACTCTTATTTCTCAATAAAGGACAGATGACTCTTTCGAAACGAAAGTTGCTCCTGCAGGCTCCTGCTAAGAGAATTCTAGCAGCCCAGAAGAGAGACGAGAGCCGTTAATGTGCAGCTAAAGCCTTCCCTGAATTTTTATTTAAATGCCCTTTCTTTGCAGTAGGAGTGTGCACATTCTGCAATCAGCTACATGTATGTTTTCAAGAATCTTTATATTCAGGTATTTTGAATGCATGTAACATGCATAAATCATATTTTTCCTTAGAAGCTAGTTTCACAATGAGAACATGCTTAATTTAAGAAAAAACAAACATTCTAGCCCTTGTACTTTCAGAAATATTCGATGAAGTTAAAGGTCAGTGTGTATTTCTCAAATGCCTGCCTGTAAGAATAAATTACAAAGGCACATTGTAGTTGTAACTGTTCAATACGCTTTAAGCCCCAAAATTTTGGAGCCAAACTTAAATCACTTTTGAGACTTCTAGGCCTGTACGCATTCTGGCTTTCTGAAACAGACACTGTTTTCAAATTGTCACTTAACATAGAGGCTGTTTGCTCCTACCAGGGCACGTGCTTACATCCTCCAAAAGCAACACGTCACACATTATGATGGAGTTAAAGGCGGGCAAAGCTGGGAGCTCAGAGCAGAGCCATCCCGCAGGTTGAGTGGTCGGAGGGGTGAGACCTGAACTCGGTGCCGGCGGTGGGAGGGAATCCTCGGGGCTCTCCGTGAACTCCCTGCCGCCACCGCCCAGCTGAGTCCCGCCAAGCGTGGACCTTCCACCGCCTTCCCGACCTGGGGCTCGGAAGGCATTTCTGTCCCGTTGCTATGGCCAGCTGCACCACAGAAGGGGCTATTTTAGTCCAACACTTAGAATAAGTGTCTTCCAAATATTGTCCAGATCCGAACACAGTCTTAGTGTTGTTGTTTCCGGAGCCACGCCTCAGCATCTCCCGCTGGATGTCAACCGCTGGTCTTCAGACCTGACTTTGGAAGGAGAGCCGTCTGGTGAACGTGAGCGCGCCTCCCAGGACGGCTGCGTGTCCGCGTTTCGCAGGGTTGCGCCCCGCCCACGCCAGCAGCCCCTGCCTATCCCGTAGGCGCCGTTCTTCCAATTCCATCCCCTGTAAAAAACACTGTACGCTGATCAGACGTTTTTAAGAGAAATATATGGCTGCCCCCTGCACAGAGGTCAGAGTGCACGGAGAAGTCTGTTTCGGAACCGTCTCTCTGCCTGAGCGTGAATGCTGCGCTGCTTGGGGCTTGCAGCAATTGCTGAGCCCCTCCCTGCTGCGCCCTGATTCCGCTCACACACCCGCCGCAGCTGTGATGCTCCGGCCCGCCCGCTGCCCACCTGTCTGCTCTCTGTGTCCTCGCCATCACCCACCCAGACTCCCAGGATGGATATTCGTAGCGGGGTCACGGAGGAAAACAAGGGGATCCCACGTGCCCAGGATCCCCGAACTGCCATGGAATGTATTGTCAGCATCAGTAAGCCCCGGGTGGGACCTGGAACTCTGCATTTCTAACCAACTCATCACAGCTGAGGGCAGTTCTGCCCATCTGCGGGCAACACGCTGAGTAGCAGAACCTATGCCTCTGTTCTTACGGAGAACTAGTCAACACCTGAACATATGAAAGTGTTTGGGTTTATTGTTAACACATTTATGAGGAGAGCGGCTTAAAGAAAGGAACGCACATCGGAAAATGGCCCGGTGATCATGCAGCAACATGGAAGGTGGTGCCCCGTAACTTATGCCACAGCAGCTAAGCCTTGTTGCTGCCCACGAAGGCTGCTTTCTCAACTTTAACGTGCTCTACACGTACCCTATCGAGATTATTTTCTAAAGAAAAGAAATCACGTCTGTGTTCAAATCTTATACAAAATGTTACCTTTTTTTTTTTTTTTTTTTTTTTTGCTTTTCTAAAAGCTCAACTTCCACGGGTCTTAGGAAAGGGGTTTTAGTTCATTTGCATATCACTAGGCAAATACCTACCTAGGGCCGAAAGTTTTATGATATGTTTTTGGGAGATGATCCGTTAAGATCTGGTGGACAAAAAACCTGTAGGCACATACGAGAGCAAATCATCTCCTGGTTGTAATAATCAAAATCAACTGCCATATGTGAAACTTGGACTTCGTTGACTCACTACTCAAGTGTTCGCAAGTTAAAAATTAACTCTGAAATAAGCAAACTCCAGAACCGCAGCCACCCCTGGGCAGGTTGACTGGAGTTCCCTTAGATAAACCCCAGTTCTGCTCTCTCGTGATAATCTTCAAGGAAGCGACCGGATGTCCCTCTGGGAGTCCCTTCATTTCCTGTAAGCACAGCATTTGCGAAATGTTAATGTCCACGAGGCACACATTCTACTTGCATTATCGTTTCTCCGGAGGAAACTCCGACCATGCGGGGAGGTAAGGAAGACCCTGAATGAGTCAGAATGCAGGGAGTCAGGGCAGTGCTGACTTGCTGTGGGAGCTGGGAAGCGGGAGGGTCTGGAGACACAGGAACAGACATGCATAGTAAGACGGAGAGCTGACACGAGGTGGTGGGAAGACGGGCTTTGAAAAAAGAAAGGCAAGCAGTTTCATTGGCGCAGGCCTATTCATAGTACAGTTCCTAGGCTCTGAACCCTAAGCCACAAGAGATATTTTTACCTCCCTTTCAAAAGTACAGAAACAAAAAGTGCATATCATGAAATGTAGTGTAACGTGGATAACCCTGCTTGCCAGAAAAGGTTTTGTTTTTGTTTTAAATAATTTTTTTTAATTCCTCTACATGTCCTTAGGAAGTTTCAGTGAATGTTAATTAGATTAAGGCCCTGGGTCGTGTAGCTCAGTGGATTGAGCACGGGCCTGCGAACCAAAGGATACAGGTTCGATTCCCAGTCAGGGCACATGCCTGGGTTGCAGGCCAGTTCCTGGCAGGGGACACACGACAGGCAACCCCACATTGATATTTCTCTCCCTCTCTCCTTCCCTTCCCCTCTAAAGATAAATAAATTAAAAAATAAATAAAAATTATAAAAAAGAGAATTAGATTAGGGCTTGTTTTACTTCATAATGTTGCTTAAGCTGTTCTGCACAGAACAGATTTTAAAGGGTAAGCTAACACTAATGTATTTCCCTGGTTTATTTTGCGCCTTGCATGGTTCCCTAAAATGACAGATGGTTATATTCGGATCATCGTGTTTAGGCCTCAGTTGTGGTACTCAAAGTGAGTCCTGCACCAGCATCACTCATAAACACATCTTCTTTGTCCACAGACTGTAATATTTTTTTGCACGCAGGTACCATGGGTTTTCCTTTGTTATTTTCAACAAACCTGACATGCACCTTTGCTTGTTGGAAGTTCTACTTACATCTGCATATTGATAAACAGATTCTGTTAGGGTTGCATAGCAATTTTAGGTAATTCTATTACATGTCTCCAGGCACACTTTCTGATATGCTTAATGGGCAAAATGACTTAAATAAAAGTAAAAAAAAAATAATTCAGAACTTAAGATAAATGTTTAAGCCACTGAGAAAAGTTGGATTGAAGAGATTTTATTAGTGTATGCATTTTTTATTTTTTATCTTCCCGTCATGCTCCATGAGCCACTGACGCTCGGCCCGAAGACTGGAGTGTGTTGTGTTCCGTGCTTCTGTTTGTCAGCCGTCGTATTTCCGGGCCAACCCTCGCCTGAGGCAGCACTGAGTAGAAGACGGTGGAATAAGCAGACTAACAATTTCAGAAAGCCCTTGGAGATGGAAGATCTACCCTTCCATATGCCCTTCAAAGGAAGGCCACCCCTAAACTGATTTGGAGGAAAAAAAAAAAAGGAAAACAAACTCACTATTAATTCTGATTGATGTTCTAAACTCTCACAAGAAGTCTGGGCTGGGAGAAATTTGAAACATTTGGCTAAAATGGGATTTGAAGACAACTGTCAGATTCATTTTTCAGCTTTCTGCCCATCCTTCATTCCAGAGCCTCAGTGCAAATTGATTATATTACTGGGGAAGAGCATACTTCTATAATGAAGAAATATTATAGCATCCTTTGGTTCTTAGTCCTGCAGGGAAAGAATTAATAACTAATCACATAATCTCTTCTATAATTTATTCTTCATAATCCTTAGCGTCTCGCATGACTAATAATGTGAGAGGGAGTGAAAACCTAAAGACTATTAATATTTGTTGTTTTCATTACACTCTTCTTATTTGGGCTTGACTGTGGCTAAGATAGTCCATTTGAAACGCATTATAAAATTTGAAATCTATCATGCCAGATTTACCTCCTGGATGCGTGGAAGAAAGTGACAGGAACACTGTTGATCAGAAAAATAAACTCTTTGCCTGCTTTTTGGACTTCTGCCAGAAACAAAGCAATAAAGAATATAGAAAAGGAGTTTCAGAATGATGATTTTTAAAGCCCCTTTAAGTGGGGACATTGTTCTCTTTCCTTCCACGTTTCAGGTAATGGAATTAAGTGCCGGGGTTAGAATAGCTACAGAAAAGCAGCACGTGGCCCAATAGCTAAGTGTGGTTCCCATCAGTCCGGCTTCACTAGAGACTCGATCGGCACTAAGGGACATTAGAACTTAAGTAAGTCAGCAACTAGGCAAAATTAAGTGCCTTTCAATAGAAAAGATAATAGGACACGCAGCCACAAAAGAATTTAATTGACAAAACGTTAAATATGATCTCCGCGTACTCTTAGCCGATGTGTCAGGCGAAGTTCTGAATAAAAGTTAAATTAAAAAAGGAATAAGGGTTTCTCACTCCTGAAGTCCTTGTCCCTCCTCAATATTGATTAAAAAGACAAAAAGAACAAAGGTAGAAAAAGGGGCGGTTACTCTCCTGTAACCTGCATTTCTAGGGGGAGCAGAAGGCCCGAGGCTGGGTTTGAAACGGGGAGATCGGCTCGGACTATGCCCTCGGCCAGCAGGCAGCCGGCCACCGGGGAATGCACGGGATGCCACGCCGCCAGCTCCCGTGGTTGCCCAGTGCACGCCTCTCCTGGTTTGCCACGCACGCAAGTACGGATACGGCAAATACGGTGCACGTCACTTCACTTCGCTTTAATTTCATTTTGATTTTTAAATATAGCCTCTTTTGGTTTTCTCATAAAATAAATTCAAACGGAATGAAAATGATGGAAAGGTAAGAACAAAGGTCTGGCCACGTGGCTCAGTTGGCTGGCGCATGGCCCCGTGCACGAGGAAGTGCTGCAGACTCGTTCCCCCGTAAGGAAGCTTGTGGGAGGCAACTAATTGAAGTTTCTTTCCCTCTCCCTCTCTCCTTCTCTCTCTCTCTCTGCCCTGCCCCCATTGGCTGTTCAAGGATAAAGCAATGGCGAAAGGCCCAGGTTGCATGACATCTGCCACTGAAGGATGCCCCGATGAGTGACAAGGAAGTTAACCTACAGGACGTCACTAATGAGTGCGGGCATCATGCAACTCTCAGGACCCTTACAGAAACGTTGATGCCGATGAGGCACTTCTTAGCGGGGGCCGTGGGCCACGTGACATCAGCTTGACCTGTGGAGCAGCTGGAGACCAAGGTCGGCTACCTGGATGCTCAGCCACGTCCATGTGACTGACCCCCAGTAAACTCTAGGGACACCAAGGGGTAGATGAGGGTCCCCGGTTGGCAACACTCCATGAGTGTTGTCACACATCATTGCTAGGAGACATAAACACTGTCTTTGTAACGCCCCTGGGATGGAAGGCACGCTCTTTGGTGGCATTTGTTAATTTTTTATATACGCATCGATCAATTGGGGCTCTATGCCTGGTCTCTCCGGACCCTGCTGTACGCCCCTTACCCTCCAATGGTTGCAATCCACACCCCCCAACTGTCACAACCTCTAACTGCCAGTTCTGGCAGCTCTGCGCCTGGGGCCATCCTGGGGGCTCCCAAACTCACAGATGTTCTTGAGGAGGGTGTGGGAAGAGGCAGCCTCCTTGACTCCAGCAGCAGCGGCTTCACTACCCCTACACGGTGGCAATACAGCTGTCTGAAGGCACACAGACGGCAGGCATGCATCCAAGCAAGGGGCAGAGACGCAAGGCAAGCATGCTCCAGGGCCCGAAGGCAATGCACAGATTATCTTATAAACAGGCTCTCTGTGTTACACGGATATGTAAAGTTGTAACATCTAAATACACATGTCAATATTTCATATAGATAATATTATAGATATTATATACATATGCACAAAGGTTTCAAACACCATTGGGAAGAAAGATGTGAAGTGCCATCCGAGGTGGCGGCCCCCAGGTCGCACCAGGACCAGCCAGGTGGGCGGCGCTGAGTGTCTTTGGTGATATTGCTCTGGGTGCCCATGCAGCAGCGTGTTAGAAGCTGCCTCGCTATCAGCAGTGGGGCACCGGCCAACTTCTCTTGAAGATTTGCCAGCGCCCTTTCCCAGGCGGGAAGGACGATTCCCCAGGGGGCCCAGGGGAAAGGAGTGTCGGACAAGCCCACGGAGCGAGGCAGCCCTGCTGGGACCGCAACCGGGCTGCCGTTGGGGATGGAACGGTGTGTACGGGCATGTGGTTGGCTTTCACTGCAGCGTCAAACGTAACTCCCTGCAGAATATTTGAGCAAACACTTCATTGGTAATCACGGCAGGCCCACACATGAAACCCCGTGGTGAAAAGTGATTAGGAGACGGCAGCCATCATGCCCCAGCCACCAGCCTGGCTTCCAAGTGGCATCCCCAGCGAACAGATCCATTGGACTTTCTGGAGGATAATGCAAAGCCGGGTGACACCCAGATGACATTCTCTTGTTTAGACCTTTAAAGGGCACTCCCCGTGGCAGAGGAGACCAAGGGCTGCGTTGAGATGCGGCCCCTTGGGGCTGCCGAAAGCGAGCAGAGCACACTGAGAAGTGCTCAAATGACAGATGAAAGGCGACCTGATTTGCTGGTCCATCCAAGGCGCTCTCTTGGGTGGCATTTGTTAATTTTTTATATATGCATTGATCAGCTCTCCATTATTTTGATCCTTTTTCTCCACGAGGATAATAGCATCAGCTCTCTTTATCCCAGGACCGAGCTCCTGGAATAGGGAGGGCGCACAGGAGGGGTCACGGCCCCTGCACCCCACGGCGCCCTTCCGTGTGCTGCTGACAGCAGGGCCTAACTAAGCTGCGGTTCTTCAGGAGCCCCTGGGCTGTGGGCACACGCCCCCTGCCCCCGCCCACCCTGCCCTTGCTGCTGTGAAGAGGATGGGTGAGGGGCAGCGGGGGTGGAGGGGGGGATAGCCCACCTGTGCTACCTGTGGAAAGGCCTGTGTCCACGCCTGAGCGGTCCCCACACACCAGGAAGGGAGCAAGCAGGGCTGTCTTCACACCTCCCAAACAGGACATGGTACCTGGTCTTTCAGCCCGAGGACAATTGCCAAAGCCTTTGAAAAATGTCACATTAACCTGGGGGGTTACAGAACAAACTTGGGTTTCAAATTCAGTTTTCCTTAGGATGGGGAATGGCAATGTATGGCCCAGAGCTGCCATCTGCTTACGTCTGGTCCTCAGATTTCACTGCAGCGGCGTGCGAAGGCGACAGAGCCGACAGGGCTGCGGAGCCCGCAGTGTTCACGGGGGGGTCCCGGATAGAAATCGCTCGCTGGTCCTTCTTGCGTGTAGACCTGTGTACCTACCTGCATCATGGGCGATACCGTTATGAGAGTCTAAAGACTACAGCACATTGACTGTGTATAACATTGTGATAGATGTAGGTGCCTTTGAGATGAATGATAGACAGGTGTAGATATTTATATCAAACATAAATAGTGTATGTTCCCCTTAAGTCAAAAGAACCAGCAAACTAGAAGTTACTCCTAGGAAACCAAAACAAAAAAAAATACAGAATTTTTTGAAATTAACTTTCATAAAGTTACGGAGAGTATGAGAAATTAATTTTCAAACTGGAATGGAAATAAAAAAACATTACATGAAAATGTTTAAGGCTTGAAACCAAATTTACTAATCACTTAAAACTCATTAGTTTTAGTTCTTTACACTAAAAATTGCATCCACTACAAACACAACTTTAGTTTTCCTCCTCACTCTCTGCCTCTCTCTCTCCCCGCCCCAACTCTGACGTAATGTAGCACTTGTAGCAATGATGGGTTGGCACAATTTCGCTCTCTAACAGGAACTTAAGATTTTGGATCTATTAGCAGCGCATGCATTATTAATTAACTTGCATCAGGAGTAACTGCAATTGGCGAGCTCCAGAAAGCTGCAGAAAGTGGCCATGGCATCACCATCCTGGGCCCTGTTTCTCAGCAGCCCGCGGCAGATAAACACATTTAAAAGGCAGCCTTCTCTTCCGCCGGGTGGAGACGGGAAGCAACACAGACTGCCCGTTTCATACCCTGTCTCCTGCTGCCCAAGCAGCAGTAAGCTGCACATCGGCGCGAAGGCTTCAAGGTGCACACACGTTGACTTCAAATGCTCTGGAGGCTCACAGGCATCAGCCACACGCTGGCTGGGGGGAAGTAGAAGGCACGCTAGCACGCGAGCCGTTCTGCGTGGGCCTTGGTGGGTGGTCTTCGACGTGAGGTCGCAGAAGCACCGTCCGGTCGCACAGTTCCTTTTGTTCGTGATAACCGACTGCCAACAGGCATAGCTCGCAGCCCTGGGCCTACAAATGCATGGCCTGTTTCGCATGCCCCTACTACCCTTGGGGGAGCAGTCAGCAAGGCTCACGCTTGGGATGGCATTTACAGCAGACGACAGCAATCTGAAACAAGCCATGTCTCTGATAAATTGAGTGTGTGTGAGTGTGTGTGTGTGTGTGTGTGTGAGATAGGTGAGGATGGATATGGCGTGAGAGGCGCACAGCTAGACAGAGAATGGCAACCAGGAGACACGGGGACAAACTACAACTGAGAGATGGTTGCAAAGAAGACAGTCTATTTCAGGCTGAGGAATGCAGTCTGACAGGCAGGGGAATAGAGCATCTGAATTTGTATAGAATATTTTTTCTCCCCAGGGATGAAGTATGGTCCAAATATTCTATTTAATCATAATTTCTTGGTCTTGCATTTATTGTATTAAAATGGAACACACTGGACCTAATTGGACTGATGCTTGTAGGCACCTCTCTTTTGATGAGCTTTGGCACAAAAATACAGAAAGATTTTTTCAAGTTTCCCTATTTTGTTTTGCTTTTAAAAAGAAACTGATGGAACACAAATGATGAGGGCACATTTCGAGCCTTTGGAAACAGACAATAGTGGGAAACCGATCCTACTCTTAAGGTGTCTGTTGAAAATTTTTGTCTTCGAAGTCTAATTTAGGTTTGACGTTGTAGGAAAACGCCTGCGTGATCCGTGGGGCTTTTAGAAGCGTGTTCCCTTAGTGATTTTATTTATCTCGCTGACACCGTCTGACAGTTGAAGTCTGCTTGGCTATGCCTGCTGACAGTTACTAGTTTTACACTACAGCAAATTGAAAAGCAACTTGCTTCTAGGACATTAAACTTAGAATTTCTTTCCTATTTTGGCAAACAGTGCTCGAACAGTGTAAGTAATATCATTGCAAGGTTTTGGTCTGAACATTTAGAGAAGCTTCCCATTAAAATCAGCACTTTTACAGGAAGTTATATAGATTTAGATATAGACATACGGCCACACACACACACACACACACACACACACACACACGGAGAGCTTTAGAAAATAATGAACTTGTTCTATGAATCCAGAGACTAAATTACAATTGAATGAAACCAGAATTACTTTATGAAATGGAAAACCGAAAAGGTACAATAAGCACAGGGTCAATTTCCACAATTAAAGGGAACCTTATGAATGGTCCAAGTTTCATCAAACCAGACCAATGTAATGAGTCATTACTGTTTGCCTTGCTTATATAAGCCCTGAGAGATGAGCAGAAGATTCTCCCAAACCAAGGTGCCAAGGCCTGAATACCTGTGTCCCCCACAAGTTCATATGTTGACATCTTAATGCCCAGCGGGATGGTGTGACATCAGGAAGTGGGGCCTTCAGAAGGTGTTTAGTCATGAGGGGGTTCAGTTCCCCAGAGAAGAGACCCCACAGAGCTCCGCAGCCCCTTCTGCCAGGACAGGTAGGGTACAAAGAGAAGGTACCTCCTGCGAACCAGGAAGCCCGCACCAAACACCGAATCCGCAGCAGCCCTGGTCCTGGGCCTCCAGCCTGCGGAACTGTGGGAAGTAGTTGTCACTTATAAGCCACCCAGTCTGTGCTATTTAGCAGCCTGAATGGACTGAGAGAGTAGGAAGGTCAAAAACGTGACTTTATTTTAACTAGGATATGTCTGCTTCTGGAGATTGAAGACTGAATCCTCTCCAAAAAAATTAATTCCGTAGTCTAGGGAAGTTCAGAATTCTTCTTAAAATTTCTGTGAGCCTTTAGAAGCTTATATTCTAACAATCAACTCTTCTTCCAAAGTCTTGCATGCATGGAGCTGTTAATTTAGTTATGAGTCACCTCATTGTTGATGTATATTTAAGAAATTAGGAGATATGCATGATATATAATACCACAGCACTTCTAATTTCTGAAGCATGCAAAGAGGAAACCTTCTTTTCCAGGGCCTGCTTATTTGAGTTAACCCAGCGAGCACAGGACCTTAGAGTCTGCAGCACCTGTACTTCAAAAACACTTTCGAACGCCGACTTTAACAAGGAAGCCTTAACTCACGGGAACAACACAACAAGTGACAGTCAGCTGTAACATGAGGTTTAGAGAAAATGCCACGTGATCGGTCAGTTCTTCATTCAAAATTGGACATGCTCACAGGCTGAACACGGGCTCCGGGGGAAGCTATCCTGGAATGTGGCAGAACCCAGGGAAAAGGGGGGAAAAAAACCTGGAGAAAGAAGAGGGCAACTGTGCTGAAAAGAAATGGAGAAGATGATGAAGGAAGTGAGAAGCTCACCCCCTTGAATGCGGTGAGACAGGGTGTGCGGCAGCATCCACACCTTGAATTAGCTGCGTGTCTTCTGAGCCCATCAGGAGGGTTCCTGTTGACGAGCGGAAGCACCTCCATGGCTTGATTCCTATACTTTTTGCGAAGAGTCCACACTGAAAGAGCAAATTAAACCATAAATTCTAATAGCTGATTCATTTTTACAGAGAGAACTATCAGGACAAGTCTAAGTGCATTGCAGCAGATTTTCAACCATACGGGGACCCTTCCAGGAAAATGCAACGAGAAGGAGACTTAGGAAGCACCGTGTCCGACATAAAAGACAACGTTGACAGTTTGAAGGACTGGAAGTATTTGTAAAATATTTTATTGCTTTAATATGAGTAACAACAGGACCACAGCATGTCAGCACTGGAAAGTACCTCCCATACCAAAGAAGATGAGTCCCTCGCATTTTTCTGATCTTACAAACAGGTGACCTGACTTGCTGGAATACATTTGGCTAATCTTCACATGAGAGGTTGCTCCCTAAACCTGGTCTTGGAGGCCTTGTGCTGACTAATGTCCAATGCACCACCAATGTCACGGGGTCCCAAGACATGGAAACATCAGCAGGTTGCCCCCACCCTCTGCATTATATTTCACCGGCTCCTCGTTATCGCTATACCAGGCGCGCACCTGGAGCCGGTCAGACGCTCTCCCTTATGAGAACCAGAGACGCACTGGGCAATTTTTTTTAAGTTCTACGCACAACTATGAATATATTTTCAGGACATTTCAAAGTCATGCTGCTGCAAGGGATGGCCCTAGTAGAACACTTTAAAGTACAATTACAAAACTACAAAATTGGAAACAAAAATGGAGACTGCGTTAAGCAAAGTCTTTCTGACCACAGTGCGGATCTTGAAGAGCTTTCAAGTGCCATGTATCCCCTGCTTCCCGAATGACTGCCAAATTCGCCCGTGGCTGTAATCAGTGAATTAATGATAACTTGAATTAGAATAGCTTTGCTGTTTGCAATGACATAAGCCTAATAAATTCCATTCTAAAAAGTACTTGGTTATTAAAATATCATTATCAAAGAGGTTTTGAATTTTGCCACTTTTACACACTTCTAATAAAATATAAGCACACATTATATTACCCATTACCTATGTGTGGAAACCCGAAGTGAAAGAAATTTTCTGAAGGTAGGCGTGCCAAAGAACAGGGAAGAGGGGTCTTTGATAATGATGCATGTTACACAGGGTAATTATGAATCATTTTAATTAGCTTCAGTTGTTTCCTCCTCACAGTATTATGAACATTTAAAATTTTTATGTAAGAACTTCCATGGAATGTTACATTTAGCATTCAGATTCTACAGAGCACATCTGATTTTGTTCCAGAATAGCAGGTTAGTTGGGTCAATACTAGCTGCTCTAATAAACTCCCAAATACCGGTACTTCGTGGTTGCAGCACGGAAAGAAAAAAAAAGTTTACTTTTCTCTCATATAAAGTCCCAAACAGATGCTCTTGACCAGCAAAGAAGTTTTCCTGCAAGTGGTAATTCAAAGACCCAGGCTCTTTCAATTTCATGGCTCTGAGATCGTCAACAAAGGTGCCCCACTTGTCTTCAGTAAATGATTGGAAGACGAAAGAGCAAAGGAGCGTGTCCTTGTCCCGCACACACCACTTCCACGCAGACTCCAGTGTTCAGACCCACATAAATGGTCAATGCGGTGGCAAGAGCGGTTGGGAACCGAAATCCAGGTTTGCTAGCGCGTACCTAGCAGGACATCTACGGCATTTAAAAGAACTATTTCGGGCAAAGGTGGGTGATCTTCCAAAAGTGAAACGTAAATGTTCAAAACTTAAACCTGAAGCTCCATTACAAGTGAATGATTAAGGGAAAGGGTATAATACGCTGCATTTTCACTGCCCTGGAAATTCTGTGTGTTCCATCTCTTCATCCCTTCCTCTCCCCCGATCCTGGGCAACCGCAGGTCTTTGCACCGTCTGCACAGATTTGCCTTTTCCAGGATGTCATGCAGTCGGAGTCGCACAGTTACGTAGCCTTTTCAACCTAATAACAACCATTTAAGGTTCCTCCTCATCTCCCCATGGCTCGATGGCTCACTCGTTGCCAGCACAGAAGGGCATTTCATTGTCTGCATGGACCACAGTTTATCCATTTACCTACAGACGGGCATCGTGGTTGCTTCCACGTTTTGGCAGTTGTGAATGAAGATGCTGTAAACATCTATGTGCAGGTTTTTGCGTGGACATAAGTTTTCAGCAACTTCGGGTAAATACCAAAGAGCGTAAATGTTGGATCGTATGGCAACAGTACATTTAGTTTTGTAGGAAGCTGCCAAACCATCTTCCAAAGCGGCTGCACCATGCGGCCCTCCCAGGGGCAGTGAATTCCTGCGGCCCCACGGCCTCGCCAGCACTGGGTGCCATCAGCATTTTGGATTTTGGCCATTCTCATAGGTGTGTGAGCACATTCCGTGGCTTTAATTTGCATTTCCTGGAGGACGTATGATGTGGAAAATCGTCTCATATGCTTGTTTGCCATTTCTATGTCTCGTTTGGTGAAGAGTCTGTTCAGACCTTTCGCCTGTTTTTAGATCTGCTGTTTGTGCTTTCTTATTGCGGAGTTTTAAGAGTTCTTGTTTATTTTGGATCACAGTCTCCTATCAGATATTTCTTTTGAAAAATTTTTCTCCCACTCTGTGGCTTGCCTTCTCAACTCTCTCGTCAGCGTTTTTCACGGTAGAAGTTTTTAAGTTTAATGAATTCTCATGGATCATGCCTTTGGTGCAGAATCGGAAGAGTCGCCATCGAACTCAGCATCATCTAGACTTCCCTTCTTGCTGTTGTCTAGAATTTTAGTAGCTTAGCCACCGCTTTGGAGAAGTTTTGCTACCAAGGGAGCAAAGAAATGTAGTGGTAGCCAGAAGGACCGAACACTTAAAGTGATTATGTGGAAAGCAGGGATTGCTGAAGTCTCTGCCTGTGTGCGTGGGAGGGGCTGGAACCTGCACGCAGATGGGGGGCAGTCTTGTGGGGACCACGGGCCGTTCATCCATCTGAGCAGCAGGAACCACAAAGTACGTGGGTGCAGCTGCTGGACGTGAGGGATGTGGTGGTAGGAGTTTGCAACTTCTATTCTGAAGCTTGATTTCCTCAGTGAGTAGAAAACTAAGAATAAAAATAGGAAGAGCAGCGTTTGGGAAAAGAGTGGATAAGAGTGAGAAGTAAACGAAACAGGCAAGTGGACAGACTCACCAAAAGTCAACAGTTCTCAGGGAGGAATGCCCAGGGTGAGTCCTGGGGGGAGGGTCATGCTCATTTCCTTAGCAAGGTTCACTGTGGGGATGCAAGAGAGGGGGTGGGGTGGCTCCCACCGTGGTGTTTGCAAGTGAATAATAGAACAAGGCAGAGTGTGGAAGTGAGTAAACTGAGTAACCTCAGGCCTTAAGCCAGGTAGCTCAGGAAAGGTCCTGCGGGGTATGGAATCAACAGAACGCCTGCCTGGCAGGGTTGAGAGATGGTTGGAAGCAAACTGCTAGAGATTGGGCGCTGATGGTCCAGAATGGGGTGCATGGGGCTGAGAGGTGAGAGGCTCTGCTCTTGGTGATGCAATGGGTGGGGCGAGGGGAGTCACCTGGGTGGGGGCACGTCCCAACATCCAAAGAGAGGATTTCAATAAGAAGGGGGCTGTCCAGGCTGCAGAATCATGTCCACGAAGACTCACTGCTACACACAGAAGACGGGCATCTTTTGGGCAGAAAGGCTGTGAGTCAGTAGCCAAAATCATCAAGAAACGATGATTCCTGCGGCTCCAGGGGATCTGGGCGCGACAGCAGCAGTCGGAACGGCAGCTGGTATCATCAGCTGAGATGTGCTCAGAGCTGAGGGTGCTCTGGGAGCCGCAGTGAGGGGCCAGGAGGCCCTCGCCCCCAGGGCCCCCAGTGGACAGGCTGTGGGGGAAGCAGAGGCCAGGAGAGCTAGGAGAAGGGCCAGTGTGCAGAGGGCGGGGACTGGGGTTTTGGGGAGCGGGGGCCAGGGAAGCATCTGGGGCTTGGGGGCAGTGAGAGGGGCAAAGAGGTCACAGGATATGCAAAGAGCGGCCAGGCGCTCTAAGACATAATTCTTAGGAGGCTCATTTTATCTGCCAGGTGACACAGCAGACGCATTTCATTCAAACGCAGGCCGCTGGGATACGAGGAAGTGAGCTGAGTCAGAAAGAAACCAGCCTCTTCCGGGACAGCAGCGTGTCCTAGCGCTCGCCACCCGGGCCCTGAATCGGACCCTCCTAATCTTTCTGGGCTGTCAGTTATGCTATTCATCCAACGATATTTATGGACGACCCAGAATAAGCCAGGAACTAACTGGGCATCTGCTAGAGAGCAAAGTAGACAAAAATGTGTCAAGGCTAAAACTAAACCGAAACTGAGACTTACCACGAAAACTCACTCAGGATTCGGCCCACTCGTGGAGTATTTGTTACGGCCTCTTGTGTCTGTGTTTTCTGGCCTTCATCTGTGTGGCTCGTTCAGGAGAACTGTGCTCCCCGCGATTTCCAGAGTGTGAGCGCCCCATGCGTAATGGACCACAGAGGGCGCCCCCATCCCCCCGGCTGCATCAGCGCATGCGCTTTGCTCCGAGGCGGGTGAAGCAGCTGTACCCCATGTCAGAGGTGTTATCACTAATGAGGAAAGAAACACAGATTCTGTGTGCTGTTTTCTTTCTTTTTTTTCCCCTAAAGGAGCTTTCAGGATTTTGGAAAATTATTCTAAAATACATTTCAAGAGTTTTAAAGATAATTCTTTCTGCAGACTCAATAACTCTATACCTTAAAAAAAAAGGTACCAGACTGTTAATTTTTAAAAAAGTCAATTTTTAAAAATTAAAAGTACCAGGGTGTTAATTTTTAACATATCTCTACAATTATTTTCACCCCAGAATCATACATAAAATTTTAAAAGTGGGAATAACAGAAAGACATTGCTTTTGGTATATTGTGGTAAATCCATAAAACATGAAGTCACTAAAAATTACATTATACAGTGCTAGTGGTAGAAATATTTATGTAATAAAATATCAACTTAAAATATAGCTTTAGTATTATGTAAAGTTACAGAAATATATACATGGAAGAATAAAAACAATGTACTAATATGCTAGCTTATTCTTAGAGCATTTTGACTTTCTTATATATATACTTTCTCTTTTAAAAAAGGCATTCTACAATTACCATAGGTTCATTTTATATTCATAAAAACTTATGTTTTTACAAGTGTCCAGGTAAGGAGAGAAACCTTTTTACCAGTGTAATATTTTACTCTAAGTTCACGCATATTTTTATTGTATCAGGGTGTCATTCTTGTGACTTAAGCAAAAGAAACGAGGAAATCTGGGGAAAATCCTGGTCTGAATCACCAGCACACACTGGCCTCTTTTTACCACAAGGAAACCTCCCATTGGAATATGAGTTTCGGCAACAGGGAAAAACAATTGCGTTATAGCCCACACCTAGATGACTCGATCCTGTTTTACCAAATCAGCCCTTTGGCGCTTCTCAGATGCATTAACCCATGGGAAGGCTCCCTGGTAGGGAGCCCAGGGTGTGAAATGACCCGGGTGGCCTTTGGCCTGGCCCCTGAGGTTCACTTTATTGCTGAGGTGTCTCGCCGTCACGACACAGAGCCATCACCACGGATTCCCTTTCCATTCCGAAAGCGCACATTTAAAAACCATGAACACAAATGTCGTTTTCTGGATACAGTGATAACTGTGATTGATTTGTACTAAGCATCACTCTGTTAGGTCAAGGTTGCAGCACAATGAGGAGCTTGAAGCCAAGCTGGACCATTTTCCAGTGCAGTTCCCGTCACTGACCAAGGAAGTTTCGTAGTTAGCACGCCAGCTTTGCCGTCACACGGATCTGGCTGCTCTGTCTGCTCGGCGTCTTCGGTTCTGGGTGACTGAGACACCTGGGTAACCTTTCGGAGCTTCAGTTTACTGGTCTGTGAGATGGAAGAGGCTTCCACACCTGCATTGTTGCCACAGGGACGTAGCTGGTACAGCGCCATCTTACAGTGTTTAAAATTTGAATGTCCAAGCTGTCCTGTGTGTTCCCATGTTAAAATTTCCTATAACCCCACTGAGCCAGGGATTCATTTACCCTTCTCAGATATTTGCAAAGGAATTACGTGTAGGTACTTAAAGACACCGGAGTTTTATTCAAGGATCACACGATGCGTATGTAGAAGATATTCTCCACTTCCATTGAGGTTCGGGGGGCACCATGCAGCCTCTCTGAGGAGCAGGGCTGGAACCCATTATTCATGAGGCACAGAGGGGTGTGAATGCGGCTTCCTACTCTGCTGAAGACCACCCTTCCCAATACTGGGGGTACTTCTGTCCCTTCTTCTTCTGCTAATCATTCTTATAACGTTTGTTTTTGAGACATCTTACAGTTCAATCTCCTTTTCTGATGTTTTCCATCTAAACCATTTTGGTTTTTAATTTTGAAAAGCCTTATTATCAAGCTACTGGGCTATACTCCAGCATAGAAGGACACAATCCCTGGATTCCCATTCTCTCTCCTACAGAAAATCATTATTTAAAAATTGCATTGTAATATATACATAGGAAACAATTAGAAAATAATTGATATAAAGGGCACTATAATTAATGACATTTCTGATATATTATGAAAAATGACTGGTAAAGTTTCTTTTAAAAGGTATCAGAAAACACCATTCTAAATGTTATTTAAAAATGCTTCGAAATACATTTGGAGAGGTCTTCAAACTCTTTTCCTTATGAAATGTAAAATCATGCAGAGAAGTGCATTAAGAAAATGCATTCACCATGTGGGGTTATTACGCAGCCAACACATTCGTAACCGCCACCTGGAGAAAAGGCTGGAAAGCAGCCAGGAAACGGGCGCAGGCCTCGGGCTTGTCCCACACATCTCCTCCTCCTCCCCCCCCTCCTCCTCCCCCTCCTCTTCCTCCTCCTCCTCCTCCTTGTGGCCCGGAAGCCAATCCTGCGCTGGGTACCATGCCATCAGCTCTGCTTTGCATTTCACTACCTGAGTTTACATCTCTACGTACAGCGTATGGCATTGCCTGCTTTTGAATTTTATATGGATGGAATCATACATATGTATTCTTTCTTACCTGCCAGCATCTGCTCACATTAACCACTATGTTTTTTAAGATGCATGCTTTGTGTGGGTGTAACTATATAGATCATTCATTTCAAAATTATAAAGTATTACGTTGTGTGAAAGTATCACAATTTATTTATTCTGCTACTGGTGATTGACATTCTGATTACTTTGGGATTTGGGAATTTGGAATAATGACGCTAAGAAGATTCAAGTGCACGTCTCTCTCCTGGTGCATAATGCACAGGTGTCTCGGGGTGTGGCGAAGACTCCCACACAGCCCGACTAGGGTCCAGGTCCGCTCAGCCTTCTGCTCCACTCTGACCTCGGTCTCCTCCCGTCCTCAGCCTGCCTGGCCCAGCCTTAGCAAGAATCCAGTTCCTCGGTTCAGTGAGAACCACCCTCAATTTCACAATCCGATCACCCTTCATATCTAATGAGGTTTCTCAACCCCCACCTTTGATGTCCGAGCCCTTGGCCTGCCTGCGGCAAGAATCCTGTCAGATCAGGTCAACCAGAGACCCTACCCGTGATGTCCCCTCTCAATCATTTTCCATCCACGGACCCCCGCCCTCTGCTAGTTGCCTGTCAATCCCCAGTTGTCCTTAGTGTTTCCGAAGTAGAGTCTGATCTCTCTCCCCTGTTGCAATGACCAATGGCGATAGCTGTGAATAAGTCTTCCTGGCTGTTGAGCAGTCATCAGAACAACCTTGTTCTTGGACAGTGAGCTCTAAAGAATGAGTTGCTGGGTCACAGGGCAGGCGCATCTCCAACTTGGCCAGTGTTTCCTATTTACTGGAGCGAATCTAACCATGGATCGACACTCCCACCATCAGTACACAAGAGTTTCTGTGGCCCCCGACTGTGCTATCACCCGGTTGTCAGAATTCTAGCCGCGCTCATGGGCAGATAGTGAATTGACACTTGCTTCGTTGGGGTCTCCCTTGTCACCAACGAGGGTAGACATGTTTCCGCATGTACACTGGCCACCTGCATCATTTGAACAGCTGCCTGTACGATGTCCATGTTTTCATCAGGCTTGCTGGCTATTTCAGCCCCTTTTCTCACAAGTGTTCAGTCTTTCTTAATAAAACGTAGAATTTCTCTGTGTTTTCTCAAAATAGCACTTTGTAATTATTTGCATTGCACATAATATCTTTTGCACTCTTTTAATGCTGCACTTTGGTGAATAAAAAATCATAAGTATAATACCACTGAGTTTATTTTTCTGCATGGTGAAGAGTTTTTTGAATTCCGTTTAAATGTTTTTCTGTTCTGAAATCATATGCTATTAATTGGATTAAATGTATTTGCCTGTTTGGTTGGTTAGTGTGTGTGTGTGTGTGTGTGTGTGTGTGTGTGTGTGTGTGTGTGTGATCTATAGCTACAATCCCTGTGGAATTATTTTTTGTGAATGATATGCGGGTAGGGTTCAGTGTGATTTTTATTTTTTGTGTCTTTGAGGAGGCTGTCCCCACGCCATCTCCTCCACGGCTCCGAGGTGCCATTTATGTCCTAAACCAAGTGTCCCTGTGCGTGGGGCTATCTGAAGGCTGTTTTTTCCTGTTCTCCGTCTACCCTTGCGTCAGAGCCATCTGCTCAGAGTTTGGCTTTATCTGCGGCAGTTCAAGTCCTCCCACATTCTTTTCTGTCAAGACTGCTCTGGCTATTTTGGATCTTTGCATTTCCGTGTACATTTTAGAAACATCTTGTCAAGCTCCATTTCAGTTGTTATTTTTATGGAGATCTCATGAAACTATGTAGACAATTTTGATGATTTGACATTTTTGCAATGCTGAATCCTACAATACATGAGCATAGTATATACCTCAAATTGTTAAACCTAGTTTAAATTTCTTAGCATTGTTTTAAAATTTTCTGGCATTCTGTGCATCTTTTGTTGGACACATTTGAATATATACATGATTCTCATTATCCACAGCAGTTATGCTTTGTGAAGCCACTGCAGAGACTGAGTTAGCAAATATGGAACCACTGGCGCTTGGTTCTGGTGAGCTTCTGGCCACGACGTCTTTGTCAACTCATGGCCACATCACCGTATTTCATGCGTGTTTCTGGTTAAAGACATTTGGCTTAATAGGGGTGGTAGGGCTCAGGCCTCCTGTGGCCAAATGCTGTGAAGTCCTTGGGCTATTGCATCTCTGAGTCCTGAATAAGTCTTCATGTGTGGGGAAGCTTTGGTGTAGGAACAAGTTCCCACGAGTGACATTAGCTCTCCCCCACGAACTCCACACTGTCCCTCCATGTGCCGCAGCCTCCCGGAACATCCGCTCAGAAACACCAGATGGCTTCTGCCGGAACATCAGATCCCTCATTCACCCCTGCCTCTTCCATCCCCCATCCTCTCTCGATCTCTACGGTGTATTTTTGTGCTTTCTCTGAAAGCATCTGTACTCACACTTTCCATTTCCCTGTGTCTGTCAGAAAACCTTGTGTTAATATTGTGCCTGAATGCCTTGTTAAGTTGGTCAACACAGTTAAACAGGTGTTTCAGAATCTTTTAAATGATTCCTGTTTTGCCTTATGTGTATATTTGTATTGTGATTTAAAAAGAAAATTTCCTAAATTGCTTGAAGTTCTGAAAAATAGAAAATATATACTAAATAAGTAAATGAAGTAATGAAATAATTTTAAAATCATCTTATATGGTGTTGGACTGCATCCATTATTCTTATTCTTTTCAAAATAGAAAATTAAACATACAGTTACAATGAAATCTAACAAAGTACTTCCCAGTCATGGCTGCAGGTTAGAAGCATGTTCCAGCCCACCCCAGAGTCGTCTGCTGTCACCTCCGGGGGCGGGACTCAGGCCTCTTCCCAGCATCTGGGTGACTTCACTGCACAGGCAGAGCTGACGCCACCGGGCTCGCTCATGCGAGCTAAGCGCTTGCTCTGCGCAGGGGACTCTGCTCAGACCCGGGGTGGGTTTTCTTGTTGGGTAAGGACACCTCCTCATAGCTTGTCACCATGACCTGCAGGTGCAATGTCTGTGGCTTCTGCCAAGCTCACTGACCTTGTGCTCGTTCCACTCACTGGGCTCCAGAAAGTCGGGCCTCTGTTCACCGGACACCAGCTCCCAGGCACCCTGCGCCTGGGAAACTTCCGGCACTTCCACTGGGTCTCCACCCCAACCCCTCCACCTGGGACAGAACAGCCCCACCCCCTGACCAACGCCCTCCCTCCAGTCTCCCTGCATCAGAGTCTCCGCAATTTCCACCGTTTAAGTCATCGTGTTTGCTTATATAAGTATGCACTACTTATATACCCCTTTATAACAAGAGGACTAATGTCATCTTATTAGCTGCTATATCCCTGGTAGGGGGGAAAAACACTGCTTGAGACATAATAGGTGTTCAATAAATAGTCTTAACATAAAATGTTAATATGTAAACCTTAAAGTATTCCTGTTTTCCCCTCCATTGTCTTTGTCTCACTATTTCTTTTGTTATAACTCTGGTTGGCCTCTTCCTTCTTTCTATAGTTTAATACGGGGCATCGCTGGAGCCTGGAGTTCAACAGGTAAAGGTGGGCAATGCTGCCAGCAGGTAAGGGTGGGCATTGCTGCCAGCAGGTAAGGGTGGGGAATAGGGAAACATTCCTAGTTCCCCGACTTCTCCGAGCGTACGAGCCAAGGGCAGGGCAGACGAAACCTTCCTGCCAGTGAGAGGCCAGTCTTCCCAAAGAGTCACCGAAATAAAATAAAAGTAATGGCTTGGTGTTCACGCGTACTCTCTCAGATATCTCATTTTAATTCACAAACTGTTAAGCATTCAGCTTAAGCCAAACTTGAACATTTTATCGATCTACCCCGCACTATTCATGAAGATCACTGGTACTCGCACAGGGCGTTAATGACTGGTGTTATCAGGTGCAAGTGCAATCTAGCCGAAAGGAGAAAAAGAAGGTGTATATTGGCGGGCAATCACCATGTAAATGGACATTAACTATCTAGGAGAGTTCGCCAACGTAGAGTAAGTGAAGCAGCTCTCTGGGGTGCCCTTTCTGAGATTTGAACTTGGAATGGTATTTCAACACCATTTTTTTTCTGCACTGCCAGAGGAGGGGGGCCCTAAAGAGAGGTTAAAATTTTGAATGTCCAAACTATAGCTGTGAAATATTTATATGCACCTGCTGCCCCAGTCATGGTGTGCATGAAGGCGAACAATTAAACACAGCCCTGGGCATGCGTCCACGGGAACGCCAAGGGCATGCCGCCAGGATTCAAACGCACGTGGCCCATATATGAGCATTCTAAAATACTCAAGGTTTTAATCTATTTTTATGGGGTATTTTTAAGTTTCTAGAGGCATTGCCTAAATCACTTTGACATGAAGTAACAATGTTTGCAAGATAAATAGAAAACAGGAAAGAAAAATAAAACCTAACGATATAATTCCTTGTAGAAGTTGACGTACTTACATTGATTTGCTTCGATGTTCACTCAATATGTACCTAGAGATATAAATGACATCTTCACTTTATCTAAAAAGTGAATTAATTTTCTCACCGCCATACAATAAAATTTAAAGAAAAGAAAAACGGAGGATGATCATTGCAGTTACATTGGACTGGACTGATGTGAATGCACAAATATACTTATTCTGTAGCCAAAAATGTAAATTAAGGATGCCTAACTATAAATATAGTTGGTAAAATGACTATAAAATTTTTTACAGAAGTTTTTTCTCTCATTTAGTTCTAATTTCTGTTGTTTATATTTTACAAATCCCATGATTTTTGATTTTTGTATAATTGTTGAAAATTCAGGCAACTATAACTTTGTTTTCAAAGAGAATCATTATTTGCATTTGACTAGTGCTTCACCTGTTACAAAACAGTTTGTGAAACACAGTCACTCCAGGAAGAAACCACAGCTCAGTGAGCATGTGACACACAGGTATCGTCCTAGAGTTAAATGAGGGGCGTGGCTGAGAGTCTAAGCTCAGTCTTCGGGTTTCCCCTCCTGTGTGCGTGACCACTGCGCGAGCTGCCTCCGATGTAACAGCGCACCTGTTGAAATGAACGACTTGTGCTTTCCACGTGAGCGTGTACGCGTCATCTAACATAACGCGCAGAAGCCAGGACAAGGTTCACCCTTACCGCATGGTCTTACAGTCCTCCTCATCAAGACTGCCTTGTGTTTGAATAGGACTTTAGAATTTATAAACGGTGGTTATGTAAGTTGGCATATTTTTAAGTAGAGACAAATGAACAGCTTAGTCACTCCCTACACCACCTCACCCCCGATTCGCAGAACTACCATCTGCGGGGACAGTGCGCCATCACAGGCTTCGGACAATCAGACAGCGGAGAGGAGCTCTGCCCCGGTCCCTGCGCTGAACCAGCCGAGCCGGACCCCTGACATGCTTCCGTGTCTCCCTGACTTCAGGTCTTGGTCACTTATTGAATCTACCTGTTCTGAATGCAGTTACAGAAATGTACTTGTTTTATCGAGGTGAAATTCACACAATAAAATTAACCATTTTAAAGGGGGCAATCCAATGGCAGTGAGCTGAGGCATGGGTTTTAGGTGAAGAGGCAGGGGTGAGGTATAACCCAACGACCTCAGGAACCATGACGGAGACAGGAAGGGGTCGTAAATAAAAGGGCTCCATGAGACACGGGAGCCACACTTATTTGGGCACTTGTTCCTTAAACATTTCAATAGTATCTATCAGTCATGGCAAATGCTTTAGAAATTAATGTGCCATTAACAAATAAATGAAACTGTATTTCAGTGGAATAGACTATAATAATGACTGAATTTTTTTTTTAAATTATATGAAACTACAGCAAACGACAGCGGCAATGATAAAAAAAAAAAAAACCCTGATTATAGAAAGACGGCATTGGTGCATGGATTTTGATTGAGGACGAATGTCCAAGATAATGGAATAACTGAATTCTGTGAGCATTCCCCCACGTTAATTACCCAGTCAAGTCACCTACAGTGTAATAATGAGTCAGGATTTCCTTCAGGTGAATAATAAGTTTAAGTCCTAACTTCCTCATTTCTAACTGGCTAAGCAGCTACACAAACAAGTCGTGAAGACCAAATAAAATAAAATATAAAAACAAACATGTGATTAATACTCCAAGAGATCACTGTGTCTGTCACATTTATCCTGTATAATAAGAATTATTTCTCTACAGAATACCACTTAATCATTTATTACTCTGCTTTTGTGGCTTGCCGAAGTCGGAGGGCTGTGCTGTGTTCGGTGGCTCTTCCATCAGTTGGGTCAATTTTTCACTGAAAGCTTGTGTTTTCTGAATCAAACCATCAATATGCCAACAGCCAGTAAGATAGGCTTTTGATTAATCACTGCTTTTTTTAATAAAGTAGGTTTATTTTTATGCATTTTCCCCTTCAAATTTCTGTCACTAGAAGAAAGCAGAAATATCCTTTGTTGAAGTTAAATATATTTTTAAAACATTTAAAAGGCATTACTGGACAAGGGTGGTGCCCGGATCACCCAACTGCAGAGCGCAGGGGGCTGAGGAAAAGTCTGCCACAGCCGGATGTGAGCTTTTGCTGATGCAAACCCTACAGGGAGGAAATGAGGAGTATATTACATGCACAAGGAAAAGGCTCCGGAAATAAGTTCTGCTTCTGGCTTCTTGGGTCCTGTTTCTCCTTTTCTTAGTCACATTTCTCCTCCCCTTGTCACACACTTTGCAATTTGTATGTAGATCCTGTAAAAATCTTTTTCATTTAAATCTCCCGTGTCTATAAATAACAAAACATCTCTTCACCGGCACAAGGCCATTAGCGCTTGAAATAACTAAGGTCCTCAGAATTTTTAACGGGACCACTGATTTTTCAGTTTTTAATACGATGAGTATTTTTTTTTTTTTAACGAGAATCACAATCTACATCACTAAGTAGGTTGCACACTGTGGATCGATATGTGAACAGCAGCCACGGGGCATTCTTGAATCACTCAAAGCTTTCAGATTTCCTTAAAATGCTAATCCAAGCATTCACATTTTATTATTTTTCGGCTCTTGCCTTTGGTAATAAAAATTACACTCCTTTTTTCCCCCAGCCGTTCAAGTTCACCTCTAACCTTCATTACCAGTCACCTGGTTGAGTGCTTTACCACCAGCTTTTCTCTGCAAAATGTGTTACAAGCTAAGACTTCTAATACCAAATAATCTATCCATTCTATCATGAGAAAACTGGAATTTAGCTACAGTCCAATTAATAGAGTTGAATGAGAAACCCAAAACAGGGAAAAGGCATGAAATAAATATTTCAAGGTGTAATAATGACTTAGCTATCCATTGGAAAAAAAAATAGCCCCCAGAACTCACTTTCTCTGAAAAAATAACCCTTGTTATTTTCTGAAAAGTCTAACGTTGTCTACACCAGTGGATTTCTAATTGCGCGGCCCATGGAATCACACAGTGTGCTTGGAATAGCGGACCCCCAGGCCTGCACCCCGTACTGATGGAATCAGTAGCTTGAAGACAGGCTTAGGAGACAGTATTTCTGAAGAGGTACGACCAACTTTAAGAATCAGTAAGCTCCATAGATCTACTCCCCTTCAAAGTGTGGTTCAAGGCCCACTGGTGCGGGGTCTCAGCATCAGGGACCTTACTAGACCTGGCGAGCGCTGGGTCCACTCTGGACCTGCCGAACCAGGGTCCCCTTTTCAGCAAGACCGACAGGCTGCTCACCTGCTCTCACTAAACCACAGCTTTGTGGCTCGGCTTGTTTGGGTCACGTGCCTTCTACAATTTATTATTTTATTTTCTGCAAAATGAGGACCAGTGGACTACACTCTTCAAAAACGTAAACAATATCATAATCAGTGTGTTAGTATATTTATCTTGCATTGTTCAAACTCTTTTCGTCTGTCTCCCTACCTGCAGAGCCAGCTTTGTAAGGTAGAAACGCACGTTTGGGGCCACGGAGCCCATCGGTCGTGTTCTGCCCCGAGAGACCTCTGTTCCGTGGCCACACCAGGACGAGGGGCACAGGCAAGGCTGCAACGGTGTTTCTTTACACCCAGGCCTGCCACAGACGGAAGGCATCCGGCAGTTTAGAGAAAAAATTCTGGGAGGACATGTCACCCTGTGTCGTATCAGATTAGGTCCTTGTCACATTTAAACACTTGACCCTGCCTTTCACAATGAATTAGCAACATTTCCTTCCTCCTTCCTCAGAGAAACTTTGTAATTGAAATTAATTCATAGTCAAGCAAAATAGAATTGCTCTACCCACTTCCTCACATGCAATCATTCCTTGAGCTGTAAAGCGACATGTGAACGTGGTGTGAAATGCGGGTGTCTTTGTATTTAATTTACGAGCCTACACTCTTCTCCTTCACCCTCTCCCTCACCCCCCACCCGCCAGTACAGACGCTTCAGGATTTCTGTTCAGCCCCACGCAGAACTGAATTACTGCCCTTCTGGTAGCAATGCCGAGAGGGGTCAGAAACTGCACCTAGCTGGTTCCTATCGGTTCTTTTTCACTACCCACAACAAATGCCCACAGATAATAAAACAACCAGTTTGTAATGTGAAAATACATATTTTTATTAATAGACTTTTCAAATTTTTGTAAGAGTGATTTTTACTATACGCAAATGACGCCGTTTCATACTGACCCACTTCTACCGCTACCGCTCGGTGACCGTACCCAAGTCAAATATAAAGGAATTTAGAGGATGGCCTCCGAGGTCCCCTACGAACATCCCTGGGGCTGCTTCAAACTCACGTTACGTGTGGGTCGCCAAGATCATCACTCTTCCTCTTCATCAGTCACCATGAAGAAAACCATGGAGCTGAGCTCCCTGAAAGACGCACCTCGCCATCTGGTTTTCCTGCTCACTCAGCTTTCGGGGCTACTTTTACTTCCACCCTGCCTACACATCAGTGCAACACACTAGTCTGTGGCACAACCACAACTAACACTTCCATCGCCCAACTGTGTGACTGCGGTTAAATCCGTGTATTTGAAGGACATCACAGCGACATTCTCTTTGGATTAAGCTTCCAAGCAGCCAGCCCTCCCAGAGTGGATGCAGGTGGCCGTGTGGACTTAACCCACCAGTCCCTCTGGGACGGTGCTGTCACGTCCCCACTGTGCCCTTGAGACTCTCCCCAGAGGTGAAAGCTTCACGTGTCCTTAGGACACCTTTAGACACAATGAGAACAGTTTCCTCTACCTTTTTCTCCTGAATTTTTCCAAGCTCTTATCCAGTACAACCTTAACACTTTTACGTGGCCACTTTGGATGTTTATAGCCATCGTACCATTTATTACCAGAGTCTGCGATGGCCGCTGTGTGGGCTGCTCCCAGGGATCCCCTTGCCTGGAAAAGCCAGTGGCTCGGATCCACCTCTGCAGTAGGTCTTCACTGAAATAAATGCCCCTTAGAAACTTTCCCCATGGTCTTACCTAGGCATACACACCCCCATTATCTACCTTCTTGCCTTCACCTAGGCTTCCCGTCCCAGCGCACCGACCCTCCCTGGCATCACGGCACAGAGCCGTGTACCTCTCTCCGCTGGAATGTAAGCTCTGAGGGACGGGCCGCCGCCTTGCCCACAGCGACAAGCGCAGCACCCAGAACAGCGCTGGGCACAAACGCTTTGGAAGATGCCTCCTGGGAAGCCTCACGCAACCCTCTAGGAGGAGTGGCCCTTCCACGGCAGGGGTCTGACTTAAGGAGCCGACAACTCATCCGTGGGGGTAAATCAGACCTCAGCGATGGAATAGCTTATCTACACCTGGGAAGGTGTTCCCAAATGCATCCGCACGCGCGCTGTGTGTCCTCAAAGAACACGGAAGGCCCTCTGTCCCCAAATTCAGTGCAGACTCCTCAGCCTGATGTTCATGGGCCTTCGCAGAATGGTCCCAATTTTCCTTGGGGGCCTTAACTCTCTTATTTGAGAGGCACAGGTGTGGTGTCTTTTGGTGCTTGATGTCTTCCCAGAGCAAAAAACCTCCTCTCCACCCCGCACGTCTTCCAGCCTCACCGCCCCAGTTCTGTCCATCGCTTTAGGTCTAATTTAACTGGCACTCATGTTTGGGGAGAACTTTCTGGTCGGCCACCCACCCACCCCCACCCAGCACTGCAAAGTCACGTGTGAGTTCACCTGTTCTCCCCACGTGCAGGGTTTGCGCCCTGACTCTGCATCTCAGGTGGGCGTGTTTGGGTCCTGCTGGGGCTGCCTTAACAACGGCAACCCCAGCAGCAGCTTCAACACCAGAAATGTGCCTTCCGGCCAATCTGACTCCCCGTCCCACACCCAGGTGTCAGCCAGATGGGTCCCTTCAGCAGGACCGTGTGTCGCCGGCTCTCCCCCGGGTCTGGGAGGTCTGCTGGGGATCCCTGGGGTACCCCGGCCTCTGCCGTCAGGTTCACATGGCCTTCTCCTTGTGGGGGTTTGTGTCCGAATTTCTCCCATTCATGAGCACAGTCACATTGGATGAAGACCCACCCCACTGTAGGAGGACCTTGGCTTAACTAATCGCATCCGCAGGGACCTCATTTCAGAATGTTCAGGGTGCCGGCACCCTCTGAGGTCCTGGAAATGAGGAGTTCGGCAAAGGACATGCGGGAGGGGGACGACCAGCCTGTCATGAGCTCCTTCCTGCACAAAGCCACTTCCTTCCCCTCCAAGGCCGCAGCCCTGCCCAGCAGGTTCACATCTCAGCGACCTCGGAAACGTGGTGATGGTGGAAGGACCCTATTCGCTCTGCGACTCCAGCGCCCCTCCCAGTATCTGGCCCACAGCTAGTGCTCCACACTGCGTTCGGTCGGCCACAGGGATGTCATTCTCATGCGTTGTAGTTGCACGGTTATCCCGAGAGCTCATGTCCACCTTGGTGCCCCATGCCCTCGTGACATCAGCCCGTGTGAAGCCGCTGCTTATAATAACCTGACTCTGAACAACGGGGAGGAGAGAGGAGACTGCCATGGGGGGCCCAAAGGGACGGGGCAGAGGGAGAAACACGCCCAGACAGGCAGCCGGATCTCCGCTTGGACAGCATCACCTCGGGGACCCGGGGGCACATTCTCCAGCCGCTGCCCTCGGCTCCTTGGAGAGTCTCATAGACCCAACACTCGCTGACTTCCGGAGTGAAGTGTCAGGCTTAGGTTTCTGCACCATTGTCTTTCAAATTCATATCATCGCCTCCCTTTTCAGTGTTCTGTGGAATGTGGGCTTTCAATTTTAAGCGTCCTCTAAGCGTAGGCGCCCTCTAGCCCAGCCATGTGCTTGCAGGTGCCTTCTGAGAGGCTGTGTTTTCCGTTCCTCTCTGTCCCGGAGATTTCCAGGTGGCCTCCAGGATCATGTGCTTTCTGTTCCATGATTGTTAGGGCCCAGGTTATAACTCGCAGTTTGTGGCACAACTGATGGCCACTAGGATCAATCCCCCGAGGCAACCGGAGCCGAGCCGTTCGGAGCAAGCGACGCCTGTTACCTTCTGCCAGGAGTGGGGCCTCTTGAATCAAACGAAAAGGTGCCTTCAGCTTAAAAGTTATGTATGGATTTTAACACAAATGTCAGATCAATTCTAATAAATTAAATAGCAAAGTGATAAAGAATGATGCATGGTAGCAATGTTTGTGGTCTCTACTCATATGTACCTCCTAACAGCTAATTTGCACAAGTATCTAAATATGAGGATGGATTGTTAGAATTCACCAGGTAATAGAACTAATTCTGGAATTTGATTTTTTTCATTCAATTTTTTTCTCTTCTTTTTTGGGGGGAAAGGCAGTGCTTTTAAGGCTTTGTTAGAGAACAAATTATGTAGAAAGTGGAAAAATGTATGTCATTGGATTTGATGGTTTCAGAATTGCATGTCTCACTTGAAAGAGCCAAAAATGTATTTTTCAATTTACAACATTCATATACCATATCCATAGTAATCTAACTCATGGCTTTAAAATGTAGCCCATCTTAAATTTCATGTTGTCAACTGAAAATACAAGTCACCGACTTAATCTGAAGTTAAGTATAAAGTGGTTTTGAGACTTTGACAAATTTTATACGGTTAAATACATGTTATTAAATTATTCTTTTGTGTAGAGTTGGCTAATTTTTCTTGATAGCTGAAACGTACATTCACCAAGCTAACATAACAAGTTTCAAAACAACATATATCTGCTCTGGGTAAAACAACTTGGCATTAACAGCGACTCTGTCCAAAGCAGCACAGCTGCGGTTAGGATATTCCTCTTGCTCTAAGCGGAAGGCGTGGGCGCCAGCCTGAGCCCAGCTATTCTGACAAGACGCGGAAAGAGGTAGGCTTTCCGTCTGCCAGTTAGCGACTCAAGGAGATGAAGAAAAGTCCTTTAAAATGTGAGTTAGAAAGCACAGAATAAATGAATTCTTGTTTCTTTCTATTAGGTACTGAAGTACAAGTTTGTATGCACAATGTATAGGTTAAGTGGTATTTTGGGTTTTTGTCTTTCTTTTTTCCGATGATCGTCTACAAAAAATGACCAGTGCTGCAAATGTACTTATTTCATGACGTGAAGTGAGTTTCTGCAATGTAACGACAACGACAATCTGACTTATAACTCCAGGAAGAAATAAGGAGACTTAGGCCCTCCCTCGGGGACTGACGACCCTATGAAGTTGTCGTGTAAAATGTAAGATCCAGTTCTATTAGGTTCTAGAGATTCCGAGAGGATAAATCTTCTATGTTCCTCAGTCTTCCCCCCACTCATGACCTATTTTTTATTCCAAAGATCTCCTGGTGATCCTCCACGGTGGGAAACCTTTCTGAATATCTACAGAAGAATTAAGTTTTAAGCTTTCTCTGATTCTAATACCATTGTGCCCAGTCTCGGTGAACTTCACCAGAGTTCTGTGTTCCAGGAAAATAACCAAGATTAAGAAATCACCCCACTTTAGACCGATACTAAACTGAGTTGGCTAATGGGTATTTATTAAATACCTAGATCATTTTTTAAGTAGAATGGAATACTAAAACATTAATCACTAAGATAACTGTGAGTGGATATGTCCATTTTACCTCTCATTTTTATAGCCACAGAGAGTGGATATTCATTTGTACTTGTTTACAAATGTGGTCACTTTTGCACATTGAGTTGTACTATAAGGGCGAACTAGGGATGTTTACTTATGTCTATAAAAAGTTGTGAGATGCGTGTTTATACATGAGCTGTGCTCGGCCACTATCAAGGCTGGTATGGGTGACACTGACAGACATTTGCCCACCTCTCTGTGCAATGCAGGTGCTGTGACGAAACCATCAATATGTGGGAACGAGGCTCCATCAGCAGTAAGAGTGGCAGAGAGGTGCAACTTGGTACGCAAGGTACGCAGGACGGGTTTTGGTTCAAGAAAAAGAAAGTAATTTTGTCCTCACATAAAGTGACTGGTTATTCCAGAATAAAAAAAAATGAGAATAAAACTTCAATATAAAGTCACCAAGTACCCAAAGAGGCTGGTATCAATCCAGCGTCGGGGTAGACAGCTACTGGAACCTCGATGAGTAAATGAGAAGTTGATACTGGGCCTTACGGGGAAGAGACCAACCTGCCACCACTTGGACTCACGGAAGAGCCTGCGCATCACGAGAAACTGACCGCTGGTTGCATCCTGATGGGATCTAACGGGTTGCACAGCACACCTCCCGTAAGTGTTCTTGCCAAAATGCTGAACCGGATCCACCCTTGCACGACACTTTAACTGATAAGTGAAACGTAGTGAACAGAACGAGATAATGGTCCCAAGGAATCAAGCCGACAAACCCAGAACGTGAGACACCTCACAGGACAGTCCAGTATCCGTGACACATCGATGGCAGTGCCCCCCAAAAACTGCGGGGGGTGTGAAATACCCCTACCAAATAAATGAGATTGAAGAACCAATTAAAAAACCATGGTGTAGACGTTGAAGTCTAATTCAAATAAACATATTAAAAAAATAGACTGTCAAGACTATGGAATTCCATTGTTAGTTTGCCTTTAGATATTCATCATCAATCAGGTGATAAAGACTGATTCTTTTATTATGGCTTATTGCAGTCATCAGAGTATTTGCATTAGATGTGATAGTGGCATATTTTTTAAAGACCTCCAATAATAAACGATATAAATGGCACTCAAAATATTTCAGCAATTAAAATTGAAAAATTGGAAAAGAGAAGCAGCAAAGTTGGCAAAATCTCAAAAATGTTGTCTCTGGGTGGTGAGTGTGTATGGAAATCCATTACACGCTGCTTGCTCCAGTTTTCGTAATCTTGAATATTTGCGTAATATGTTTAAGTTGATGACCCCTGGTCAGAGGCATTATTCCACAAATGTGTCCACGTCATGGTCAAGTACAGTGCAATGAGCCAAGTGCATTAATCCAGGCTCATGGCCCAAGTGACTAGTGACTTTATAATGGCTGTTAACACATTGACACCTCCATCCGTGGGCCTCCAAAACTTCTCACAATCAATGCAGCAAACCCGGGACCAAGAACCTCCCATCAACCTCAAGCATGGCTGCTTTCTGCATTTCTCGATACTAGGAAGTACACCATGACTCATCAGCTGCCCAAGCTAAAACACCAAAAGTTGTCATTAGCATCTGCCTTTCTTCCAATACACCTCCAAATTCTGCCTATTTTGCCCTCAAGAATACTTAAAATCCACCTGCTTCTTAAAATTGTCTCTCATCTTCCTGCACCCACTCTTGACCAACTATGCTCCATTTTTAGAAGCAGCCAGATAACTTGCTTCAGAATATGAATTTAAATAAGAATATGAATATGTAGCTAAAAATTTCCCCATTTTTCTTTGAACAGAACTGAAAACCCTCATGGACCCTACAAGGAGTGTCAGACATACCCCCCACCTCTCCATCCAGCCCACGTTGACCTGCCCCCAGCCGCAGTAAACCCCTTACCTCCTTACTGTGCCGGGTTCTCCTGCCACGGGGCTTTTGCACATTCTTTTCTTCCTGGTCTTCAAAATGCCTCACAACCTTCCTGTTTTTAAGCCCAACACATGGTTCAGATCTCGTCTCTTTTTATTTTCTCAGTGAACCATTTTGATTCCCTGGATTAGATGTGGAATCCCCATTACAGGTCCTCATGAAGTCAGGCTCCTCTCCTTACCACATACTGTTCCTGTAGGGGTTGTTTGTTTGTGTCAATCCCTAAATTAGGGGTTGTTTGTTTGTGTCAATCCCTAAATTATCTTGATCTGGATTTTAAGCTCTAGGAGTTCATGGACCATAATTATTTTCTGAGCAGAAAACAATTCTTGTATGAGTTATGCCAACTCAGTGCTTGGGACACAGCAGCAACTATTTCTTAAATAAATGAATAGCATCATAAATGAATGAATTCACGAGAGTGATGCAATAAATATATATTCTCTTGTTTCTTAGACCCAAACTGAAATCTACCCCAATGCTAGCTAATCAACAGCAAAATGGATAAATATATTCTGAATGCTATTTTCGATAACTTTTTCTTAAGAAAATGTAGTATAATGCACACTGTAGGATACATGTTATTTTAGAAGATTTTTAAAAAGAAAACGAGTCAGAAAAGTCACATATTTGTACGAGTTTCCTAGTGTCATCATAGTAGGTGGTAGTAATGAGATGTTTGTTATGGTTTCGGTAGGGAGGTGTTGAGCTGGGCGGCTCTGACAGGACTCTGTCTTATCAGATACTTTCCTACAAGGGCCACTGTGCTCCCTGGTTTTGCCCACTCATTTTGGACACTGGCACCTTGAATCTGATTGCCACTTTTTGTCCACTGAGTCTCAGAAGTTATCTCTGACCATCAGCAGGGCCATGAGGCCAAGGGGAAGATGCTTCGAGGGAAGACTCTACCTCGATAACAAGAGAATGAACGGAGGGGGCGTGAATCTGGCCCAGGAACACGACTACAGACGTCGTGTTGGTCTTCTTTCCGAGCAGGCTTCTGCACCCCTGAGATGTGAGCGCTCATGCCCCCGAGGCGTATTATAACACTGTAGGGTGTAGGTGGGCCCGCCCTCTCCCCCACCTTCTCCTTAGACACTGCGCACGTCTTCAGCCAGGCAAATCGGAAAGAGTTCTCTCTACGCAGCCGCGGTGTGGACTCTCTTTTGTTTTTGTTCAAGGTAATACTGTGCATGTCTGTTTTCTGCGGTGTACCGTTCGAGTCAGGCGCCGGAGCCAGGTTCCTGCTGGCCCCGCTCTAGTGCTGCTCGGTCTCACTAGCGTGACTTTCTGCACCTTTCTCTGCCTCAGTGACCTTCCTGTAAAACTGGAATGGCCGTGCCTTATTTGTGGGCCAGGGTTGGGGGCTGGGATGACAACTGATGTGTTGATACAGGCAAAACAGGTGGGCAATCCTCACACATACTAGCAATCATTGCGACGCTGGTTTGCGTAAGATCAGCGCCTTTCCAGAAACCGAAGAGATTTCAGTCTGGTGCTACAAGTGCGCGAAGTTCAAAATTTAAAATAAAAGTTGTTCTGTTCCACCTGTGTATCACTTTAGCTATTGCTGGCCTATTTCCTACTGAAATTAATGAAATTAATTGTTTTGATCAGTATATCTATACAAACCCTATGGTCAGTTATTTATTAACAGGAATATTTGCTGGTTCTGAGGCTGTAACATTCTTAGTACTTTTTATGATCTTTGAGGGATGTGTTCCAGAAAACCACTACAGGTATGATTTTCTAGTCTCTGAGTCATTGACGAAAACAGTCCCCGGGGCCTCCGTGTGCGCACGGACCCTGCGTCACCACCACTCACGAGTCCCCGCACTTGTTCAGCGCGCTGCATCTGGTCCTGAGGTTCTGACTGCTTTTTAAAGACGATGCCTTGTGCGTTTCCTGTCTCGCTGGGACCTGTGAGTTACGGAGCCAGGCCTGGCCGCGGACAGAAGGTGAAGGTCTGGGCCGCAGTTGCCTTTCCCAGGAGCAGGACTCCGGCCTGAGGGCTGGCACCCTGGAGAGGTGCCGCTCTTGGCATTGGATCTGTGAGATGGAGGGAAGGAAGCAAAGCTGGACAGAGCTGGAAACTGGGAAGTCATCCAGGCCCACCCGCAGCCCCAGGGACCCCACAGGGCCCTCAGGAGCTAGAATGGCCCTTCGGAAAGGTCCTGAGTCGGACTGAAATGGCCATGGCCTTGGGCCTCCCTCCTCTTTAATATCCGTTCTTGGGTCTCGGCTGCCCTCTGGAGGTGAGATGTGAGTGGAGCTGCTCTCCGCAGCTGAGACAAGACCTGAAGGGATAGAGAGCCGGGTATCTGGGTCAGCAGCATTCACCGGGTCCGGAACGAAGAGCCTGACGTGGATGGGGACCTGGGCAGCCCATCGCCTTGTCCCCTGCAGCCTTCTGCACTGTCAACAAGCCCTTTGTCTCCCGAGAGCGTGGGGAGCATCCTCACATAGGCTCTTGGAACCAGAAATCAGCCTGTTTGTTCACTATTCAATCATTTCTTTGTCACTACCTTATAATTTTTGTTCCTAGTGATGAGTTTTTAATGCATCCATTCAGACATTCTCATTAATTCCTCCTGGCCCTGGGCAAGGATTTACTTAGAAAGTCAGCCCATAGCAATGGAATGGGGTAAGGCTAATTGAAGTGGAATTGAATCCATGACCTTGACCTCATTAATGGGCTTCTTAGACCAAGAAAATGACCCCATTTGCCTTTCTAAACTAGGCCACTCCAGCTGCAAGCGAGGGCCATCCAACGGTTCACTGCTTTTGTAAGTACAGCTTACAGAGTTCAAATGTGAAGACAAGCCATTGGCTACCCATTTTAGTATAACAAAATCAATCCCTCGTTATTGATTAATAACAAAACCAGTCAATAAGCACTTAAGTGTTTTAACTTTACAAACAAATTAGCACAAATTGAAGAGCAAGCTAATCTTTCCACTTCGGTTTGCTTTATTAAATCAGAGGCAACATTAAGCATACACACACACACCCTCATCACAAACTCAAAAGCGTGTACCAGAAACTAAAACACAGAAAATGAGATGCTACTTGAATTTTGCTGGCATCTCATATTAAAGAAAAGGTAAAAAAAAATGGGATAAAAAAATCAAAGGAGAGGAGGGAAGGAAGTAGACAGTGATGGTGTGGTGACTGGATGCTGGGCAAAGAAAATAGGTGACTGTGTTTTCTAAAAACTTTTCCGAGATGCTAAGTGAGGGAGGAAGAAGGCATTTAACTTGGAGAACCTGTGACAGCTACTGTTTTGATTAGGTTCTAATTCTCTAAAATTGAAACAAAACAAAATTATCTTATTGTTAGCAAAGGAAGCACTGAAGCTTTTACCACCTGGAAGGTGTGAATATCTTCTAGTAACTTGATTCCCTGAAGGATTATGTAAAATGCTGTTTAGGATACAGTATGTAAATAACTGAACAGAAAGATGTGAAGAAAGTAATTGTTGGCTAGATGTTTTGTGCTCCTTAATATTAATAATACACAACCCAGTATCTGCAAATAGTTCTGATAACAAATTTCTGATATTTGATTGGATTCTAGAGCTACTTGAAATCCATTTGAACCCACCTGCCTGTCTCCCAGCCTGAAGATAGAAAACTGTGTGACAGCAGGACCAATAAAATGGCCTTGGTGCAGTCAGGATAGCGAACAGTGTACAAAACAAAGTGGGGTCACTCACGTCAACCAGATGGCTGCCAGGCAGCCACGACACTTTGGTTCAAGAAGGAAACTACCTAAGTCACACCAGACCCATCTGGCAAGGAGACACACCTAAGATATCTGCACACGTGATCAGAACAGCTGTGTCTATAGAGCAGGACCACCCAGAGACAGGCTCCTGGGGAAAGTCCCCACTTGGCATCAGGGGTGACCACACACTTACCAAAAGTCTGAGAAGACTCTCAAGGTATAACTGAGGCAGGCCCCAGACCACTGCTGAGACCGCCGAGCTCCACACACCACAGGGCTGCTCCACGCCACCCTGATGTCCCCGGGCATCGGCCGCCAGAGGCTCTGCCTGCTGGACTGAGGACTTCGCCTGCCCCGCTGCCCACCTGGCTCCAGAGATCCTTCCTTGCAAGATGCTGACAACTCTCTTGCCCGCTGTGCTGTCTCTTGGACCTGCAGACTGAGACTCTGGGACTCGGGTTCACTATCCCCCATTGATTGCTGTGTGTGTGTGTGTGTATGTGTGTGTGTGTGTGTGTTATATTCTCTTAGATTGTTAGAGCGCGAGTAGGATATTAACGTATGTTGATGCTCTACTCTGAGTGAGCCTGCATTCAATAGAAGCTGAGTGAACAGCGTAGTTACTGTGTGTGACTCGTGTCTCTTCCTTGGTGCCGGGCTGCTGCGCAGGCAGCGAGCTGAGCCGTTGCCCGAATGACTTACAGGAAACACTGTATCAAACATATGCTCATGACAAACTGGAAGTTGTAAAATTAACAGACAAGTTGCTACTCTTTGAAAAGGGAAAATCGACTCTTACACGATATATAATTTTAGATACGCTAGAAGGGTCTGACTAATCCCAAACTGCGAATGTTGAGCTCCATTCCACGGGCTCAGACACTAAGTTTGTGTACCAGATACAAGTGCTGACCCCTTAGAGGACCACGGAGCGGGGTGTCCATCCCTTTCTGTGCCACAGGTGAGTCGTCACATGCGTGTAGAGAGAGGCCCTGGGAACACAGAGAGGAAGAGGGAGTTTCGGGGGCCGGAGATGGATTCAGTGCCAGGTAGCCTGAGTAAAACATTGCGGCTGGTCCTGTCCTCCGTCCTAGCAGTACAACTGCCCCCAAATATCTTAATTACCTGCTTCTCGGTTATCTTTTCTATTACACTGGGAACTCTCTGAAGTCAAGGGTTTTTGTGAACCTGAATTTTCCCACCACGGTTCTAGTTACAGTAAATTGTCAATGAATGACTGTAGAAGGAAGGGTGACAGAACTGGTAAACATCTGATGCTCCAAAACACACCCGCATGCACACATGCATGCACACACTTGCACGTGTGCACACTTACATGCACATGCACACACATGAGCCTTTAGCATGAAGACAAGAAAATTGAGACCAAAGATGTTTCATTGACTGACAGAAGGACTCTCGGGTGTTGGCAGATCTGATTACAACCTGGAGTCTCTTCATTCTTGCCCAATGTCCTTTCAAAGAAACTAATTCTACTTTCCTCTGCAACCTCCTGAATGTCTGATGAATTCTCTTGCTGTTTTCCTTCCTGTGGACCCAAAGAGCACAAACAGCCACACGCAGAAAGTGCTCTACTTTACTGAAACACACAATAATGTGCCCATTCATATCTGAAATTAATGAAGCCATGTCTGCATGCTGTGTGAAAACACTCATCATTGACTCCTGGAGCACAAAAGACTAATGGCAGTTCTGAGACTGTTTCTGCCTTAAGATGAACATTTTTACAGTAACTAACATAAAACTGTGACCTATCTAATAACAGGCTCCTGTTCCTCTCAGCCCAGCAATGTGGGAAACACGCTTTCTGGCGGAGGACTCTGCAACACAAACATGCCAACAGAGAGGTTAGCTCCTTCGCGAATTTCTTTAGTGAACAGATTGCCCATTTTTTTAAATGGGCATCTCTGTTTCCTAGCAACTGGAAAATTCTACACTAATCCATACCTGGCTTCTCATGGGAATAGATCAGCTCAGGTGCTATTTATGGCAATTGAGCTTCGGTGAAAAGGGAAGCAACCTGAACGGAAATTATTATTATTTCGTTTGATCCTGGGTGTTGACTCAAATTATATGGTCCTGATTCAACTCTCTTAGGTTTATAAATTATAACATTGAAACCAGATTGCATAGGTATTTGATAGTAATTAAACAGAAAAGGCTAGTGTATATTTTTTTAAATGTTTTCCTACTTTTCTTAGTCTGAGCTAGTATAATTGTTTACTTCAAAAACCTACTCCAAATCTGGAAAGCACTTTCTGGAACTATGGACTCGGAAAACACGCGTCAGGCCCCAGGATACATGACTCTCCTTCCCCCCACATTAACGTTACCAAAGAAATTTGGAAATGGCAACTCACCGTGACATGTCCCATCTTGCTTATTTATGCAAATCTGGGGTGGAAGTCAGGAAACTGGAATCTGCAGACGGCCATTTGTCACAACTCATCCTTCATAAAGTCTGACACTGCTGTCTCTCGCTCAACCTTGGCAAGATGTCTCACCAACAGCAGGGCCTCAAAGATTTGTCCGCACTTCACTCAGGAAAGACCGTTCGAACTTGGAGAAATGCAGGCATTACACGGTGCGCTACAGATGCAGTTTGCATCAGCACCCTGCAGATGCTGACATATGACTTTATGGGAATGATGTCGTCATCTGATTAATAATTTTGACAACACTGAAATACGTCTTTCTAAATTAAAACTGGACTTATCTCCAGTTTAGCCTATTTGCTTCTTTCCTACCCGATCATGTTGAGCCAGCACTAATTTAGAAACTACGTTTTAACTAATAAATGGAAAAATAAAGCAAAAAACGGTGGCTTCCCAGTAGGCAACTTTGCCTAAACATAGGCAGGTCTGTATGAACAGTGACCGGATGGTAGGTTTAAACAGCAGCCTCGTACAAAGCTTGATTTGAGAATATTTTCTTTCACTGTGGTATCCTACAGATTTCTCTTTAAAGTTACTATGAATTTAAAGGATCAAGGTATTATTTTCAAAAACACTACACAGTTTGATAATCTGAAATGCAGTGAAAGAAGAAACTATATTTATGCACAATAAGGCTTTAGACATAAATGGAGTGTATATTTTTGATATTTAAAACCAACAATTTGACTAATGCATTTCTGAACATGTGTTTTTAAGATGCATCACGTGCAGTGATTGTGTGACAAGCAAATTACGACGGGCCCTTGCCAGGGCCTACAAATACGTCAACAAGGATGGGACAGTGCTCGCCGCCTCTGCATTCCCTTTTACTAACCTGCTGTTAGGACCGATGATACAATGTAACTCCATTAGCTATCATTTATTCTTTATGATGTGAACAAACCTTTGCAATATTCATGATACAGAGTATACTCGGATAAATTAGGTAACATCCCAGCAGTCATTAAAATTACGATCCAGTCGAAGTTAATTTTTAAAACCCGCGTTTTGCTGGCTGAGGGGGAACGGAACATGAGGCAGGTGCACTGTTTGGAGACGAAGGCCATCCACGCCCGACAGAGTCAAGAGGAGCTTTGCGCTTCTCCCGTCACTGCTGAGAATTTAGGTAGGGAGCCTGCACCTGGACAGCCAGGACCAGAGGTAACTTTTTATACCAGAAAGACTTCTCCACGCAGCACAGCAAGCGTTTACTCCCTGAATAGTTTCCTCTTCTCATCTTCCTGTGAGCGGTGTCCTCCCCTTCTCCTTAGCTCAGAACGGAATATAAACCTCAACCGCCTTCCAGTCTCATCTTTTTATGGGGCTGCCACATGTAGGAAATTAAATTTATTTCTCTCCTATTAATCCATCCAGTGCCAAGTTACTTATTACACCAGTCAAAGAACCTAGAAGGGAAGAAAAGTTGTTTCCCCCATGCAATCATTCATTCATTCATTCCTTCCTTCATTCCATTCAATGTCGGCTGAGCACCACATGAAGTGCACCCTTGCTGGGGATGCAGGAATAAATAAGGCCCGAGGGATTCACAGTACAAGAGTGGGATCCACGCGTAGACAGATAATTCATGACACAGGGTGGGAAATGCTCCACGCGTCCTACACGCAGAGGCGGAGCAACTGAGGGGACTATTAAAAATAACCAACGCTCTTTTCCGAGGTGGGCTGTGATCCAGAGTTCATCATTGTCGTCACAGTGGCCTCCTGCGGCCATAGGCATGTTAGCGTGTAAGAGCCTCTAGTTATTCTCCCACAAAAATTCTTAGCCGGTCCATGTACAGTTCCGTCCTTGCCCCAGGATATAGGGAACTGGGGAAAGCAGTCCGGAGCAACCCCACTTATTTGTCAGTTGCGTTAACCTACAACGCTTGCTTTCAAAGGTTTAAGCAATTCAACTAGAACAAGCCAGACTGATGATGTGGTGCTTCTTTTGTAGATGAGCCGATTCCTTCTTCCCTGTTGCCTCCTTTTTCTCTCTTTGTGCCACAGTTTAAATTTGCTCCTGCTGGTGCTTTCGTTAGGGCCTGGGCCGTCTCTTAGTTATCCGCATGATCTCTTCACATTTGCCTGTGTTCCTGAAATCAAGTAGCGTTAATCCCACTCTCGCATTGAGGATTTCATTTCCAGTCCCGCAGACAGCTGTACATATGGAAAAATGCCTTAAATCTTCATCCCGTTCAGGTGAATAAATCACAACATGCTCAATGCTCAAAGAAAACAACTGCAGTGACGCGCAGTGGAAATGAGCACCCAGCTCCAGGCAAAGAGCGGGGGAGGGGGTAGACAGGACATCTTCCCCATCCATGAATTATGGACCTGAGTCAGAGATTTTGACAATCGAAAAATATATAGTCTACCTGTTTCCATTTTCTGGAAGACAAAGAAATCATTTTGTGATCAGTGTCAATACTTGTACCCATCTCAAAGCCCATTGAGCCACAACACAAAGGAACAGTTCTCAAATATCATCTGACCTGGTTAGCCGTGGCCACCTCTGAAGACTAAGTTGGCGAGGAATTGGGCTGTGAAGCCGTTCTCTTGGTGACAGCGAGTGGAAAATTCGGAGATGCTGACTATGTTTTCTGAGGCGAGCCGCAGCCCCGACAGCCCGGCCGCCGGTCATTCGGTGGGGCACCCAGGCTGGTGTGAATTGAAAGAGACAGCAGTGTGCCACATGTCACCTTTGAGTGCACAGCTACCGTGACAGGAAGACTTTTCTTGTCAACACCATCACCGTGGCTCTGTGAGAGCCAAGGTCCCTGTCACTGTCCCCTGGAGGGAAATCCGTGCCTGATAAACAGACTCCATCCAGTGAAGTCAGCCCATGTATTCATGAAGTGTCTACAGCCAGGCGCTGTGATCACTCTCAGGGAGCCTGCCTGCCTTCCTTCCTTCCTTCCTTCCTTCTTTCTCGCGAGAAGCGGGGGAGAAAGACCTCGACCAGAAGCCAAATTCAGGGTCTGTGCTGTGAAGGAAGCCAAGCACCAGGGACAGCCTGGGGTGTAGGAGCCAGGCAGCTGTGCTCATCAGTGGCAGGCGTGGCCATTCAACAAGGACGAGCTGAGGGGTGGAAATTTCTAGGGATGCATCATGGCGTTAGCTTGTCAGGTAATTGAGTCAGTTTGCAACTGTTTCTCGAGGTAAAGTGATTTTGATCAGAAAAATGCTGCTCTGAGTTCAACTGCCACTTTCCTGATCTTGAGCTTGTAATGCCCGGTGGGTGTGTTTGTGTCACAAAGGGTGTCTTCGGAGGAACAGAGAAAAGTGCACTGAGCATCCCCGGGAGGAAGCGGGCTGCACATCACACGCTGGTGACAGGTGTTCAACCTTTCAGGTTGAACGGGAGGGGCCAGGGAGGACAACCACGATCGAATGGATTCTCATTGCGTCCACACAAGAAACATGATATTTCAAAATAATGGCACGAACCCGCATGCCTAGAATAATTAGGCATCTGCATGTACTTTAGTTGGCACTCCCGTTATTTGTAGAGAATCTAGACATGCTTAGTTACATCTGTGAAGAACTTGCAGCAGCTGTGTCCAAGGCCAGCTCCCACGTGGGCTAGGGTGGACACGCCAAACCCACCGCATCAGTTTCTGTGCATGCAGAATGTAAGGTACTTGTTAGAGTTACCCACTCGTCGGTCCGGACGGCCCAGGTTTTGTCTCTTGCGGAATGAACGGGACCCGGGACAGGGCATTGCAGCATCAGGTACAAAATGGGCAATGAAACGCCCCCCAGCAGTGTCTGCAGTGAGTCTTGGCCAGTTAGCGTTTCTTAGGGGATCGCGGCAACGGTTGTGTTTGCAGGGATGGATGGTTCTCACTGCGGCCAGCACCACTGAAGGAGGGGTCCCAGGCCTGAAGTCCTGGTGCAAATACACGACCTAATTCTTCACAGCAGGAAGCTAGCAATGGAAACATCAAGTCAACAATCCTAAACACTTTTAAGTCTCTGGATATGTATTTCCTTTAGAAAACGGTACAATAATTTTACATCTTATATTAAAGAGTAATGTTTCTTTGTCATCTTGACCACATTGAGTAGTATTTTAATTCATCTCTGTTTATTTGGTGGGAGTAAATATTTTTCACACAGTTTAAATCATGCATTTTATATTCCTAATGAGTATAACTATTTACCATTTGTATTTGTTCAATGCCATTTACATTTTTCTTTTATAATCTGTAGTTCATGTCAATAATTTTTAAGTGGCTACTTCGGTAGAAATATGTTTATAAGAGATTCCTTTCCCTCTGTCCCTCAGTGGCTCCCAGCCCACACCCATCTTCTTACATTGCCAGTCTTTCCCCAGGTTATTGCTTTAGCTCCATCCTTTCTCTCTCTCCCTGCATCCCACCGCACCCCGCAGACAATGTGATCCACTGCAAAGGCTGAACTCTAGGACGTCTACGAGAGGGTTCAGGACAAGGCGACAAGGGGGGAGATGGCAACACTTTTTCAAGGATGCACCTTAAGGGGCATCTGCTTCTTGACGTGGTCGTTCCAGATCCAGCACCTGGTCTGCCTTGTTGATATTTCTTACATATATTTTTATCCACTTCCCAGAGAGAAGCACAGCCCAAGGAAGGGATCTTCTTCATGGGTTCACGATGTTTTGGGGAGCTGAGTGGCCAGGAAGGCTCCCTCCCCCACAGGAACGAAACGACGGCCAGGAGGCGGCTGGCGGAGCAGAGGGGAACGGAGCCCATGGTTTTTAAGGGGAACACCGGGCTGTAGGCGGTGGGGGAGTCACGTCGCCCTGTTTTCCATAGGCTGTAATCTAGGTCGTGGGAACCGGTCGTTAGCATCAGAGAGCTGTCTTGCTGCCAGACAGCTCAGGAGTGATCCCGACAGGCAAAACCTCTTAATTCAGGGTTTCCCGCTGCTCACCTGGTGTGGGTGCTTCCTTGTCACGCTGCCCGTGCCAGAACTGTCCCCGCTGCCAACAAATGGCTTTGCGTTCACATTGTCACACTTGGCAGTGGGATGCTCTTACGAGAAAAGACATCTGACTACTCACCGAGATTAGCAAACTACCCCCTCCCGTGACCACCACACTGACCACTGCTTATCCGATGGGTCACCTGGGGAAATACTGATGAAAACAGCTCACCTCACTCATGCGCATTGATTTGATTAGTCCGTAGTTCTGTTTTTCTACTTTAACGCAGACGTTCCCAGACACTTTCAAAGGCTCTGTGTCAATCACTCTTGTTTCTACCTGTTTCTGGGTCTCCAGACTGTTTATTCAAACGACTTTGTCCCATTCCCCCCACATCATCATAAATGACAATTTAGACTAAGGCACATGGAAATCAAGTTCGTGGTTGCCCCCCGACCCCTCCATCCCTTCCTCCCAGGCCCTAACAATCCATATTCACCTCCTGCGTTCCCTTTCTGGAATATCATCAACACCTTAGTATGCTTTGAAAGATAATTGCTGTGTTTAATTTCCAGCTGCCTGCTCGTTATCTGCCCTTGACTTATTTCTAAAACAACAACTTCTATCATGGCTCAAGCCCTCCATTCTTAGACAAAATAGAGCAACAACTCTCTTCATTGGGCTGCTGCTTCTACTTTTTTCCAATCCATCTACCCACCATGCTAGAACCAGCACAATCTCCCTAAATTACAGTCCTATTGATACTACATTCCGGCTCTAAAGCCTTTCCTGGCTCCCCCTGGATTTACTGAAACCCCAAGTAATGCAAAGAAAACCACGAGAACTAGGCCGGGTCAGACACAGCTGGGTGTAACCCTCAGTTCCCACCTGTCAGATCTGTGGCTGGCCCGAGCCCCTCATTGGTAAGACAGGTGTGAGAGCACTTCTCACCTTGTGGTCCATGTCGAGCATCGTGCTGGGAAAATGCGACATGTTTAGCGCATGGCATGGACTGACCTATTATTATCATCATATGAATTATTTACCAGAATATGGAAGGCATCTGGTGATTTATCTCCAAACAAAGTTTTCATCTGAGCACCCTCGATCTATACTTTAACCAAACTGAGCCGTCCCCCCAAAAAAAGTTCTCAACAGTCATTTCACTTCCCTGTTACTATTATTTCATTGCTAACTCATTTTCCTGAGAGAGACGTTAGGTGTCTGCTTATTAAATTCTACTCATTCTTCCAAGTCCAGATTCATTAGCGCTATCTTTAAGAATACAACTTCCCTCTTCATTTGAGGCAGCATAAAAGCGATCCTATGGATAATAATTAATATCAATTGAGCAACGACAACCTGTTTGAAGAGCTTCACACACACTGCGGCGGAGTCCCCTTTCCCTGGACCCTCTGGGCATTCCGACGGCTCTGACTCACGCGTGGTGGTGGCAGACCCGCATTTCCAAATCACCATTCAGACTACGGCATCTCCCTGCTCAGAATCTGTTCCTGGGTCCCAGTCACACCCACCCGCAAAGATGAGGCTGGAATCCGTCCACGGCTGACTCACGCCCGCTCCAGCCCTCCCCCAGTCTCGTGCCTCGGACATGCGCACACGCCCAGCTCTCCAGTGTGGCCAGCCTGCTCGTGCTGCCTGCGTCCCCTGCCTGGACACCCTGCCCACTTCCTCCCTGTCTTTCTGCCTCCAGGGACCATTCTCAGTCCTGTCCTCCTGAAATCGTCTTTAATTCAAGCCCCTGTCCCTGATGATCGCACTCCCTGAGGGCGCAAGCCCCGTTGGCGTTACTCACTGGGAAACTCGCAACACAAGGAGCTTTTAGTGAGTTTTGCTTTGTATTTGCTTCTTGCGTCTAGAAACAATTCAAAAGCTATTCGAGGACGAGGAATATGTTTTAAGCTCCCCTGTCAAATGCAGGTGCTATTTGGGGATGACAAAATGACACTTCACCATTCCCTCCTGAGGTTGTCTTCCTTGTAACCCCCTCTCCTCCTTGTCTAAGCCAAGAGCTGGGAGATTCCCCCCAAAAAAGAATGTGATGTTCACCAGAAGAGTCACAGATCAGCGCTGAGCCACCAAGAAGACTGTTTGAATCCTACACCAGACAATCATCCTGAAAGCCAAGTGCTGTGGGAATAAGACCACAGGCTTCTCCCCAGTCCCCACAAGGAAGGCTTGAACTTCCTGACGCAAACTTGCGGGGCATCCTCAGACTGCTGAGGAACAGCCGCGTGCCACCAGGTCCTCTGTCCTGACACTGCCCTGCGTCCCTAGACAGGGCAACATCCATGGCATTTTTTGACCCCGGACGGAGGTCCTGGCCTGGTGAGTACGTTCTGCTTGTGAAATACGGTGACAGCTGCCTTCCATACGCCTCCGATTTGTGGAATACATTTGTTCTGGGGGCCAAACGCTTTACTCTGACTGCAACAGTTTTCCAAAGCTGTCACTTCTGCTGTGTTCTTTCTCACGTCTGCCGTGGCCTTGTGGCCCGCCATTCACATGGGCTGAGTGTCTGGGAGACGAGGGTGGGGTTTAGCATCGTGCATAACACTGACGTCTCTTAAAATTGGTGGGAAACCTCGGTCAAGCAAATGCAAGCCCACTAGCGAAATGTAAACGTAGAGGTTCCGCTGGGCCTCTCCCACCTCTGTCCTCGTCCTCGTCCCTTCCCTTCCTGTGACACTCATCCGCTCAACTTCACTGTGGAAACTGGTGGGAAATAATTCTCCTCTTCCAGTTTCTGTCGTTCAGCTTTCCAGAGAGAGAGAGCAGCAGGCACTCCGAGAAAAACAACGTTCTTTTCATTCTGAACTTCAGTCCACGGGGCCCAGTAGAGTTCACGGGCCACGTTTTTTGAAACACTGGATGAGCTTTAAAGGGACACCCTGAGGAAGAGCCATGACTTTGGAACGGATTCTGCTGTGCCAGGGGCTGCTCACTTCAGCGGAACACCCACAGTTTTCCGCTCCTGGGCTGCAGTTCCTGGACTAATTGGGCATCAGAATTCCTGGGGATGCGCTGAAGAGCTGAGGGGGGACGGACGCCCCAGGACCGGCCTCACACTGACCTTCTCTACTCAGGGCTCTCTTGCGCCCGGGCGGCCGCTCTGAGTCACCCGACCGCACGTGAGCGTCAGAACCCTGCTGGGGGAGACCACCCCACGCACGCTTCTGCGTAATTAGTCCACTGTCCCCCAGGCAGTGCAGGCTCGAGGTCTGCCAGTCCATAAGCACGCATGTCCTGCTGCAGGCATGCAAAGCTCACTCCAGAGGCAGGGAGCTGATGTCCCCTTCCAGGGGATGCCCGGGAAATAGACCGGTGCCGGTATCGCTGAGCAGGGTCAGCGGAAATCGGAAGTTACGGGATGGCAGCCCTACGCCCTATTGCACCAGATATATCTGGCCATGGAAAATTTCCTCTGCTGCTGTTCTTTTCTGTGATTTTTGGACAGTTCTATCTGTATCCAGAAAACATTGTAGGGATTAAAAAATATTAGCGTATCTATTATCTAAATGCCTAGGTTTCAGGTATCGTAACATAATAAGAGACTGATACTGCATATAAGCACATAGATAGGAAGTCTCTGCCCATAGCGTCATTTCTTCATCAAATGAAATGATGGTTTTGATACTACATTCACCTTCTGAGGGGTGGGTAAAATCCTGGGTGAATATGTTCACTTTGCTCAGTTACTTGGGTGGGTGACGTTATAATAAAAGCCCAATGGTGGGGTTTCTGTTACTGCCAACACAGACTGCACCTGCTGAGCCCCCCTCTGTGTCATTGAACTTAGGGAACCCAACATGTGGTCCTTACACATGTCAAATATCACACAGAACATGAAATGCACATGAATATTCAGGTGCAGCCTACTGATACAGGCAGAATCTTTCGCTGACGTCGAGTCCACTTGTTGAAGGTAAATCTAGTCTCCCTCGAGTAAATTACAGCTGCTGTCATTTTTAGCTGTAACTAAACTAATTTTTAGTTTCATTTTCTTTCACGCAGAGCAGGGATGCGCAGAATTGTGAAGCAATCCGATGTTAGATTCAGAATGAATTCTTACATGCTTTTTTCCCATCTTTGCAATTTCTACGCATGCGTAAAGAGTGCCTTTTCCACTTATTCTTACAAAGTTTATCAAAACATTTCAACGTAATTTTTGCAGGAAAGAAAACCCTCTAGAGTCGCCTCTACAGTCTGTCTCCTTAAATGGCATTTGATTTCATCATACAATGAAAACAATAAGCTCAGGCACCGCAAATAGCACTTTGAAGAAGCAGAACACCACCTCTTGGTGAGCACGCACGTTCACCGCGGGAGGCAGGAATTCCAAACTCTGTCAACTGGACCGCGCTCCGCCCGCCAGGTGCTGCCACAGCCACGGGCAGGCATCAGCATGTCTGAGAAACGGGAAAATAAAATAAAGACGCGACCTGGTAGTCGGATGATAATCCACCGCAGGGGCATCTCCATCAACTCCAATTCCATTCTGAAATCATCATTGCCTTAATCTCTTCCAAGAAGCATGAAACAAAATTCACATTCACAAAACCACGCCAACCGGGCTTCGTAGGTAAGGGAATAGAGGCCCCAGAGGCAGGGCAGGAGGCCTGCGCTCGTGCGCATGCGCGTTCCCGAGTGTTCCGCACCTGCCCCGCGGTCACCAGCAAGCCGCACAAACAGGCACGTAAAACGAACGGTGTGCGGTAGCTTCTGCGTTCTGCCCTCCAATGTGCACCTTCAAAAAGGCAACTCAGTCACAAACAGAATGTTTGCATAGCAAGAAGTCAATGCATCAACAAACTCGAAGCTCACCATGAATTTTTCATCTGATTCGGAAACAGGATGTCAAGATGGAGTTTGCAATTAATATCGCATTTATTTTATTTGTGATCAATATGTGGAGGGGTTTGAGAGTGGAGCGAGGAAGATGGAAACACCTATGTGTACAAATGAGTGTCTGGGCAGCTTCTCCATAGTTTCTGAAGGCAGAGAGCAGGAAGGGACAGGCATTAGCACAAAACAATGTGAAGTCTTGAATCACATTTAAAAAATCAGCACACACTTTTATGCTCTTAGTTCATTGGATGAGGTCCAGCAGAGAAAATTTCCTTATTCTTTTCTGCTGAAGAAATATAGTTCACTTGCCCCCTCTGGTGGTGCATTGGAGGTATTACCACCCCTCCCCTTTGGAAGGATGTTAGGGAGTTTTCTATTCGTGGGAAATCATTCGGAAAAAATAATCAAGAATATGTTTTGGTTTCCATAACCACAACCTATTTTAAACTTTCCCAAATAATTTATATGTATGCCAATGTTAATAAAATGATCATTGTCCTTTAAAAGCCTGCCCCTCCGATACACTTGACAGACAGATGCATCTGGCAGAAACCTGTCACATCACTTGCGCCTGGAGCCAACCTTGGACAGAACAGAAGGGCGTCGGTGGCCATCTCGAGATCTTGCGCGGAAGAGGCTGACACGGAGAGACAGGTGCCCCTGCGGTGCTGGTTTCTGCCCCACCGAACAGAAGGTTCTCCACATCCCCCTGAGCGCACAGAGGACAGGGGCACAGAAGCCAGGCCTCCCCTGTCACCTTAGGAAGGACACCCTCGAACCCGACCCCAGGCCCCAGGCAGCCTCATGCTCCTCCGCTGGCCAGGGACGCGTGGTGGCTGACGACCTGGAGACTGTCACAGCCGTTACCTTAGAGATCAGGGCACACAGGACGCCCCGGGAGGGAGAGCTCCTGGGACGTTTGCAGGTGGAGGGACACCGGCGTGGCGCAGGGGGCCCAACGCGTCCGAGTAGGGACACGGAGGCAGCTGGAGGGCAAACTTACTTTCAAAAATGAGCCTGGAGGCTTCACGGAAACGCCTCCATTTAATCACAGGTCCAAACTGGACCACCACCGTGGACACAGAGCTTGGATAGTATTTCCAAAGGCTGCTTTAATGAACAGTGCACATGGTTTTCGGCATATTATACGAAGAGACTGTCGTGCTGACGTCACTTAAGTTTATAGACATGAAGCTGGGGGAGAGGGGAGGAAGGCGAGGAAGAAAGCTCTTTCTTCACGCATTCATGAAGCACCTCTGGACGATCGTATCCCGAAAGCAAAAATTATAAGTAGAATGTTTGTAGTGTCTTCAACCAAATATATGCCCCCCCCCAAATTCACTTGCAATGTAATTGATGTTAACTCACCCCAAATCCAGAAGCCAGTTCAAACCAGAGTTAACAGGCAGTGAAAATGTCAGCCTGTTCTTCCAGGAGGTGCTTGGACGCACGCGGTTTGGTCAGGTTTGGCCAGGTGTCAGTGTCCACCGTGGCCGTAACAACCCTGTCACAGCTCAACAGGTCAGAAGTGGGGGCACAGATGGCTCAGCTGGCTGCCAGCTAGAGTCTCAGAAGTTCAGAATCTGCCTGGCAGCAGAGGCCCACAGAGTGAACCTGCTTTGTGTCTCCCTCCCGCGGTGGGCGGGCCCCCGAGGAGGCAGGCTGGGGGCTTCCCGCTCCTGGCTGGGAGTCATTCTTCTCAAAGACCCTGCCCTGCGCCCTGGCTCAGGGACCCCCACGGCACCCCCCGTGCTGAGCGAGTCCTTGGCAGGCTGCAGAGCTCCCTGGCGACCACCCCTCACCCACACCCTCCTCTGCCACCTGTCCTGCTGTCTGTCTGCCTTTCCTGTGGGGGGTCACTGGCTCATTCCGCCTTCCTCTTCCTCACCCAATTACAGCGGGCTCACCTCAGGGTTAATTTCTACCTGCTAAAGTCAGCTGCTTTTGGAATCTTACTTTCACCTACCGAGTCTCTTCCCCAAACTACCTAGATTCGTGTTTGGCTGAATGACAAGACGGGAGTGGGAGGAGAGGCATCTTCGGAAGTCTGCCTACCACAGTCATACGGCTCAAAAATCCCCTGCGGTTGGGGGGTGCCATTGCTTTTACCATTTTGACCCAATAGAAGGCCATTTTGCGGTGCCTCACCCACCCCCTCCCCGATACACAGCCCACATTTGAAAATAACTTTAGAGTGATGACCACATAGGACACATTTTAATTTCCCTTCTTTTACCCGCAAAGTTCCTGGCACAGGTGCAATGCACAGTGAACAGCTACTGGCTACAGAGGAAGTCGGCGTGTATTTCACACAAACACAGACACAGGTCACCCCAGCCCCCCCACCGTACACGCAGGAACGTGGGGTTCCAGGTGGGGCTTGGGGCTGAGAGCAGCGTGTGCGCACACGCAGGTGTGCACATTCCCAGCTCACATCGCCAGCCAACTGTTCAGTTCCTAAGCTGACTGGAAGCACGGGGCCCAGGTGGCAGCCCCAGACTCTGTCTGTGTCCCAGGAATTTTTTTCTTCGTGTTCCATAGAAGGTGAACTGTCACTAGAACATCCCCTGTCCCTGCCTAGCCCTACGGGGTCAGAAAGGAGCTGGGCGTTTCTTGCGCTGACTTTTAGAATCTGCCTTTATCCATCTGGAAGAACGTAGGGTAAGAGCTGCCTTTTCCTTTCTGGGCATCGGCTCTCCTGGCCCTTCAGTTAATCCAGCATCAGCCAGGTGTGACGCCTTCCTCCAGGTGGCAGACCAAGGCAGAGACCAGGTATGAGGGTGTGGCAAAAATGGACTCTGCCTGAAAAGCAGGATGGGTGTCTGCAGCAGGCACCCCCAGCCTCCAGAACTGTGACAGACAAATGTTTGCTGCGTGAGCCCCCAGAGGATGGTATTTGGTCACAGGAGCTGGGTTATCACTAACAAGGTGCAGCCCGAACTTAGTGGAACACGGCCGGTGTGTGTGTGTATGCTGTCTCGGCACTGCGCTGTGTGTGTCCCTAACACGGACAGATCCCCAGGTCACACCTGGGCTCGCCCGCAAGGAAAGCTCTTCCAAACCTGTGTGTGCCGAGCGGGACTTGTCACACTGGTGCAACCGAGCGTCCAGTTTGATGTGACTTTCGATGGCTTGCAATTATCCACCCACAGACCCTGCAGGGGGGCAGGGGGCAGGATCTAAAGTCACACCTTGTTCGGACCCGGAAACCGATCAGTCGCCACCTGTGCATCCGGGCTGGCCTCTCCTCTGAGTCACATGGAAAAGCAAGGCCTGTCGGATTTACCGAAGTGGTTTCTGTGTTCAGCTTCTGAATCAGACTCAGCCTTCTCCTGACAGCTGACCATGTGGTGCTCACACATTTCCATAAAAGGGACGTGTGTGACCGCAGGAATGTGCTGATCTTGGAGTGTATGGTATAAAATCTTAGGGCCGTGGAAATACCATTGTACCATTTTCCTGAAACTGAAAATTCATCTGACAACAAGATACATCCTGTTCTCTCCAGTAGATGTCTCCCTTATACTTTCTCAAGGAGCCAGAAAATACAATGGGCAATGATTTCTTAAAAAAAAAAAAAAAAAAAAAAGATATTTCTATAGCTGTTTAGTGATACTTGCCATTCTCTCAGCTTCGTGTTTTTAGAAAATCAACTTCAAGTCACATCATCATCAGAAAACTATTTTCCAAGTCTTTGCACATCACTTGAAATCAAGCTGGAGGGTGAGTCGAACACTCACAAGGGAGGGCAGGGTTCCCACGGATTCTTTCCTCCTCACTGGCGCACAGCAAAGAGATGCTCTGCAGACCCAGGTACCTGGCATCTCTGTTTCCACCCAGACAAGGGGCACGACGGTGGGCCCATCGGCGTGCTGGAAACGCCAGGCGTCGTGTCCACACGGTGGGCAGCCCCTGGTGTGGTCAGATCCCAGCTGAACGTCAAGCTGCCGCCTATTGTGGCAGAGCCACCAGCTGCCCCTGTTGGTAACTGCCAAGTGTCCCCTTCAACCCAGCGACGGGAGTCCTGAGGTCAGGGTCTGAGTTGCTCTCTTGAAATGACGTCTCTTTATGTTTGTGCCCCTGAATGTTGAGTGAGACGATGTGGGAAAAAATGTTTCGAATTACTCTTCCCCCAAGAAGAGTTATTTCTAATCACTCAAATCTGCAAAATTCATGATCCATTTTCCCCTTCTTACAAGAGAGGCGACCACGTCAACGGGCTGAGAGACTTGGGATCAAACATCTAGGGCTGGAAGTTCAAAGTCACGTCGGCCTCGCTCCCGAGTCAAACGGGCTCCACCGCCCAGAGGAGTCCGCTCCGCAGCCCAGAGGGGCAGCCCCCCAGCCGGGTGATGCACAGCTTCTGCGTGAGCGGTCTTCACGTATTCGTGGGCCGGAAGTCACAGAATTCATATGTTAATCACTTAAATTGTTTAGCTTGGATTTAATAAGCCTTTTTTAATACTAACTTTTTAAACTCATTGTCTCAAGAAGGAACATGAAAATAGAAGTTAGACAAAGGGTTTGGCTCCCCATAAGATCCCCTGAACCCCAAAACATGAAAAAGTTTCTGATCTTACTTATCATGTCTTTCAACTTAATACAGCAACATTTCTTTGAAAGCTTTCTTCAGCTGTCCATTTTGTCCACCGAAATACATCTTGATGAGGATGAGGAAAAGGAACAGCAGAACTGAAGTGAATTAGATGCTTTACATGATGGACATTGAGTGCTAATGCACGAAAACTAAACACTCAATTAGGCTTCGGAAAGCCAACATGCCTCCAGAAGAAACTGCGGCTGACAGTACCTATTTCAATGCTAAAGGGCTCCAAATTATATTTAACTTCCTCAGGGAAGGAAGCGACCCACGCTTTTGGTAAGCAGACCACGCGCTTCTGCCTCAAGTAGCCAAACGCCGTGAACCGCTACCTCAGCAAGGCGAGTGTGGCTCAGCACGATTCCGGGCGGCCGTGAGCGCTGGACGGGCCGTCGGCAGAGACGCGGTTTCGCGGGCCACCGATATTCGAAGTTACTGCAGTCAGTTTCGGAGATACACGGGAAATGGTCACGGCAACTATAAAAACATCTGGGTCAAAAAAGCATTATGTCTTTAGTCACACTCCTTAACCTTCCATCAGTCGCGGAAAACCTTGTGAAATATGTATTAGAGTGATTATTTACAGGGGCGATTTTGGAGGATTATTTTACACTCCGACACTCGGTCCCTGGAAACTCTGGCTGCCCCCTAGAAACTGTGCAACCCCAAGTGCCCGAGGGTCTCCTCACGCCCACCCCCTGCTGGTTACAGGAGGGATGACTGCACCCTTTTTAAAATGGTATTTAGTTTTCAGTTACAGCTGACATTCCACCCTATGTGAGCTTCAGGGTTCCCCACGGTGATCAGACATTTGCGCAAATTGCCAAGTGACCCCGCAGAAGTCTAGTCCCCGCCGCCGGAGCTGGCACTGTACACAGTCAGTGTGCATACCACCCTTTCTCTGAGGTCGGACATTTCTCCTTTCTAATAAGTTGACGGAAGGCCATGCCTGGCGGACCTACTTTTTAAAGAACTATACAGAGGACTTCCGCTCTTTCCCCCTTTCCTTTTGGCTAAGCCCTAACGCAACTCTGAGTGCTGCACGCAGGGCGAACAAAGACTCCGGAAAGGAGGGTGTGAGCAACTGAAACGCCGGGAAGGGGCCCACTGGCCGCCTCGGCTTCCTGCTACCGTACAGGTCCCGGACCTGCATCTGCAAGGAGCTCCGCCAGCCACCCAGAGCAGGTACAGGCACAGGCAAAAGAGCCCCAACAAAAGCCCGAGATCTGGAAAGGGGTGTCCTGGGAAGACAGAACATTTTAGGCAACAATCTCTCTCTTCCAGCAAATGCCCCAGGAAAAAATGAGGCTCCCCTCCACCCCTGCCATCGGAGGGAGTCGGGAGCTTAGATCTCCGTCCTCACCAGGCTCACAGGAAACTCACGTTGAATGCTGAGGTGTGGGTAGGTTGAAAATGAAAGGCTGGAAAACGATATGCCACACAAACATGAGTGGAAAGGAAGCAGAAATGGCTGCATGAAAACCAGAGTGTGCTTGTCAAAGGCGGGGGGGGGGGGGGGGTTAGACACACAGAACGAGGATGATGTGTCTGTGGGCCAAAGAGAGCGCTGCAAACAGACTCTCCCCCCAACCCCCAGAGGAAACCAACCAGCCTTCACCTTGATCTTGGGCTTCCAGCCTCCGGAGCCATGAGACCATGCGTGTCCGCTGGGTACACCACCCAGCGGCGGGCGCTTTGCTAGGGCGGCCCTGGCATCTGAATCAAGACGTCTGACCTCTGGAAAAACCAAAACCCTCAGATTTGTTTCTGCCAATAACGGTAAATTACTCAAGGGACAAACCGTTCCGGGCTGGGAAATGAGCCCATGGAAAACGAACATGAGAAGGACCGCAGGACAGGGCATCCCTGTGACCTCACGCACACAGCGATCTCGTTAGTGAGACGGGCCTCTCCCGCTCCAGGCTGGGGGCGCACCGCGGGAGGGTGCGCGGCCTCGTACAGCGGTGGGATTCGCAGGCTCTTCGTGCAGGTGGGTGGGCGCGTTGCACATACAGGTGTGCGCATCTTAAACTCTAACCAGCTGAGCCTAAAGGAAAGTTAGCTCAGAACGGACTGCCTTTGGCTATAAGCTGCCTCCAAGTGAGCTTCTACATCTTGCCATGAAGTAGGGTGGAAATGGTCCCCCAGTTCAGAGCTCTCTCTCCCTGAAACAGCCATCTTCCAGCAGAAAAACGAAGGACTGAGTGTGTTTGGTGCCCGATCCCAGGGAGCTACTTACTAACACCGCTGTTTCCTGCAAACATTTAAGACTTTTCTGCTCCCCACCCCCATTCTCCGGGCTGAGACGCTACAAGGATTTAACTTTGTAGCAGGTGAAAATGTTCCCTGAACAAGCAGGCATGACCAGTCAGCGCTGGCACTATTCTCCCAGGACTTTCTCATTGGTTCCCACACAGCCCAAGTTTTCCAGTTCTCAATAATACAACAGGTTGCGGAATAACCCTCCCCTGTCTATATTCCTTCCTGGGCACCGCCTTCCTTACCAGCGAATCGACTACAAACAAAGCACACATCCCTCGGCCTGGCTGTCCGTCTGTCCCCACACACACCACAGGACAGGTCCGATGTCCTGAACACAGCGCCCACCTTCTCAACCGCACGCCTGCCTGCCTCTCGATTCCGGGGTCAGGTCCCTCTGTCCTTTTCTGCTCACCTGCGGAAACCTCTGCTTCATCAAGTGCCAACCCAGCGGCCACCTGGTCCCTGAAGCCTCGCTGGGGACAGCATAGAACTCAGAGCCCCGAGGCAATGATGTCACATTCAGGGGTCACATTCGGGGCCTACTCTGTAATGAAAATACGTTTAACCCAGGGGTTGGGTTAATTCACCGTTGAATAGACATCCAGCAGAGTTAGCAGGGTGGTTTCCTGTTATACTGGATACATTGTGGAGGTTGGTGCCAAACAGCCTCCGAATAACATCATGTTCTGCTTGGAGTGACTGTGACAGGGAACTCAAGGTGTAACAAAATCTAGGTTTAACTGGGGACATAACTTAGAGAACAGTGAGTCTCATTAAAAGGAACCTGATCACTTGGTTCACAGTAAACAGTGACCCCCCCCAACCTTTAAAACGCCCTTCCCTGCATACTGACTATTTTGGGGGCACCACAGCGGAAAGGAAGACACACATTGTTGACTTACTGTCTGAGAGAGGGCGGCTGAGTCCTCAGGGTTGTCACGGCAGCTCAGCATTTCCTAGAAACTACCTTGGTCAACCTGAATTCGTGTTTTTTTTTTGGGGGGGGGAATTGCATTTACCCAAATGTTTGGCACAGCTTTTGTTTTTAAATAGAGAAGTCTTAGTTTTGCTTGGTGGATTGTTCAATTAAGTTATCAACATGAACCCAATAGTTCTCTGAAATATTACGGCGGCATTTGTACTTAATTAAAAATAAACTAATTAGTAAGTGTACATGGGGATAATGAGAATCTATGCCCCTGGCTTTCATTGACTGTAAAGAATACATAGATACAAACATAGCTAATGCCAACGGCTTCAGTACACAGTAACATTTCTAGTGAGAAGCCGAGGACTGGACATACACTATTATTGGTCATCAGCTGGAATTTGATGGAGTCGAGGCACGTCATCCCCAAGCCCATTGGATGTCAGTAATTAATTAACAAATCCACTGATGCTGGTTACAGTATCGGCAGCACACTGCGTTCATGAATGAGTTACAGTGCACCATGCCCCGCCTTGCAGCTTTCCTGAATATTATCCACTAGTCTCCCACGTGCTCTGTAGGTGAGAGAGACTCACACACACAAAGGCGGTACAATAGCCACCAGTGACATGGAAACTGTATCAAAAACAAGCTTGAGCAGCAGCAGGAGGTTGGTAACAATCAGTCTCCAAATTAGTTAGCCCCTGAAATAGTCTGTATGTAGGGAAGGGTGTTTAAAGGCAGGGGGGTCACTGTTTACTGTGAACCAAGTGATCAATTTCCTTTTAATGAGACTAACTGTTCTCTAAGTTACGTCCCCAGTTAAAACTAGATTTTGTTACATCTTGAGTTCCCTGTCACAGTCACTCCAAACAGAGGGCATTTTAAGTATCTAGACTTAGGTGGTGTTTGAAAGGAGAAAAACCTGAGATTTGAAACATTTGCTGGTTTCCTGGGTCATAAAAATGCATACCTCTCTCCTTGCGAAGAAGGAAAACTCACAGGTACTGGGCATCCGACATACATCAGTCATTTCATTCGATGTCTCAGAATAATCTTATTTAATAAACTAACACTGGACCAGAGAGACTTAGTTCCACTGCCCTCTTTTCAGACATTTTGTCGTAAATCAGAATCTGATTTTCTCAACTGTAATTGTTCGGTAAGATTGATCTGAAGATGAAATTTTTCTCTCCATCATAAAGGTCAAAAATCCCACGGAGGCTGGCTGGACTGGAAGCAGGCTGGGGGCTCGTGGCCTTCCTCCCTCCGGCAGAGCAGAGCCCAGCTGAAGGGGATGCTTAGCCATGACCCAGGCTGTTCATGAGCAAATCCTTAGCACTGATCTTTCGGGACACCCCACTGTGACAGGTCTAAGCATGATAATTTCCGTTTTTTAGAAGGACAATTGGAGTCTGCAATAAATCTGCAGCCCCCTGGGGAAGTGATTTCCAAGCCCAGCTTCAATTGTAGGCTTACAGACTGCGTGGTCTTAGGCTGGAAAACCCGAACTGGAATGCAGGCAAAACCCACAGGATTCATTACCCACAGAGACACGCCAGGCCTTGGCGGCAGAGCACCAGGGTCACAAACAGAGCCGCTGCCCTGGGACTTTCTCCTCCACCCAATACGCAGGCCCTGGAGGCGCAGCTGCCGGCCTCATCTCATCCAAATCGCCACCATGAGGTTCCTTCCCAGGGAGCGTGTCCTATCAACAGAGTCAGCGACCCGTCTGCAGAATTAAATTGTTTGATCCACAAGTACTTTGAAATGTCATCCTCTTATCCCATACAGTTCGGAGGGCATTTTCAAAATCGTAAAGAAGAGTATTAACCAGAACCCCAGAGGTGAAAATCTTGCATTAAAAGAAAACAAGAATACAAAACATGGGCAGGATATTGTAGGAGCTTTGGAGTTAAACTGAGGGGAATCTCAACCCGGATAAGTAACCTTTGGCAAGATTCTCATGCTTTTTAAGCCTCAGAACTTTTATCTTTAAAATAAGCAAAATCATCACACTTATTCCATAGGGTCACTGTGGGTCTTAGGTAGGAAAATGCCAGGCACAGTTCCTGGCTTACAGCAAGCACTTGGTAAATAATAGCTATTAGAAAATATTAAAGATATCATTATTTCATATCTCTAAGCAATAAAATGTATGAGTCTCCATCTCAACCCTCTTTAAACTATGGTTATCTCTAAGATCTACGAAAATCTCAGCCTAAGTTTTTAAAGAGATCCATGAAGCCTTCTGGTGCATTTTTATGCCATTGTACACTGTAAGTTCTACATGTTCTACCAGTATCTTTAGTCAAACTCCCCTCATGAAAAAGCCCTGCCTCTAAAAGAGGTGGTTTATCATATCTGCACAATGGCGGCCTGTCTGCTTTTGCCTAACACTCCGCATAAAATTTACATTTTAAGAATGAAGTCGTGAAACAGTAAATGGCTTTTACATTTTAAACTTTTTCTTTTTTTCCTGCATGTCCTTCCGCCCTGTATTACTAGGACTGGAAGAAGGCACCCTTCACGGTGAGAAGAACAGTGGTGTGACCACAGACGTGTGTCATTTACATCAGTGACGTTTTCCTCCCCAGTTTGCTTCCTAAAGCAACATCCGCCTCTCAGACAGATAACTCTGCATCCCATGCCAGAATAATTGGGTAGTAAAGGAACACATTCACTTACCTAATCAGAGGAGTAGGTAAGAAGTTCAGGTTGAAACTGGAGTTTCCTTTCTCGCAGAAATTTAAAAGCACGAGAAACGTTTACCTATTTCTATTTACTTGGCCGTCTATTATTTCTGGAACAAAAAAGAACAAAGCGGATGCCTTTCTCCTTCCTGGACCATAAGCGAAGTCCTGACTCTGATTCTAAAAGAGAAAAGCTCAGCCCTTCCCGAGGGGCCAGGAGAGCAGGACTCACGCCGCTCCACGCTCTGAAGCCTCCGCAGGAGCCCTTCCCGCCTTGGCTCTGCTCCGAGTCTCCGTCTCCGGGGCCGCTGCGGCCCGTGGAGGCCGATGGTCGTGGTCGGTGGCGTCACAAACCCTGAATCGCGCCCTTCCTCTTGTTGCGCTCATTGCAACAACCTGCAGATGATTTCACCTGCAGGAGAAGGCGTGGGGGGTGCACTTTCAAGTACAGCATCCTCTAGTTGGGTGCGGGGGGTGCGTGTCACGGGAGGAGTTGGGGTGTTTGTGGGAGAGGCCGGGCTCCCCTGCGCAGCCGCTCAGCGGTGGTCGGTGCACAGTAACGCGCTGCCGCTGGGTGGCGCCGTCATCGCTCCCTGGGACGCCGAGCTCCGGTCTTGTCTAACCTACAGGTGGGCAAAGGTAAGTCTACAGTTGTGGGCACCCAAGGGGGGTTATTCTTGCGTTACGTTTATTAGTCATCGTATCGTTTCACGTAGGAACAGCTGCAGACCTACTTCGGCCCCACCCTGTATATCCTGAGGGTGGGAATCTAAGGCAAACCTGCAATGATCAACATCCAGACCTAGTCTGGGTTACAAAGCCAGAGTTTACAAATCTCAAACCCAAGATGTGCCACCTTCCTCAACGGAAGATCGACGACCCCAATGACCCTGCCCTTTCACCGCATTCCCGTGCTGTCTCCCGCAGGGGAGATCATAGTCTCGTCGGCCTTCGGAGCCAGGCTCCGCGCGGTCCTTTAACAGGACCCCAAGGTCAAGGCGACGATGCCCAGGTACAACTGGCAGCTCAACCCAGCGCCTTCCCGGCCACCCGGGTTTCCCGCTAGGCGACCCTTCAGAGTCTTCTGCGGTTCCACTGATATTTTAGGAGCCATATTTTACAGCCTCTATCTGCTCTTGGTGGTAGAAATTTAACTACTAAGGCCCACACAGACATTTTTAGAAATAAAAAGCTAGACATAGATTTATGTTCCCGTGTTTACATAAATGATTCCTTTATAATAAAATGAAACTGTGTCTCTTAATGACTGAAACCAATGTTCTTCTTAGCAAAACAACAATAAACTTTAAATATATAGAAACCAACACATAAAACCTAGTTACCCAGCTTAGGTAGAAAGCCAGGCTTTGCGAGTTGGCGTGGCGCCTTCAAGGAGCAAGAAGCCAACTATGGCTGGTAAGACACGGAGAGCGACGTCTTCGGAAACTTTCACAGAGAGGTTGTACGTAAACATAAAAGTGGGGATCAAGGGGTGGAGAGAAAACCTCAGGACCCAAGCTTTGACATGGAAAATTGCTGAGAAAAATCTCCGTTCTGTGGAGTCCCAGAAGACGGACAAAATTAAAAATCTCCGATCGGTGATTTTGAGCGTGTTAGAGTTCCACAGTACAAAGCACTTCTTGTCCTCGGCTCTTCAGCAAAGTCTTCCTTACCCTCGGATGCCTCCGAGGAGTAGATTGTGGGTGTGCCGAGGGGAAGGTGGAGGCTGTGAGGTCTCACCTGTTTGCATGGCAATGGCGAACTCACTGTCCCGTGCAAGCAAAGGTGACCCATCAGATGTAAGGCTTGTTCGAATTAATGGATGAGAACACCCCAGGGACACTTAGACGCTCACGGAGGCTTGAGGCGTCAGTGGAAGAAAGGGGATTTGGATCTTTGGTCACAGGGGCCAGCCCCGAGCGGTGGGTGGTATAGGCGGCCATTCTCTTTCCGGCCTGTCCATCGTTTTTTTCCACTTTTACTCTCATCACGGTGACTCCGTCTGAAATCAGAGTAACCTCTTCCACTCAGGCAGCACGTCCACAGTCCAAGTGGGGAGAAGAAAGACTGGAAGTTATGGGCCCCCAAGTCCTACTCTTTTTGGTCAAAGACTGGCATTCGGCCCTGGCTGGTGTGGCTCAGTGGATGGAGCACAGACCTGCAAACCAAAGGGTCGCTGGTATGATTCCCAGTCAGGGCACATGCCTGGGTTCAGGCCAGGTACCCACTAGGGGGCGCTCAAGAAGCAACCACACACTGCTGTTTCTCTCCCTCTCTCCCTCCCTTCCCCTCTAAAGATAAATAAATAAATAAAGATTTTATTTTACTTATTTTAGATAGAGGGGAAGGGAGGGGGAGAGGGAGCGAAATATCAATGTGTGGTTGCCTCTCATGTGTCCCCTGCTGGGAACTGGCCTGCAACCCAGGCATGTGCCCTGAGTGGGAATCGAACCTCAATCCTTTGGTTCACAGGCCCACACTCAATCCACTGAGCCACACCAGCAAGGGCTCAATAAGATCTTTTTTAAAAAGACTGGCATTCACAGAATCTTCACTCAGCTGACTTTGGCTCCCCTGGTGTTGGCTAGAACTGGCCCGTGTGGCCACGCCTCCTGGGCAGGCGAACACTTCAGTGGGCACACGGATGCTCTGAACGACACTGGTCACCGTAGTGACGGCACTCTGGAGGCTAAGGGACGCTCGATGGTGTTGGGCACACTATTCCTCTTTTGGAAAACAATTCCTAAATTCGAGCAGACGAACAGAGCAGAGAAATGAGTTTGTCATGACCGCCTCACAATTTTCACTGCTCCCTATTCCAAGCCACACAGTTCACTGATGCAAATGGCAGTTTCCTGGAACAGACTCATTAGGTGAATCCCACCCAGATGGATCTCGGGCTGCCAGTTAGGAGTAAGAGGTAGTGGCCGGCACGCAGCTACCACACTCCTTAGAACCATCGGGTTTCTGGAAAGGAAGCCCAAACCTCCACAAGCCAAAAGGAAGTGTTTTCTCTGCTCTGACGCTCTCCGCACCTGAGGGTCCGTGTCCGCCCAGCCGTAACTGGTGAGCCGACGGTGCTGCGGCTGTGCCCCCAGGCCTCCCGAGCTTCTCCGCCTCCAGCACGCTTCCAGCAATCACTAACGTCCGTGACCCCATGACCAAAGACACTAGCATTTCTGTTTGCTTTTATCCAGAGGCGACGTGTTCCCCCTTTTAGATTTTGTTAGTAAGGAGCCAAATGCAGCCTCGGAAAACGAAATCCTCCTTGCAGATGTCTTATTTCCTCCTGACAGCTCACGTGATGCGCCAGGTAGGACGCCATTCAAGCAGCAACGAGCCAGCCATCGGGAAGATAGAAGGGCGTCCTCTGACCTGCTGCCTGACCTTGGGGATGTCATGGCTTTTCTGGCCCCAAATTTCTCATCTCTAAAGCCAGCATTACACGAGGTGACCCCCAGGTGGCTTTCAGCTCATACACTGTCTCCCTCGAAGGCCCCCCTTCCCTGCATGCCCTTCAGTCCAGGCCAAATGCCCACCCCGATCCACGGAGACCAGTGGTACTGTTTCCTGTTCTTCGAAGGGACAGCGGCACAGCCTTTGGGGTCAGGCCAGGTGCACTCGCATCCTGCCGGAGAAGATGGCTGTCACAGGAGACAACTCGTTTGCAACAACCAGACCAACACCAGGCCCACGCAAGCCTATCCTCCTAACTTTCTCAGTGAGTAGCTGCGTTCACAGTATTCAGCTGCTACCTGCATTCTGCGGTGTAAGTACACACAGCCTCATCTTTACACTTCCATCCAGCTTGAATCTCTGGCGCAATAATTACCTGCTGACTTGCCTTCTCTATGAGAAAATTGCTTTCCACATCCCAAAATAGGTGTCTGGCCCAGAGCCTGCACTGCATAAATGTTTATTGAATATGTGAAGCCATGATTGAAGGATTACATGGACACACAAGTATCATTTGGAATATCAAAGTGAGAGCGCTTTGACATGAGCCCAATAAAATTACTTCATTGCAAAGTTTTATTAGGTGTATAGTATGTATATAATATATGTAATACATTTGTATATATTCATACATTATATGAATATATGTTCATGTTTGTATATACTGTGTTATATATTTACATGTAATTCTACATTAAAGCACTTTCAGTATTCACCATAAAGATTTTTATTTTGCTAGTCACAAGTCAAATTAATAAACGCTCTTGGTTTTTTACCAACAGCCTGAGAAGACCTGTAGAAAAGTGTCAAGTTGTCATGATGCTACAGGAAATCTCTGTGTACAGCATCACTTATATTGATTGGTTAATTAACGTTCAATATTTTGATTTAAGTTTAGATTCTTTTCAGGAGAAATCTGTCAAATTACTTCACGTTGACAGACAATGCAGGCACTTTACGGCTTTGAAAGAATGTAGGCAGAAGACGAGAGTCTTCAGGAACGAAATTGGAAAGTCGAGTTTCTCTCTTCTGGTAACGAGACTCTTCTATGAGTTTCTCAATACCGTTCCCATGAAGAGGGATTCAGGAAAGAACTGCAGCAGTGACAGTGACAGTGACCTAGGCGATCCCTGCAGTGACAAAGGAAAAACGGAGTCCTGCCTTGTTTATCGCCAAAGCTGTGGGAAGACAGAGAAAGCATCTGAAACTGAGGGACTTCACCAGCCAGCTGGTGAAAAGTTAGCTAGGGTGTTTCCTAGTAAAATTGGTAAGAGAAGGCCCTAACTGGGTAGCGCAGTTGGTTAGAGCATCATTCCAATACGCCAGGGTTGCAGGTTCGATCCCCAGTCAAGGCACATACTAGAATCAACCAATGAATGCATAAATAAGTGGAATAAGAAACTGATCTCTCTCTTTCTCTCTCTCTCTCTCCCTCTTTCTCTCTCTCCCCTTCCTCTCTCTCTAAAATCAATCAATAAAATGAATGCTAAGAGCTGAAAACATAACCCTCAATAAATCCCATTTTGAATTGACAGCAGCACTTCCCCCGTCTAGCCAAGCATGGCCCACCACCTGTGTTAGTCACGGATTGGCAGCTCAGTAGGTGACTGGTCAGATTACTGAGTCACATGCTGATACACCTGTGAGTACCCTGATGGTGATTCCATTCCAAAACACCTCCACAGAACTGTGATGGCTAAAGATTCTCCGCCCCCCCCGAGACAGAGCTAGAATAAGAGTAAGCAACACCTGTGGTGGAGGGAACGGTCATTAATCTTGATTTAGTGGCTGCTGATAGATGGGTCTGAGGCTCGTAATGTTAATTGCCTTGAGCATTTAATAGCAGGTTTTATTTTCGAAGGACGTCCTCCACATTAATCTTTATGATGGCATCAGTAGCAGTAGCTATCGTTTTATATGCTTGGGTTTATAAGAAGGAGCTGTTTCATTCCCACCAGACAGAGTTTAATAGGCTGCCACCTGGTCCGGAGTAGCACCTCACGTTAGCGATGGAAAATCCCCAGCTTTTTAAATACACGCGTACCTAAGCCTGATAGGTTTGTGTTCTTGTACCGTATTTACAAAAATGCACAATTTCACGTTAACTCGATGAGCTCAACATTTGAATGCACTAAGCAAAAAGTAACCATCTATATTCATAAAAAAGTGGAGTACATTCTCTAGAGTACAGATAAAAAGTATACAGTCAATATATGCCAAAATCACGGTCCGTGTATTAAGCCCCTCTCTCCGCCCCCGGACAGTGGTAAGAGCGTGGTCACTGTGGCTGCGTTGATGATCGTCAGGTCCTTCCGTGCATGTGTGTGCAGTCTGCCTCGCGTCAGAGCCGACAGAGGTCATGCCTCTCCCCACCCTCCCCCGGCGCTGCCTGACCCGGGACAGCGATCAGGGTAAAGCAGTCACCTCATGCTTTCCACCGGCCCCTTTGCCCATGTTACACATTTCTCTGATCCCGTCCACCCTTCCCCCCAGAGAGGACTGCGCAGAATTCAATGAATTTATTGCAACACGTACAATTTTTTTGTGCCCAGTGTGATCCTCCCAAAGACTGCTCTTTTTCTGTGTTGTCTACCCTCCCAACAGCAGGATTTGGATTAGGCCGCAGGGCTGGCCTCCACCCGTGTCCGGTGGGCTCCATCAGGAAGACCGAGGCTCAGCGGCGCTGTCACGAAGGAGGAATGGACCTCGGGAACCATGGCTTGCGCAGCTGGGAGAGGAGGTGGGTACCGCATGCCTGGGAGGCACGGCTGTAGGACGGGGAGCCCTTCGTAGGACCGATGACAGAGACTTGGTGGCTGCGCAGAAGCCACAGACCCCCAGGACGTTGGAGCTGCCACGTGGGGTCACAGTGGCGGAGAACAGAGAGCTCGTGGGGGTGGCCAGGAAGCTGCTGCGTCTGCCCGCCGAGACCTGGAGGAGAATGGCTTCCAACTCCATGGCCCTCACAAATCCTGCTTGAATTCCTGTCACCGACACGCTGCACCCAGAGCCGGAGAGGAAAGGAACGCCTGTGAAGTTGAAGGCCAGGCCTTACCGTTTATTAGCTACATGCTCTCGGGACTGTTATTTAACTCCTTCGGGCCTCACAGCCTCATCTGCAAAGCAAAGCTAATGATAGCACCTCATAAGGTTGTGCTGACGGTTAATCAGGTAAAAACCGGAAAATGCGCTGCTTAGCATGTCGTCTCCTGCACGCTGACCACTCAGCAGTGGCTGCTGATGTTTCACACGTCAGTGCAGAGCTGCGGTTTTGCTCATTCTCGGTCTTTGGAAATAAAGCCTGTTCTTTTTGTGTGTGTCTTCAGAAGTGGCCAAATTCCCTAAACTTACCAAGGAAACAGAATACATACATGTGAGTGTTCTAGGAAAGACCCACAGCTTAGCAATGTCAAGAATACTTTTGGTATGAAACGAGTTTATTATATCAAGCTCTAGTTTCATCCAATTAAGACAGAAAAATGAATGTTTCCCGCCTACTGAATCAGAAACTGCAAGAAACCACAATTTAAACAGACCACCGAGTGGGTCAAAATGACCCAGTCCACCTCTCAGCAGCCTCCTCCTTTGAGATAGAAATTTGACAGCGGTTGACATGAGAAAGATTAAAATTCTTATCAGTAGGTGATAAGATCTGAAGTCATCCCCTGTGACAAACTGAAGTTTTAAAATGTTAACTTTTCAAGTCCCGAGGCTGATTAGTTAGAATTTAAGTAGTTAACCCTCCTCCTTCATTCGCCTTACCTAGCTCTTCTGCGCGCCCTTCCACTACAGGGGTCCACAATCCCGGGGCCCTCTAGGCTGCCACCTTCTTGGTCTCACACCCGAAGCGCTCAGAAAGAAGCCTCGTACACGGAGTATGCAGCTCAAAAAGGATGGCTATGCTAGTATTCACCTTAACGCACGAGAACGTGAATGAAGACTACACATTTTATCATGTGATAAAATAGGAACGTCTTCATCTAAGTAATGCATACATCACATCTTCTGGTCACTGGTATATCTGTGGCTACTAAGAGGAGGGCAAAACAAACAATTTTCCAAAGAATGAGCCAAGGTACAATGTGCCTCGGAGTTGGGACAGAGGGTAGGCGTCAAAAGCAAGCAAGAGCATCTGACTGCGATTATCATTCACGGATAGAAGGAAGTGGGGTAAGTCTACAGTCGAGCCGGAGCAGCAGTGAGAACATTCCGGAAGCCACCCCTGGCTACTGACAGGAGTCTGAAGCAGGTTGGGTCTATTATTCACACACTGAGGAATCAAAGACAAATTCAGAGGGCATTTGCTTCTTTAACAGCGTACAGGGTACTACAGAACCAAAGCCCACAATAAAAAATCAGATGTTAGGGGTGTCTGACATCAGTCACTTGTGTTTATTTTCATTACCCTGTTTGGTTTATTTGAATAATATTATTCTGTGAAAGGAACCCATAATGCAATTTCAGTTCATTAATAAAATTAATCAGGGTACTTCTCTATTAACAAAGAGCCTCAGATTTACTGAAAAACAGCTTTAATCAAGCACACATCTCTGGCTATTTTAACACTATATTTTGCTACTTTATGCAACCTTTCTGAGGGGCATAAGAAATAGCAGTTAAATGGATGAGAGATTAATAATTAATTTAAGTCTTCTTTCATTGTTTCGACCATTTAACGATTTCTCGGCGGGGACCCCTGTGTCATGAAACAGCCAGAACTGGGCGCAGGGAGGGGTGTCAGTAAGTGGGACCTGGGAGCTTGCAGGCTGGCTTCGGTCAGGTTGCCCCAACCTGGCACCTGCTTTTCAAATCGTATGCATTTAGGATTCAGATAATTTTAAAGATTTTGTTTATTAAACTTACCACCCTAGAGTTGGATTCTGACAGAATTTTCATCACTGAAATATACAAACTTCATAATAAGATAAAATGCTCCTGTTTATTTTATCACCAGAACATCAATGAATTATTTGCTATTATTTTAATAAAGATAACAGAGATCAGTATCATTTTTGTGCAATTTATTATGATACTCTCAGGTCGAGAAAAATCCATTCATGGAATTTTTTTAAAAAACTATCCAATTTGAGGAAAACCCAGATTCCTAAGGGAAAAAATGTAGGAAGATTTGACACAATGGTGTAAGTGAATATTTAGGTAATCGCAAAGATCTAATTGTATTAAACACCAAGAAAGACAGCTTTCAGAGTCAGACCCACTGACATAACTTTAGTAGAAAAAAAATAATGTGAAATAGAAAAACCAGCATCTACCCAATGGGGGTTGTTCTTTAAAAGTCCAAGGCCACTGACCTTCAATTAGGTTCATAGCCACGTTTTGATAATCCAGTCAAAGGGAAGTTAATTATGGCAAATCAAACATTACATGTCTATTTTGCAACATGATGCATAAAACAGCATGTGTATAAAATCAGGTACAGAAAGATCATATTTCCAAGTCAGCACACCCCTCTGAATTAGCAACTGAAAAGCACTTGGACAGAAGCAGAAAGCTCACCTCAGGGCCTCACAGGTATTTCACACAATACCATGCCTCCCAGATTTTGGAAGTAATTCAAACATAGAGAGATAAAGTAAAAGCGGCTATTTTCAAATTAACTAACACAGGGTGTAATCACATTATTGAAAACATGGAATTAATAACACACTTGCATAAGTGCTATTGGCAATCACTTTATCAAAATATAATTATTTCTTAAAATAACGTGATTTGAAACAGATGGAAACATCTCAAAAGGCTTGAAAGATCTCCTCCGTTACCTACCTGCGTCTGCCCAGCCAAAGGCGTAAATCACAGGCTGGTATTCAGGTGGCCTGGTGTCAGAGAGTCAGTAAGCAGGAGTCTTGAGTACATGGGTCCATTTCAGAGCTGGCTTTCAAAGAGCCTCCCGTCAACACCATTCCCCATCGCCCCTCCCAAGACCCGGCACCTAGAGCCATGCGAGGCCCAGCAGACCACCTCCAGGACCCTGCCTCAGCGTGACCCTGCTGTCTTTTCTGATTGGTTGATGCTCAGTGGTACATGGTTTTGAGTCTTATCGCTACAGGGGCCCGTTCATCGTTTGAAATAGCTTGGTATCCCGAAGGATTTGTTGTGTATTCAGTACATGCAAGCAACCCGTCTTTGTCATTCTAGGCAGGTAGCTGGGTGTGTGTGTGTTTGTTTGTTTGTTTGTGTCAGGTCTCCATGGGTGGCTTTCCGTGGAAAGAAGCAGCCAGTGCGTTTGGGAAGACCTGGAGCACCTGGGCCGGCTCCTGGACTGGGGAGTGTGAGGGCGAGGCTTCACCTAATCCGCTTTCCTGCCTTTTGCCCTTGTCCAGGGTCTTGGCCTGTGTATCATACTTTCCTGGGATCATTCCTGCCAAGTGTAAAGGGCCCTCTGAAAATTTCTAAATAAAGCAATATGAAATATGGCGAATCACTTCAGAAAATAATCTCTGCAGGCGTAGACTTTGACTTGAAGGGCATAAAAGCAGTCATGATAATAAATAAATCACTCAAGTCAATTAAAAAGTCTAAATTTTAACATAAGCAATGTGTATAAAAATAGGTAGCAAAATAAAAAGTATCTTTATTATTATGTTTAATATTTTTTTTCTATTTACCAGCTTATCAAATCCATCAGAGTGACTATTTCTGGAGAGTGATACTTTTTCAATATGGAGTATTCAGGACTGTGATGATAATTTTTAATTTTTTCTGTCACTAAAATTTTCTTTTCTTTTCCATCTGTGTGTTTTTGTGACATATATAAAACTGAATTCCTAACGGGCATATGCAAATGACTCACTTAGTGGGGTGTAGTCTGCTCGAGGTACCAGGTTCGACCTGTGACAGAACAGACTGCTTTGTTGTTTGAAGGACAGAATTCCGTAGAATTCAGGGGTTTTGGAAATGTTTGTAAGCAGATTTAGAGTAATTCTGGCTTTTAGAATTTATTTTCCAAGGATGCATATTCAATATTTCAAAAGTACCCAATCACTAATTCAAACTTGATAGAGTACGTATATAACTCAACAGCAGTTGCATGTGCGGTATGATTTTATTTTATTTATATTTAAACACATCTTATCGTATGTGTGCCTTCGTATAAAAACAACTCAGAACGGTATAATTTGGGTCATAAAATGGCCTGAAGTTTTTTAAAGCATTTAAAAAAGCCTTTCCTGTTCTGAGAGGAACACATGCCTGTAAATGCTGGAGACTCGACGAGCCTCCACGCTAACGGGCATCCTGCAGCCTGCGATGGGGAAAGAGTTGGTACAAAGTGGGTACGTCCGTTTTTCATCGCTCTCATAAAAGAAAACATTTCTCTTAACTCCAGGTAGGAAATTACTATACATTTTTATATATCTTCTTTATATAAAAAGTGGCAAGTAGCAAGCAGATGGCACAAAGAAACGGGAGAGACAGCAGTGTTGGAGAACGCATGCTTTTTACAATGTGCCCGAGAGAGGGGGGGTGTCTTTCCAACAGAAACTCCCAGAGCTGACATGCAGGGTATTTTCTGTAACTGTCAGTTCAGTCGTATTGCTAAGTGCTTAATCAAAACACATCGTTACTGAAGGGTGCAAATGGTAAAATGCCCGGGTTCAAAAACTATTTCTGAAACTGGGTATTTTCCTTTGATATATATATATTTTTAAAAAAAGGAATTTGGGGGTACAGAAGAAAAAGACCGAAAAAATGAGATTTTTCTTATTGCCATCTAGTAGTTTTACTCATGACTTTTGGCTGCATTTGAATCGTAACACAACAGACGTTCTAGTCAGTCCGCAAAAGCTCTGGCTGGCGTGGCCACGGTCCACATTTCCACTTTTCCTGGTAGCGTGTTCAGAATCCTGCAGGAACGCACTGTACCCCAGCAGAGTCTATGTAATGAAAACAACGCACACGGAACACAGAGTTCACACCCAGTCGTGTTTGTTCACATACCACACAAGGCGCAATCAGAGAACAGAGACGGGGGCAACACAGAAAGGAAGTGGAAGGGAGAGGAAAGAGAAAGCTGGGGGAGTCTGCATCGGGAACTAATTTCTTCTTCAAGTTTCCAGTAAATCTCAAAATGTACTTAAATACTAAGGAGCACTTGGTGGCCAGCAACCAAATTATGAAATGAACACATCACTGTGCAGCGGGGGGTGTCTTGCTGAAGAAATAACAAATGTCTGTAATTCTTAAGTTTGGACAGAGGCAGTGGAATGGATTTAGAAATACGTCCACGTTTCACAATTCACTATAGAATTTTCTTTGCACAGTCCCCATGTTTGTATAAATAGTTCTTCTCTGAAAATAAAACACAGTTAAAGCAATTTTCTCCCAATGAAAAATGCACACAAATACACCAACTTATCAAGGTAAGCTAGAGCATGGAAATGTATTCACCTAATTCAAAAATAGTTGGTAGGCCTGAAGAGTTCTTAAGAAATTAGCTATCAGTTTCACTGGGGACGAATTAGTCTAATACAGATGTACACTACGAAGTGCCAAGAGCAAAGCACCGTGACCCTCAAGGACCAATCAGATGCACACAGAGACAGCTGATACAGATGGGACATGTTACATCATCAAGCATTCAACAAAACATGCTGCATTGAATTTTGATGAAATAAGCTATATATTCATGCAAAAACACAAGTGCACACATTGTGTAAGTATCACGGAGTTCTTAGTGTACAAGTTTGGAGTAAAATATAGCCAAATTAAATCAATAAAATTGTTATCAATTTTATAGATTGATTTTGGTTATATTGAGGCAATACTCAATTACTTAATTATGGAAACCTTGGGTTTCTTCTGGTATGTCTCGGATGAGGTCACTAATTTTTGTATCATAACCTCAGAACATGTGATATTTATCTTAATGGAACACCCTTTACAATAGCATTGCAGCACAATGCTTGATGGTGAGAAGAGTAATATTTATTTTAAAGATACATGTACTAAGAACCACCCTTCCATCGGCATTGAACCGATTCTATTTCTACGAGAGAAATAATGAATAAATAGCCCATCCCGTAAAACACTACGACACAGCTGCGACAAAACACAACACGACAACAGAATACACCAAAGTGGGAGGAGGGGCCAAGGGCATCCGCTTACCTTGCGCTTTCTCTCTAGACCCTAGTGGTGTTGTACTCAGATTCATGTTTGCTTAGAGACCCAATGAGGCAGAACCTGGAACGTGATGTCTATTTCATTCAACAAAGTACTATTTGCACAGAAAATAAATATGCACACCAATATTTACTTAAAGGCATTCCTGAAATTTCATAAAACTATGGAAGTAGATCTTGGCCATCAGCATGCAAAAATACTAAATCAGCTAAAATAGTTAAGGTTTTGAAAATGTATGGTGAATTGAGGCAGTATGTACATTTATCAAAAAAAAAAAAAAACAAACGCTAGTAAACATGCAAAACAAAACATACGTAGATGGGATTTGGGGATTTAAAATAATTCTTCCCTAACTTTGGATTTTCTTTCCCCCAAAGCTTTATTAATTTTAGGGCTAACGACACAATACAGATCATACTGTCTTCGTGGCAGAAGGAAAATGAAACGTTTCTACTAACCGTAGCTACATTTAAACATATATATATTGGAGTATTTCAGCATACCACGCTATCCTATACAATTTGTAATGTAAGTTTTATGTAATGCATGGGAAAAAGTCTTCCTTTTCATACCCAAAATATAATACATTGTATTGCAAAATACGCTATTTCTACATTAAAATTATTCAACAAGATGGGTTCACCATCCTGGTAAGGCAATTATTTCCAAATATCATTTCATATACTAAAAAATATAAATATCGATCAGGACATCAGTGACCACGTGGAAGCAAATTAGCAATGGAAGTGTATAATAGGAACTACAAACCAATGACTGTAGAAATGAATGTCATATGTGTGTAGACATAAAGAAAGTATCTTTGGTCTGCATGTTCTCACACATATATTCATGAGCAGATGTGGGGTTTGGGGGGATATGGCTGGCAGTGAAAAGCAAACAAAACAAGAGGAAGAAGTAGAGACACTGGTTTAAATCATTAATCAAAAGAGAAACTGAAAAATGAAGACAAACAGCCAACTCAGTATTACTCTGGCAGCACTTCAGTCCTCGGGGGTCTAGCTGTCACCAAGAAATCTAGGATACTGACCGCTGGACGGCGTTCTCGTGGCGGGCCAGCCGGTGACTCGTGGTGGGCACCTCCTCGATCTCGTCGATGTCGCCGGCGTCGGCGTCCGTGGAGTAGCTGTGTTTCATCACCAGGATGTTCCTCCGGCCGGCTGGCGGGGCCAGGGGCTTGGCGGGCGGGGCGGGCAGCTCGGTCAGGACAGACGCGTCTCTTGTGCTAAGGTTGCTGCGGCTGCCTTTGGCGCTGGACAGCTGGGACCCACAGTGGTGGTCGTGGACGCACTTGGAAGAGGACCTCCGCAGTTTGTGAAAGCTGTCGAAGTCGTCGGCCACGTCAGCAAAGTCTGCCGTGGCCCCTGTCCCTCTGAGCGTGCACAGCTCGTAATGGGGGGACTCAAACACCTCCTGGAAAACTGTCTGGTCAAAGTCTGCTTTCCTGTGCACATACTTTTTACGAGGCTGTTTGATCTGCACAATGACAGAAATGATAATGAGGATGATGACAATGCAGGAAGTCACGCCAATGACAGTCCCACTGGTGTTGGTCAGCTGGTCCAGCAGGCCGGCTTTCCTCTTCTCTACGGGTCGGGGAGGGGAGAACGACACAGAAAACAAGACACACCCACCACGCGTTAATACGGGAGTCCGATCGGGCACCGAGAACGTGACGATGAAACAGGCTGAGCGTGGAGCTTTAAAAATTACAAGTATTTACAGGGCCCTGGCCGGGTGGCTCAGCTGGTTGGAGCATGGTCCCCGCACACAAAGGTTGAGGGTTCAATCCCCCGTCAGGCACGTACAAGAAGCAACCAATGGATGCATAAATCAGTGAAACAGCAAATCGATGTCTCCCTCTCACTCTCTCTTTCTCTCTCTCTCTCCCTAAAATCAATAAATAATAATGGAAAAATATTTAAAGTAACAGAAACATTCATAAGGACCCTGTGTCCCAGCCTCAGATGCAGCCCTCCCGTTGCCCAACTTCCCTGCTTTAAATGTAAATGTAAATGTATGTTTGGAGAAGGTCTTGTGAGTCTTTCTGGGTGACAGTGGAGAATGATTTCTTAATTTTAAAGACAGCATTTTTTTCCCCTCAAAGGCATGAGAAAACCTCCGGACTCAACCATTGGGCCTGTGGCTGCACCCATAGTTTTGGGAGTTTATTTCTGACGTGGATAACTGAAGTCGAAATGTTAACAATAATCTGACCCCAGAAGGTCACTGAACTTCAAGACAGACACTTCCGGGACGGTGGCATGAAGGCGTCTGCGGGCCATGTCCCCAAGGACACAACCCCAACCGGTAAAAATCATGTTTCAAAACCCCAACCATGTGGAGCCTGAGCCATCGCCCTGACGGCAAACAGCACATGAGGGCCTGCTTCTTCAGAAACACCTCTCAGTTCCCTTAGGTCAGCGAGTCGGGGGCTCTGAGCTCCTGCAGCCCCGGGACACCCTGAACAAAGCTCCCCTGCTCGGGGAGACTTGGGGTACCAGCACAGGGCCCTCCCCCTCCAGCTCCCAGACCGGAGTAACCACACCTCCCTGGACAGCCAGCAAGGCTCCCTGCCTCGCCTGAGGATGCTCCACCCATGCAGGGCCACCCAGAGCAGGGCAGCTCAGCTCCAGGTGCAGAGGGTGAAGAAGGGGGGCAGTGCACTCACTGCCAGGGGGCGGGGGGCAGAGGCAGGCGGCTGGGGGCCATCTGCGGAGGCCAGCTGAGAAGCCCAGGGGTTGCCACCCCTGCCCAGGGCCTGTTCCTAAGCAGGACAGGTGGTCACTGGCCCTGCGCCTGCATGGGATCAGAGTGGGCGGGGCTGGGGCTGATGGAAATCTCAAAGGCAAGGGAGATGGCCCAAACCTTCACACAATAGTTGAGCAACCCTCCATTCCAAAGCGGCTCCTAAGACAGGAAACTGCTCATGGCCACCTCCCACCTTCCGGAAGTGGACGTGGGCTCTGCCTTTCCCACTGACCGCCTGACCCCAGCCGCTGTGGGCTGGGGCTGGCTCCTACCCGTTCCAGCAGATGAGACCGGACTTGGAGCACAGAAATGCGAGCTGCCTGTCCTTTCCCTTTGCAAACTGGGTCACGCTGAATCTGAACAAAAGGGAACTTGCGAGGGCTCCCGAAGGTCCCCGGGACCTCAATGCTCGAGAACGTTCTGGCCACAGCACCCAAACCCGCAGAGAACACGGCTTCCCAATCGGCCATGACGCACCCACAGCTCATGAAAGCCGTTCTACTCTCCGTTTCTGAGACGGTCTGAGACCGGAGCACCTCCGGGCGGGGCACCGTGCGCAGGTCGAGGACGCGTCTTTACCTTTGCAGTGGTTCTCGTCCCAAGGATACACACAGTTCTGCAGGCCGTTGCACACCAGGGAGCTGTTGATGCACATGTTGCTGTGGCAGAAGAAGGTGCTGCCTTCGCAGGGGGCTGGAAGCAAGGAGAGGGAGACACGGGGGTTGTAACCGGCGCTCGCTTCGTGCAAATCGCTCCGCCCGCATGCCTGCGAGCAAAAGAGCGCCGCGATCACTTGCCGGCAGCTCGAGACACAGGGCCTGACCTTCGTTCTCAGAAATGTCGCCGGGGTGGAAATTATGTCCCCTGTGACAAGCAGAGCTGGCGCTGCCCTAGAGCTGCTCAGCTGATAAAACGGTTGCGGGGGTGCCCATTGTGGAACTGAGGTCCATGGGCATACGGTTCTTCTTGTGTGTGTGTTTGTTTTCTTAATTCGGTGCACCCGTTTAGCAAAACGGAAGTGCCCACCTCAGACCTAACATCACGCTTCACACTTTATCTGTATGAACTTAGCTGTACTGAGCAAAAGGACATAACTGAAATAATTTTGAAAAGTGTACGTTTAAAAATACCAACAAAAAAGTTATGTCTTAGACTGAACCCTAGAATAAATACTATTTAAGCGTATGAAAAAAAAACAGAGAGGCTTATGGACATTCAGAACAGGAGAGAATTTATCCTGATCAACCTAAGAAAAACATGGATTATCCCCATCAACTTTCCACATACAGAGATAGAGACATATGTGAAATTAGTCTACACTGCATGAACGGCACACACGCTGGTAACTTTGGTCCAGGACTCCCAGGTCACGACGCGCAGCTAGGGTTCTGGAGGCAACTCCAGGAAGATGCGCATAAATACGAGAAATTAGGCTACATAAATATGGTGAAGGGTAAAGGGCTTAATACAGGTAAAGAAAATGTGAGACCCGACACCAGCACTAGGAGGAACGCACTCCTCTCCTCAGCAGAGCCCCGGGTACCGAGAAGAACCCGTTTCTGGGGCAGAACCGCATGAGGGATTCCAACGTGGGGGGCAGCGCTCGGAAGCCAACTTTCGTTGTGACCCTTGTGATCGCCCCGCAGGCAGGTCCGGTGCAATGTCATCTTAGGCTTTGCCATTTTCAGTAATATTTCTGTGACCCTGTGAGAGTAGGCATTCTAGAAATACTAGACACAACGCATACTAGGTACAACAGGTAACTTAGCGTGGTCGATCAATCAGCACAGCTTTACTGACGGTCGGTATTTTCCAAACCCTGCGGTCCCGTTAGAGTGGACTTTTCACCTTCAAACTACGTATTGCGGACATTTTAGAAAGTTACTATTTTTAAATGTGCACTGACCTTTGAACTGCACGGGTCCAAATGCACATGCACTTTTTTCAGTACATACTGTAAATGTATTTTCCTTATGATTTTTTAACACATTCTTTTCTCTAGCTTACTTTGTTATAGGAATAGAGTGTGTGATACATGCAACATAAAAAGGTGTGTTCAGCACTGTTCACGATTTCGGTAAGGCTCCCGGCCGAGGGCACTTAAGTCTGGGGGAGTCAAACAGGTGGGGGCGGGTGGTTGGCCCACACCCCACATTGCATTTACTAAATAAATCAAAATTATCAGGAAAATAACCTTGTATAATGCCAATTAGTATATTTTAACACTCTTAGAGCAATTCTTAAAAGGGAAATAAAACCGAATACTCAAGTCTTGAAAATCAAACAGCAAAGCAAAGATCTGGCCAGCAAAGTGAATCCAGGCCTCTCCCCTGCCCCTTCCCAGAAGAACGAAGTTTCTTCTTTCTCTCCACCTCATTACACTTTAGGTCCCTGGTTAAAGGGCAAAAAGACGTAACAGTCATTTTGAAAAAGAAAGAAGGATTAAAGAGTGGAGAATGTTCAATGGTCGTTTGGAAAACTTTGCTGCTTAACATTTTATTGGGCTAGTGAATTGTTAGCCTTTCAGGACGTAAAATTTAATGGCCCAGGAGATCATTGCCCAAATCTGCTGGCTCCCAAGAAACTGCGTTTGAATTTCTGTGGTTGGCTATACTGACTATTGCAGAACTGATGTGGTCTGTTTAGTGGGGAATGAGTGTCGTCAAAATGTGCACAACAAATTTTCTGCAAATCGATTGGCTTGGCTGTGAAATGCTTAGTAAAAATACATACAAGACACATTACCTAATAAATTGTAGTCACTTTGAGAGTAAAGTTATCCGCCAGGTAAAGAACACCTTTAAAAGAGTGTAAATACTTATTGACCTTCCCGAGTGAGTTGGAAACATTCTTATAATTACTGTTAAATAGAATGGGTTGGTTTATAAACCTTAATACATAAAAATGAGTTTCCATTCTACAATCGAGCGAAATACAATAGCGTATTGGTAGCAGTACCGAGATTTGAATTCCAAACTCTCCAAATGTGACTTTGCTCCAGGTTCTGCTGTTCGGTAACTGTGACAATGTCTTACAAGCTGCCAATGTCCCGTATCACTCACTAAGTGGTGGGGGTGGGACTGGGAAGGGGGCAGGTAAGCTGGGGCTGTCAGTACGTACATCCTGATCCACCTCTCTACCTCCGGTGATCGCGCAGGTTGCTGGCCCGCTGGGGTCATCCCAGGCACCATTTCACCCTTTCCTCCCCACCTTTGCTAATAGATTTAGAATTGCTGCGCAAACAGCAATAAAAGCGACGAACGAGCAGATCTCTCCCAGGCTAAGACACAAACTCGCAACGATTTACGCTCCTTGAACAAAAACCAGTTTTGTTTCACAGACACCAGCAAGAAAATCTGTTGGAATCTGAATTTTCCTGCTTCTGCCTGAATCTGCATCTCATATGAAGCCAGATAGGCAATGGATTATGAAAGAGTCTCATTTCTGCCTTGCGCTAAAAAAAAAACAAGATAGCCCGGCTCCCAAGCAAGCTGTGTTCTCACTGGTCTGTCCAGGACGTCGGGTTCCCACCCCCCTCAGCCAGCACACTCCTGGAGGCTCAGCTGTCACACACCGGTCCCGTCCTCCATCTGCCCGGGGACACCCCTTCCGCACTCGGCCATCCGGTCACACCAGAACCCTATCACCAACACGGCTTTGACATATTCCAATCTAACCGAAAATTATCTTCCCCTTCAATCCTTCGTAGTTTTTCAAAGCGTTCAACCCTTAGTACATGCTTACCATCTTTCTCACAAGCTCTCTGAGGCCAGAGGCATGATGTCTAAAATTTACATTTTTTAAAACTGTTGCATGGCTTAACATTTGCAGACTTGTCATGACCATTCACAGATCGTTTGCATCGATGAGCAATACGGGGAGGAGTTAAACTCCGCCCCACTGCACACCTGAGCATCCCCGAGCGCTCAACACCGTGACTGGTGTGATCTGGATGGGGAAGGGACCTTCAGGGCCGTGGTTTCCAAACACAGCACAAACCGAGACCTTGGAAACGGCACTGCAGCCTCGTGTCTTTGCTTTCTCACTGCTGCTGGGAAGCACGCGTTCTACCATTTTGCTGAGGACGAATTCGACTTAGAAATTCAGGATGCATAGGTCAAAAGCTATTGCCTCTTTAGAACCAGCCCCCTTATTTCCTAAGGTTATGTGGGAGAAACTCGAAGTTCAGGTTTACTTGCAATAAAATGGCAGCGTAGGCTTACTGGTAATGCAAAGGGAACAATACAAGAAATTCAGAGTAACACACATGGGCAGTTTCCATGATCATTGCTTTCTCCAGGGTCTTTTTTTTTTTTTTTTTTTTAATCCTCACATGTTCCCACTCTTACCACCAGGTGGCAGCATGCACCATGTTTTGGGGAAGTAGCCTTTGACTCCATCGGGATGATTGAACTATAAATGTGTATAAACAACGTTCGTATCTCTATATTCCTGATTCTTAAGAACTAAGAACTTTATAGCAGGAGATAACTGAAAGAATTTTGAGCATATCTGAATTAGCTAAGGGAGAACAAGAGAAAGAAAGGCAGCCACAACACTCAACACAAACAAGTTTTATTTAAAACTTTAGTAAAGAATCATACAACCTATATGCTATAATGTTAGGGGTTTAGTCATGATGTATCGTCCCTTTTCAGCGTCATGCCACGTGGTTATAAGTGTTCCAGTTGTGTAAGTGCAATAAAAGGCTTTTGATTTATATGTCATTTTAATGCTAAAGGTGCTAATGCTTGTTCTATTAGTCATTTTTCCTCTCTCCATTTCATCTTAAATCCAGAAATCCATTAAATTCTATTCAGAAAATATTAAAGCAAAATGGAAATAAAATGGCAGATTTATCTCTGAGATATTGATTGTTGAAATTCCTGTGCTCCCCGGTTAATAAAACTGTCATTGGTAGATTAGCTCAAAGCCAAAGAACAGAGCCTTCACCAGGAAAATCTGGAACTAGAAGTGACGCCTGAGCCTGTTTTCCTTTGAAAATCGTTACATTATCTAAACACCAGCTGTGAGGGCTTGGCCTGGAGCCCCCCAGCCCATCCTGAATCTCCTCTCCGCGCACTTTCTCCTCGCCTCTTGCTTTCCTGAAAACCTTCTCTTTTAACTTCTTCAGTTCAGATTTGTGAAAAGTTCACCTTGTCTGTGCTGGCCTGTGTGTGCACAACCTTTCACACAATCCACACTGACCTGTGTGTGTAAATGCACACAAGACTCTCACACACTCACAAATGTGTGCAATGCACACAAGGCTCTCACACACTCGTATACACACTCACATGTGTGTGAACACACACAAGACTCACACTCACACACGTGTGTATATTTGTAAACGTATACCGACTCACATTTATGTACACAGTCACAGACATTTGTGCATGTATAAATGCACACAGGCTCACATTCATACACATATGAGTGTGTAAATGCATAGGCTCACACATACACACACTCACATGCATTTCTGCATGTATAAGTGCATGCAGGTGCATGCTTGCACACATGTGAGTGTGTAGATGCATATGACTCACACATACACACTTGCATACATTTGTGTGTGTGAATGCACACAGGCTCACACCCATATACACACATGTATGAATGTGCAAATGTACACAGACTTGCACTCATATATACACTCACACATGTGTGTGAATGCACACACAGGCTCACACACACATATGTTTGATCTCCTGCATCTGCTCATTTTTACTCCTCATTCCCAATCTTAAATGAGAACGGAAGTGGTCCGAGAAGCGTGGGGGGGGTCAGCCCTGGGGAACATTCCCAAGTCTTGCTTCATTTCTCGACTTCGACTTCTATCAGCTCTGAAGACTGTGATTTATCAAAACTTTCTGATACTCGAGCACTTTAGCCTTGGTTACTCTCTTTGCCTAAGAGACGAGACGGGAGCGAAGTGTAAAATTATTGTGAGTGTGTATAGCTTGCTGCTAAGCACCCTTTTTAGCAGTAGTATTCTAATTACTGACATAGAACATGTGAGAAACTCATATTTAGCCATCGGAAATAACCCCCAAATAGATATTTTGCTTTGTTCTTCCCAAAAATAAATGGAAAATTTCCCTTGCCCTCTACTTTAACCTGAAAATGGCCTCTGGGCTATGTAATGAGAAGAAATGACATTTGATTTGAAAAATGACGACCGGATTTGAGGCCAGAAATAGATCTGTGCATCTGCTCTTCGTCCCCTTCATCATCTTCGTATTTTTTTGAAAAAATCAATACCTGCCTCGAAAACTCTGTGCTCCAATGTGACTTGGTTATCACTCAAAATACCCTGTATTATTGAGTAAAATATGTTTCCATCTCTTTTTTAATATAAGAAATTCTATTCACAAATTTCAATTTAATACTACTCACATTAGACACCCCACCCCCATATTTCTGCTAAAACTGTGTATTCGTACTGTGGCCAAAAAAAATCATATTAAGAAAAGACAACACCTTCATGAGAAAATTATGTTCCATGAGTAGAGACCACTTCCTTCCTGACACAGGGCATGAACCACATCATGATTAAACCGCTACTATTTGAGTGCATGAAATTACTACACATTTTATACTATGATTATGTCTGCCTTGGGTCAGCTACAGGATTTATTCCTTGTGTGCAATTGGACGTGACTGGACTCCCAATGAGGAGGAGAATGTATCTCTTCGGGGTCTGTACTCTGATTATTGTTGGAACTTGCTTTGTTTTCCTGCCTGGTGGGCACATATCTTCGACAGTTGTCAGTGCAGACACACTCTTCCGTTGAAGGTACTATATTTGGTCTCATTGTTGAGCACGCCAGCTCCCCGAAGCAGGATTTGCAGTAAATAAAGATTGGAGCCAAGCATAAACAGACCACCCTCAGACTTGGAGTTCTGTGAGTTCAAAGGCTGATGATTCAGGACAACCGTCCTCTGTCTTCCTACAACAAACGTACACTGCCTATTTTTGGTGACAGACATAAAGTACAGCGACTATAGAAGCCAAAATCCAAAAGATCAATATAAATGATACCGAAGAATCCCACCAAATATTACAAGGAATGAGCTGCCTTCGTTCTTCTGCCCAGGCTCCCTGGCAGACCCCTGCTTTACAGAAGATGATGTTGACCTCGACAATTCAGTGAGCCCTGGCTGGGTAGCTCAGGTGGAGCGTGTTGTCCTCATAGGCCAAGGTTGTGGGTTCGATCCCTGGTCAGGGCACATACAAGAATCAACCAATGAATGCATAGTTAAGTAGAACAACAAACTGATGTTTCTGTTTCTCTTTCTCAAATCAATCAATAAATAATTTTTAAAAACTTCACTGAAAACTTTGCAAAATTTCCTAAAAAATTCTAAATAACAAACATAACAGCCAAAATTATTTAAATTAAGATGATTGTTTTAGCCTAAAAAACCCTACTTGGCCCTGGCTGGTGTAGCTCAGTGGATTGAGCGCGGGTCTGCGAACCAAAGGATTGCGGTTCGATTCCCAGTCAGGGCACATGCCTGGGTTGCAGGCCAGTTCCCAGCAGGGGATGCACGAGAGGCAACCACACATTGATGTTTCTCTCTCTCTTTCCTTCCCTTCCCCTCTAAAGATAAAATAAATAAAATCTTTAAAAAAAAACCCTACTTGACAAAATTGACTTTAAATTCAAACTATTCCCCTAATCTACATATCCATATGCATAAAATTCTACAGTGACTTGAGTTAAATGAGCAAGGCAGTGATAAGTATCCAACAAAAATTAACGTTGTACATTTGAGGTATTGTTGACAGGTAATATCTTTACGATACCTTAGCATCAACTAAATGTTCAGAAGGAAAGAAGGACTGGAGGGAGCAAAGGCAGGAGGGGAGCCCCTGGCAGGTTATATAATTTTATGTCATTTTCTATTGTTCTAAAGCCCTATGACATTTGAGGGCAAGAAAGCGCTCACTATAAAAGTTTCTGTGTGGCTGTTACACCTGAACAGACACGATGGGAGCCCCCATCTCCCGGCCACGCACTTTCTCACAGACACACACATTTGAAACTCACAGCTGCCCCGGAATATTCCCCCATTTTCTAGAAAAGGGTTTGAGGCTTACAGTCAAGGTGTTACACGCAGAGAAAGTGGCAGAATTAATTGACTGATAGCAAATGTGTTCTCTTGTACATCTTTTCATGCTATTTCAGGTGTTTTAAAAATAATTTTTCCAAGTGACTGATTTGTAACATATATAGATTGACATTTGGACTATCTATCACGTTAAACAAACGTTCTCGTTTTCTACTGCTGATTAGCAAATTATCACAAACTTACTGGCTTAAAACAGTGCCCACTTATCACCTCCCAGTTATGCAAGTCAGAAGTCTGGGGTGGGTGAGCTCTCTCCCAGGAGTCGCAGAAGGTGAAAATCAGGGAAGCATTGGAAGCAAAGAGCCCTGGCTTGGGTTATTATCTGGAGCAAAGAGGCATCTTCCCAGCTCATCCAGGTTATTGAAGGAATTCAGTCCCTTGGGGATGTAGGACTGAGGTTCTCGATTTCTTGCTGGCTGACTACTGGGGGACATTCTCAGCTCCTAAAGGACACCCACCGTTCCCTGCCCAAAGCCCTCTTTATAACATGGCCGTGTGACCCCTTAAGGCCAAAAGGAGTATTTGCTGCAGCATAGAATTCTGACTTCCCCCATCCTGACCTTTACACCTTTAAAAAGGGCATAAACATTATTATCAATATTTTTGTGTGTAGTTACACCAACCAGGAAAGTCTTCATTTTGATTAATTCAAAATCAAGTGATTAGGGGTGCTAACAACTTGTACATCTGCCCTTTTGCCTTATAACATAACATGACCATGGAGCAACTCGCCGTGGTAGTCACAGATGCGTCTTGCACACAGGGAGGGGTATAATTAAGGCATGTACACTGGGAAGAAAAATACTGGGGTCGTCGCAAAACTCTACCTGTCATAGTCCATCTGCGGGCTCCCTCTGCTTCCTCTCCCTCACAGGTGCAAGATGCACTCACGCTTCCCCAAGGCTCCAAAGAGTGTCGCCCTGTTACAACATCAACCCAAGGTCCAAAACCTCCTCTTAAGTCAAACCAGATTGAAGTCCAAACTTTCACCATCTCAGTCACGTAAACATGGCGAAACCGGACCTCCTGAGAGCAGACCTTGAAGGAGCCTCAGCCTCCGCCCCTGGAGTATGGCTCCTCTCCAGGCATGCATGCCACAACGAAACCAAAGAGACAAGCCACGTGTCCCTCCTCTCCCAACACACAGAGGCAGGGCAGGTGAAAGATGACAGGCAAGGAGAGTCTGGCTCACAAGCAAAGAGGATGCAGAGGGCACAGGAGTCCCTGGCCCATAGCCATTTCGAAACCCAGCAGGGGGAACTGTTGGATTTTTCCCGGTGATGCTTCAGGTTCTAGGACTTAATCCTCTGAAGCTGCAGGCCCCGCCCTCCAGACTCCTGCCTCTGCTCTCAGAACCGCCCTGGAAAGGCAACAGATGTCCGTGGCTGAGGAGCTTCACCAGATTGCTTCACACCATTGGGGTCTGGGGTTTCTGACAACCTCCTTGTATTTGGTACCCTCTGTCCCTTCCCGTCCAAGCTGACGGTGTTTCGGCTGAAATAATTTTCTCAAGAACTTCATGGACCTTGCTTGAAATTCACTAGGCTTTGTTTTCTTAGACAAAAGTCACACCCATGAATCTGTCTGAGGTCATCCTTTCTTTCTCCTTGACTCCTGCTGTGATGTCTGAGGCTCGTTGCCTTTAACCCCCAGGAAGCCCTCTCCTCTGACAGAGGACCTGTAAGGCATAACTCTAGCCTCTCAAAGGGACCTTTTAGTTACTGACACTGTGATCTTTGGATGCTCCTGATGGTTAAGCAAAGGTTGGGTGGTTACAACATTTAATGAATTCTAGTATTCATTTCAGGATGCATTTACATATTCAATAAGTTATCCTTGTTAAAGAATATACGTCAAATTCAAGACGTAAAAATGTTGAGGTCTCTTTTGGGGTGCCCCTATCTGTGCCCATCTCCACTGGATAAATACAAAAACTCAACGACATAGGCAAAGAGACACGGAATAACTTTGTCTCAATCAAAGCTTATTGTAAATGTATGGGACACTGACTGAGAATGCCTTTGCAATATTCACCATTCAGATGGGAGTCGTCAACCACCCACTGCGTAGGAAGGTAAAGATCAGGGTGTGCCCTTCCTACGGAGGAAGAGCACCCTGCTTCTTCTGGGTTAGTCACTGCAAAGTTCACGCACCTGAGTGACTTCTGCAGGTAATTTAACTCTGTGCATGGAAACGTTTACCTCTCCCCTCACATAGAAATGTTCCCAATGGTACATGCCCAGTGGGATATCACTCACCATTTCCCACGTAAGAAACAATTTTAAAGAATCATAGATCTTCATCGGTCTTAGAGTTGGAAGGGGCCTCAAAGGCTAGCCAGTCCCTTCCCCAATCCAAGACAGACATCTCCCGACACCATTGCCAGCAGACGATAATCCGTTTTCAGAGCGAGTCGTCCCGGTACCCACTATCAGAATGCATTCAGTTTTGGAATATCACAGCTCCTATGAGCTAAACAGCTTTTTCATAAATTGAACTCAAATATTCTCTTACAGTTAATTTAACAAACATTCATCTTACCATTCAGATATTAATGTATATCATCCAGTACAAGTCTAAGATAGTTATTACATCTTGAACCAAATAAATCTCTGAGAAAAACATTCCTTCTCCTTTTGGCCTTTTCTCATGATCGTAGATGCTTTTGCATCCTGGTCAGCCTCTTCCAGTAATTCCTCTCCTCATCGTCATCACCCAGAAAGGAGCAGGCTGCCCAGCCTGCCTGGGGCCAGTGTGGCTTCCCATGAGGCTCTCTGTTCTGGGCTGTTTATTGCCCTTCCCCTAGATAAGCTAATACTGCGTAAGACTTTTCCTTAATTATTTTAAATGGCTTACATTGGGTTTAATGAAAGAAAATCTTAGCATGTCCTAGGAGTCAGGGTTCCCCTACACTACTTACATTTACTTGATATTTGAAATGTAAGAGTGTATCTTTTCATTGCTCTCTACTGTCGTTTATGGTGTAGCTTTGAAAAATATTTCAGGCTTTTTTGATATTTTTAAAACTTGGTGTCATCTAAAATATTAGTGAGCCCTTCTGTACTTGTCATTTAGATTGGAGATGAGTTCTCGATATGTTACTAAGAGTAAAAAGAATATTGAATGAAATACAGGTGAGCTCCTCATCACGGGCACCTCTGCGGGGGATGGCAGAGTAATCGGCAGGAAAAACACCAAGTGCGCTGTTACTGCCTGAGTATCTTCCCATTCTACTCCAGAAAATGACCAGAACTTTTCGGATTTTGGGCCAAATTCCTTGCTGGAGTGAAAATGAACTACTTCTAACATTTTGATCAGCCCTTGAAATGAATACACAGGTAGCAGCCACTGTTACACCTGCAATAACACTGAGGGCCTGTGTAACGCGCTCTCGGATGGCATCAAGATTTAGAAAGACGGAGTGACATTCGGGACATCTGGCGTCCTAGAATTCTCCCACTGGGTAACGAGAGAGCACCTTACAGCCCAAACTACCTTTTCACTGTATGAAGGAGCTGCCTGATAGATTTAGCATTTATGAATTTAAAAAATTAGCTGCTCCACCTATCACTGAGAAACCCTTGAAATTTCCAATGCGTTTAAAAATGTATAGCTTCCAATTACAAGGGGCCAATTTGATCAAGGCAAATTTCTCAGGTTTATTTTCTATTTCTATACATTTATTAAATATGAATTACTCATGGTTTTCAAAGAACATTCCAAATATATATCCATTAACATGACTCATTGTTTGTTAGAACATAATTTTCTAAAATTGCTGTGCTTTGCACCCATTGTGCCATTTTAAATATATTCTGAAACTTTTTTCTATCTATTTGCTCCCTTTCCAAGCCATTCTCTCTCTTTGCCTACTGTCATGGAAACTACAAGAGAAGTGCACTAAAGAGAACCAACCAAATGTTCCCAAGTAGGTTGTTAATATTTGTACTCAAACTCCACTGGAAGCTGCTGTATCAGTTCTACAAGCTTTGTAAGAGTTCAGCCCAAGACAGAGAACTCATCATGTCCCAGCTGAGCGGTGGGACTTGTCTTAAGCAAGACTATGACACCTGTGCAGAAGTGAGTAGCCAGAAATCAAAAATGGAACTCTGTCTTGACCCAGCGATTCCACTTCCGGGAATATATCCAAAGAATCCCGAAACACCAATACGAATAGACCCTTTGCACCCCAGTGTTCACAGCAGCGCTATTCACAATAGCCGAGAGCTGGAGCAGCCCAGGTGCCAACGAGTAGATGAGTGGATAAAAAGGCTGTGGCACATTTATACAGTGGAATACTATGCAGCAGTAAAAAGGGAGCTCCTGCCTTTTGTGACAGCATGGATGGACCCGGAAACTATTATGCTAAATGAAATAAGCCAGGCAGAGAAAGGCAAATACCACATGACCTCACGTATATGTGGAATCTAATGAACAAAATAAATTAACGAGCAAAATAGAGACAGAAGCACGTGGAACAGACTGACAGCTGCCGGAGGTGGGGCGGGGGTTGGGGCAGACTGGATGAAGGACGGTGAAAAGACCAAGGAGAGCACATCTGTGTGTGACCCAGGGACCAACAATGAAGTGGGGACTGACTTAGGGCGGGGACAGTGTGGGCCTGAGCGGAGGTGGGGATAGGGAGAGAAAGCAGGAATGTAATGGCATAAACAATACACAATAAAAAAAAAAAGAAATACACAGAATGTTCTAGGTAGCTCTCTCCTGTCACCGGTCCTAACGAAGGCAGGGGACTCCCCGAGATGCCAGGCACAGCCTGCGCCGCCACGAGGAAACAACGCCGGCACCTGCGGGGCTGGCCTCGCCCTGCCCTCGGCAGGCCAGGCAGCCAGAAGAGAGGCTTACGTTCTTGAAAGGACGTGAAGAGCATCTGGAAGCGGCTGTTGCGGCTGCCCTCGTCGGCCCACAGGCGGATCACGCCCAGGCCCGTGCGCAGCATGACGTCGTTGGCCACCGTGCTGCAGAACTTGGCCTTCAGGTCCTGCACCGAGCTGCTGCCGTCGTACACGGCCACAAAGTTCCTTTTGCACTCGTTGGAGTTCTGCATCTCGTAGTCCAAGAATCGCAAGTAGATCTGCAACACAGCAAGGGAACGATCATTTCCCAGAATCAAAAGAGGAAAGCCGCTCAGTCAGTACCGGAAGTCCCTCTTTCTCAGCCTCACAAGCCCATCTTGATTGCAATCAACCTTATTATTGTCCCCGGCGATGGAAAGAAGGAAGGAGGGATGAGTAAGTTCACGTTGCGGGGAATATTTTTTTTCGGATGTTATTATCCTTTCTTTATGTAAATGTACCATTTTCCATGGCTGAGTATTTTTACCCAAATGATCCTCTTTCTCCTCATAACTTATCTGGAGTGAGTGATGAGTTTTCCTAGTTCTGCTGTTTTATTTGGATCAGCACAAACGTGTAAGAGATGTTCCTGATGCAGTCCTGTTAAATACATTTCATGACTTCCACTTCCGAAAATGCATGGGTAGAAATGATTTGTGTTGATGCCAAAGGGAAGCAGAAGGGTATGAAAAGGTGGTTGCTGACTTGACTTTGATGAAATTATTTCACGTAACTAGACTGCTTCACTTTTGAGGTAGACTTTATTTTTAAAAAAATAAAAGATAGATTCCCAGTCAGGGCACATGCCTGGGTTGCAGGCCAGTTCCCAGCAGGGGATGCATGAGACACAACCACACATTGATGTTTCTCTCCCTCTCTCCTTCCCTTCCCCTCTAAAGATAAAATAAATAATAAAGTCTTCAAAAAAATAAATAAAAAATAAAAGATAGCTAACCTGCTATTATTTTCACCATAATATAGTCAAGCCATTTAGCTAAGCCCACATAAATACCAATGACATTAACATTCAATGAGTGAAAACTATTGTGCAAACTACTTTATAGATTACATTTAAAGAGTCCCAACAATCCTGTAAAGTTTTATTGTCGTAATCAAATGAAAAACTCGGGCGATGTAAATTCGACATTTGCCATGAGGTCCCCCTAACCCCCAAGTCCATAACCCTTCCACTGTGTCATGCTGCTTAGGATGCTTCTTGTAACCCACGGCTCAGATTTGACCGTGTTTCCATGTGCATTACAACGACAAACGATTGATTCAACCAAAGGTAAGTTTAAAAAGAAGTCATCTGTCCCTTTTCCCACTGATACAGCAATAGCTAGACCATGGCCTCTTCCTCTGTCTCAGACCAGATTCAGGGCTCTGAGGACACGGTGGCAAGCGCAGAATGAGGCCCAGGGGTGAACACGGGTGTCTGCCGCGTCACGGCACAAAGATGCATGTCAGGCTGCGAGCCATGAGAACTCAGGCGCCACAAGGAGGCCGTCTGGGCAGGTTCTAGAATCAAGAAGGTGTCTCTCGTACAGGTGTCTCCTAAGCCTTTTACATTTTTTGCAAACAGGAATGCCTATCAGCTATTCCCTCTTAAATGCCCTTTTATTAATAAATCACCTATAAACTAAAGACATGCTTTCATCACCCTGCATTCCTGTTTTTCTTATTTATTTTATTATCTGTGAATCTCATAAGATAAATGTTTCTTAGGTCCAGTGTGCCTGCCCCTGCATTAAAAAGTATTATTATTTCAGTTAAAAGAAATTTCTCTTTTCCCCTCAATGTTCTCACTGGATGGGGCACTAGCTCTTGGGAATTTCACCCTCAGGTGAGTGGTTTTCCATCCCCACTGACACTTCCGTGATATTTCAAGCTTCCCAGATGTCCTGGGTGTTTTTCCAGTCCACCCCCAATGCCTGCCCCAGTCAAAGTTATATTAATATTTCTAAAAAACAAACCTAATAACCATACTCAAATCTTTAACTGGCTTCCAAATGGTTCTAAGGAAAGAAGTTTAAACACCATAAACTGGCAAAGTTTCCTTCCTCTTATCTCTGAACATCACACAGTGATTTTGATGCACATAAATCAGTTCCCCGTGAAGTAAGCGTTCCCACTCTCTAACTACCAACCTCTCCAGAATTTTCAAGGTCTAGTTCAGGGGTTGATTGGAAATTCTGTTTCCTTTATTGACTACGTTTGTTCAACGCCAGCCACATATTTATTGGACACTTACACGCCGTGGTTTCAAGTGCTATACATAACAATAGTTACATGGAAAAAATGGCGTTTTTATTATTTGCAGGCAATGATTTGCAAACCAATGTATTCATAACTCTAAACTATCACATAAAAGCAAAAGACCGTAGGTTGCAGAATTATAAAGAATACTTATCATAACCATCCGAAAATGAAAAATGAAAGTGGCCCTGACGCACGAAGTCACTTTCTCCAAGGGACACAGCCCCTGAGATCGGTACCAACTTAGGTCATCATGAAAAGCCTGCCCGCAGCATCACACGGCACGGCCCCCCCGGGCACCTGTGAAACACCCTCACAGGCCTCTGTTCCGCAACGAACACTAGAGTCGAGAAGTGAACAGGCTGCGGCAAAATCAGTAAGTAAGCCAAGCCATCTCCCTTGTCCTGACGGGGCAAGGAAACTAGTCGACGATCGGGATGTAAATGAGATTCATAGAAAATAAACGTGTCCCTCTGCAATCAATGGCGAGCTTCAATGTTCTCCAAAGATAAAGTGACCGTAGAGAAGGCTGTTGCTGTGGTGAGAAAGGCAGTTTGCATATCCGGCCCATGTGCTCTCGTTCGACGGTCCTAGTGGAGAGGGTCCCTGTTTTCCCTAAAAGGACAGGGATTCGTATCCTTGTGTGAAGTGCTCCGCTGAGGCCTGAGTCCCTTCCGCACCGAAAGGCCTTTCTGATTCCACGGGGCACTATTGACAGAGGAAGTGAACAAGGGCAGGTGCTAGATTTTATCACTCGCTTCCGAAGTATTCAATTGCTTTTTACCTTCTTCTTCTTTATCATCCGAGGAAAGAACTAAAGCATGCCGGTGGGCATTTCGCTGTCCTGGGTGCGGGGCTCTCGCCGCAAATGCCACGAGCCAGAAACGTGGCCCAGCTTCCGCACGCTCGCTCTGCTGGAGGCCTTCCAGAAGCCCTCCCTGCATTTGTGATTTCAACAATATCTCAGCAGCGTGAGGCTTGTGCCGTGGGATCGCCACGGGGAAGGATGCCTTCTGCCCACGTGTTTACTTGAAGGAGAAAATGGCAGAAAGCGCTTCCGCCGAAGAAAAGAGGGAATGGTCCACAGAACCCTATAGAGCACCCCTAAAAGGGCCCGATTACCATCTCCTCTCACGGAAGCATTCTGCTGAGTCCTTCTTTCTAATCAATCACCAAGTTTGAGCTGACAAAATGATTTATTAAACAGGACTTGGGAAGCTTCGGAAGATATAAGCAATTTCTAGTAATATCTGTTTTCCAAGCACACTAATAAGGGGAGAAGGATGCTTTTGCATACTCACAGCAAGTAAATCTAGCTGACAACTTACTAAGTAATATGTTTACAGACATTTAAGAGTGACCGTCCAACCTGATGCCTCCCTTCACGTCATGACGATGTGTAGAAAACACACCCTGGGTGGGGCAGTTGTCAAAGACTTGCTGGAACATTTTTCGCCGTGATAAGTACCAGTTAAATGCACCACAGTCCACGGTTTCCAAACTTTACACTTGGGTAAACAGAGCCCACATCCTAAACACGGTGGGGGGCGGGGGGGCCAGGACTTGCACGGCTGCTGTTGATGTGTGACTGGCCATGCCAGGTCCTGTCGTTTTAGGAGGGACACCCTATGAATCTGGAAAGCAGCGACACCCCGAAGAAAACTGGGACAGCCTCTTCTTTTCTGGGATATTGAAAAGGCACGCACCCTACAGCAAGTCCGGACATAACAATGTTGAAATGACTTTCTGATAAACAGACAAGTATCGGATATTTTAAAAGTCCCTCCAAGCGGCCCTCCAAAATGGGTTAGTACAACACTGAGATGTCGTTTAAACAGAGTCGAACTATCACAGTTTCACTGGTCGTTATCTAGTCAGTTAAATTTTTCATTTTGTTTGCCCATTTTTTTTCTTTTTCTTTTTCAAGATAATAAGGGCAAACACGAGCTTTAGAACCTTAAAAGTTATCGTTGTCATCAATTACAGTTACTACCTCTTTGTCTATTGCATTAGTTTCCTTCTTGCTCCGTGACAAATTACCACAAGCCGAGCAGCTTGGAACAATACCCATTCATCATCTCTGCAGGCTGGAAACACTCGGAGGCTGTGGAAGGTGTGCATATGAGATGGGAAACCGAGGGCTCTGGAGCCTCTGTTTTCCTGGTGACTGTTTACCAGGCTCGTTTTTAGGTCCTGGAAAACAGGCTTCGTTCTTCAGACTCTCTGGCTTCCCCTTCGCCCACAGCCAGAGAAAACGCTGAGGTTTTTTTCTTTCTTTTCTTTTTTCTTTCTTTCTTTCTTTCTTTCTTTTTTTTTTAAGCTCACGTGATTAGATTAGGCTCACCTGGATAAACTCTGTTTTAATTAACTCAGAGTGAACTGATTGGGAACCTTAATTGCATCAGCAAAATCCCTTTTGCCAGGAACGTAACATAATCAACTGTGTGATATTTATCTTAAGACACAGTCCTAGGGTCCAGGCTGGAAATCTTAGGGGTCATCTTTAGGATTCTGCCCACAACAATGAAGTTCAACATATAATTAACTTCATTTTGAAATATAATAACACAACTTCACTTTGAAATATTGACTCCTTATATATGTTTTAATTGGATCCTAATTTTATTCAAAACATTTTTTTAACTAACTAGCAACATATTCAAAATTTATTTCAAGCTTTAAATGATGGGTAATTACTAAAAGCTGGAGTTTTATTCTCCCAAGACCTAAAGTCATTAAATTAGCTACATTTGTGCATTTTTATAAGTGTTTGGCTCATCTATTTCCCTGACTTAACAAATCTGAAAATGTCCCCAAACTGTGGTTTTGTGACTCACCCTGGACAGAGTGGGGAAAAGATTTTGCTTCATCAGTGTTACTAACCAAGTATTTGGGCAAGCCTTCCTCACAGACTCATCAAGTTTCCATCTTGAAAGGGGTTTCATATTATCTATGCCAAAAATTTACTTGACTTTTTTAATTATTATACAAAATCCCTGCCAGACTCTTCTTGGATTCCTCCTGTGGAATCGCATTTGATCTTTGGGTAGCTCGATTATTCAAACAAAAACCAAAAACCTTATCCGTATTGAATCAAAAGCTATATTGCTCCAGTTTCAAGCATTCAAGTACATTGCAGGGCTTAAAACCAGGCAGATTTAGCCTCATCCTTTTCTTCCCGTGTCCTGTCGCAGCCCTGAACTGTGTGAAGATCAACGCCGTGTCTGTTTCTCTAGATGTGCATCAGTTTATTTTCTCCATGACATTTCTCTGAATGACAGACGCTTGTCTTGGCACTGATAAACGCCCCACTTTGTGGAACTAACATCCGAGTAGTTAGTTACCAGGATGCAGCCACCCAACATTGATGTCTAGACCAGACCCAGAACCAGACGGCATGCGACGCTTCCACCCTCCTTGCTCTGGAATCTGTGCGAATCCCAAAGGCTCGCTCACAGGGGCATGCCCCACACCCCACTGCTAACCCGTACAACACTCCACCACCCTGACCGCTCACCCATCTCTCCAGTGAGCTGACGAGCAATGGATTTCCAAAGTTCTCCCGGCCTCTGGTACTCCCGGCTCTAAAAAACTGGGTTCAGTGGGATCATCTATATTGCTACTCTCAAACAAAGCAGATATCAGATATTGTATATTCTACCTGTGAAAAGGCTGATTAGGTACTTGACTTAAAGAACCCCAATAAGCAATAGGTTTCCATCAGCCGTTACCACGCACATTGTCACCAGGAGCCAGTTCAAGTTTAGTTCGTGCTCCTATCAAACATGTGCTCGGACCGTCTGTTCTCCCAAGCTGCTGGGAGCGCACAGAAACAGCAGGCCCCACAGGCCGTCTGCTCCAGTTCTTGCTTTCCTCCAGCTATTCAGAGCTACTTCCCATCCTCGAACCTTTCTTTTAACAGAGAAAGCCTGTCACAATGCAGCCATCTTGGTCCGGCCCTGCAGGTGGCTTCCCCTTGGAGTCACAGAATGCCCGACTCCGTAACAGGCAGGTACGTTGGGCGGGGCTGTTTTGGTTCTGTGTGCAAAAGACAATCTACTTACGAGCTGGCAGAAACAGTGCGTGTTTACACTCCCATAAATACCTGCTCTGGGATAGTGACGGTGACAAAGATGCTGCCTGTGACACTCAGGTGGGACTCATATGTGGCCAGTGGAGAAAACCTTCTAAAAACCTTTTGTTCACAGAGTTTAAGAAAAACGGGGAGCACTTGCCTGTTGTGAAAGAGCATAAGAAAGAACGGTCTAGCTCCCTTAGAATCGAAGAGGTAAGTTGAGTGTTATGGTTGGTACCAACGGCCTTTGATTTTTTTTTTTGAGGAGGAGGAGGAATTACTGCCTTTCACTGAGATGCAATTAATTTTTTCAAAGATGTGTTCAGACGCGAGGTGACCTGCACGCGACAAACCCGGAACCGAGGCCACATCTCCGACTCTCCGTGCTGGAAGTTCGGGGAGAGTGCGCCACATTTCCAAATTGTGTGCAGACCCCAGGCAAAGATATTTGTGAAGGAAGACAGAAATATTTCCTGAAACACCGACCTCCTCGAAGGTGACTCCTATTTCCCCTCGTCCCGAATACCCAGCCCACCACATTCTGCTGTGCCTATCGGTGCCCTTGCTTCCCCCGTCTGCCATCGTAAACCAGCCTCGGCCCCCACGGTGTCTGCCAGGCTTCCCGGGGCTCTGCTGCTCCCCGTGCGGACCCCTCTGTCCTCACTTCACAGGGAGAACGGCTTTCTAGAATGCAGGTCTGATCGCAACACTCCTGCCACACCCACTTCCACGTGCCACTAATGCTCCCCTAGGTGCTGTGGACCCCTGGCGCCCAGCCTTCACATGGGTTTATTTTATGTGTCAGAGATGTGTTGCTTTGCAAGCCCCGGCCAGCTTATTTCCTCGATGTGATTTCAGGTTGAGAAGCATAAGTGTAATTACAATACTTAGAACCACCACTTAAGGACAACATTTCAACCCATTTTTCAGAGAACCGGAATTCCAGTAGAGTCCCTTATTCAGGTCACCCAGTGATCTTCAGCAACATCTCCGTGTTATTTACGACGCCAAAGTGACACGGGACAGGAGAAGACAAGTTGCATTTCAGAACCCAAGCAAAACGGTGGCACCCAAGGGTGGCACTGAGCACGTCCAGCTTGCTGCCAGCTATGCATGCTGTGACACTTCCCGGGTGGGCTGTTACACCTGGGTTTGACCTTTAGACTGACCTTGGATCGTGGAGGTGCCCGGATGTACCACTTGCAATCAACGGCCTCGCTAGCAGAAGCTTTGCCTTCCTTCACAATTTGTATAGACTCCACAATTCCTTCCGGGCCGCCCATCTCAAACTCACACACTAAATAACAGAATGCCAAACAAACACAAAAATGGAGCTTGAATAATAAACCAAAAGTATATTTCACAGCAGAACATAAAGACCTCTGAACATGATTAAATATCTATTTTACCAACCTGGTAATGGTTTCAAAACGCCAAGGTCCTTAAAGTCAGGATCTTAAAAATTGAGAAAAAGACAATTAATCTTATTCTGCATTTATTAGTTACAATGATGTTGACTAAGATACCATTAAGTGATTCAGGAATCTGACTGAAAATCCACATTAGGGGAAATTAAATGTTTAAATAAAAACTTCCTGATAACATTGCGATGGAAATGTTAACTTACATAACATATTGTTATTGCTACAGTTTTTATCAATACAAAATAAGCCATTTTTAACACCATCCAATCCCATTCTTCTCCCTGATCATCAAATATGAATCTTACTCATTACCTCTAACTCCATAATTGGACAACAGATGACTTTGTAAAATATCTCCATAGATAGTTCAAGGTTTGGGTAAAACTTCCACCTAGTCTAGACAGAACTCTTTGGTTCAATTTCAAAGATTCTGTCATTGGTTGAAAGATAATTTTCAACAGAAATATTGGAAGCACAAAGTTAAGATGTAAAACCTAAGGTTCTTCTCCCTTGGCAGACCGCACAATCTTCTCATCAAGTCGTCTCCCTAACTTTTCCTTCTACGGCCCCCAGAATTCTGTGTCTACTCAGCCCCCATCCCACCCCCGGCCTCGCCTCCTCTCCACCTGCAGCGGGCTCAGGGATCTGCCCATCTGCTCTGCACGGAAGCGTCTCGGAAGCTTGATTTGTCGCAAGCCTCAGAAGAGCCCTCGTCATTGGAAGCCAGCACGGTGGCCGCGCCTTCCCATTTCCCGGGATGGATTTAGAGATTGCCGTGGGCCCAGGTGCCATAAAGCTCAGCCCGTTGGAGGGCTCAGGATGTGTCCTGTTTGTCCTGGGCGCTTTTGCGGGATCACGTGCGGTGGCCTTGTGATGGTGACAGGTGACCTCTGACCATGAGCGGAACAGAAACCTGGGGATGAGTGAGTCCTTACCTATGTTGCTGGGAAGCTGCAGTGACCGACTCCGCAGCCACTCCCCTCTGGGGGCTTTTTGCTTTTGGAACAAGACACGCCTTTCTAGTCTCAGTGAATGTGAACCGGATTTTCTTTTATTGATGAGTGAAGGCTTCAAAGGTTATAATTTATCTTGGAGGCACATGGTATCCAATTTCAAAGGCGATTCTGACATTTAATTTTATTTTACCACTATGATATTCATTATACATTTAAAATCTTCTGCAGTTAGGAATACAGAGTGGGGCCAAAGCAGGTTTACCGCTGTGAGGACACGAACACAGAGTTGATTCTTGTGGTGTTTACTCATTCTTCTGTTACTTTCCATACGGACAATTGTGACCCTGCTTTTGCCCCACCCTGCATTTTTCAAGGCACTGCTCAGCCCTGGTCTGGGACTGGAAGATGAAAGGGGGGTGCTCTTTCTGGAGGGAACTACTTCTGGAGATTAAGACCGTGGCCGCGTGGACGTCCGTGGGCCCGTACGAGTGCTGCCTCGCGCGTCTGTGAGCTTGGACGTGCTGAACGCACGGCTGCAGGCCGGCTGTCCTGGTCCTAGGCCATTGTTTGCGTGTCTGCCAAAGAGTGACGTGCACTGGCCCGTGGACACGGGAAGGCCTGGGCGGCCATCCGTGCACACACGCTGCCTGCTGTTTAGACTCCGTGCATGTTACGGGGCGCTATTAGAAAGTGGTCATATGTTTTGCATCAAGATACAAATTCCTTTGCAAACTCTGTTTAAAACGGTTTTTTAATCTTTTTTTTTGGGGGGGGAGGGGAAGAAATAAATACCTATATGCAATTTCCATGAAAGAAGCAGAAATCAGGACAACGGTTCATTAGGAGTAGGACACCCTAGTAGGCTTTCCTGCCCTCCATCATCTAAAGCAATAGACATTTGTGTATTCGTTCAAGAAACGTAGATTCAGTTCCTACTGTACACAAGGAAGGCAACTGTGTCTCACACAGAGTTACTCAGATCGGCCATCAGCACTGGGCAGCTGGGTTGCACTGAGAAGACCATCCACATCTTTCCTTCTTTTCACATCCAGCTTGACCACCTCGATTATCCAGGTTCTCTCTTATTCGTTACAACTTTTTTTTTACTATTTTAAATGATGCTGACTAATAGACATGGCCATTAGTCACGATCGCCTTTTCAATTAGAACGTCTCAGGCTCGCACGCCGTTGCCGTGGAAATGTAGCTGGTATTCTGTTTTCTAGGTGAAGGCTGACATGTGCCATTTTTGTAACTCAGGCCAGACAAGGTAGAGAGAAAGGCCAGTTCTGGTCATCAAAAATTTATCTTTGTCTTTGTAGTAATGGTGAGAGCACTGATAGTTTACAAAAAAAAAAAAAAAACTTCGGAGAAGATGTTTCTGCAGCCCCATTTGAATTAGCCACCAGTCTCATCACCATCGCCACAACAGACGGTCATGCGACCTGCGGAAACAAACCGCAATCAACAACACCATGATTTTTCAAAACAGCCTACGCTGAATTTAAGAATACTAGGATCGATTTATTACCCCAGGTTGTTCAAGGTCAATGACAAATTATTATGCAGAAGTACCATGATGTTCACAGAGTGAGTCGTCTTCTCTTCCAGAACCCCTCCCCCCGCCAAATCTACTCCACTAAGCAACCTGAACACATTAAAAAAAAAAAATCTAGATCTAATCATGATACTCACCTGGCTTTCCATTGCCTTTGGAATAAAACCAACACTCTTTTTCACGGACCACAATGCCCCGTGCGCTCTCGCCCGACCTCCTGCTCCCTGCGCCCCCACTGCTCACCTCTGCTCTCTCCCCTCTAGCCACATCGCCCTTTCTCTGTCTGCAGCACTGCAGGCTGTTCCCATTCTCAGCACTTTGAACTTGAACTCTTTACTGTCTGCAATACCTTTCTGCCAGGCCCTCGCATAGCTGACTCTTCCTCATTCTTCAGTTCTTGGATCAGGTATTACATCCTCAGAAACGTCATCCTGAATGACCCTCTCTATAGTGGTATTATTTCTGTGATCACAAGGTGACGATTATTTTGCTATTCACTTACATATTGATTGACAGTATTCTCCCACCAGACTAACAGACTTCCTTTCCCCACCACCCTTACATTGTCTGTCTCTAACATTGTCGAGAAGGATGAGCCTGAGTATTTCAAAGAGGTCGCTCACTTGTGGAAAGGAGAAATCTAACTACCCAAGACAAAATGGGAAAGAGGAGAAACAAAAAATGACCAATGTCCTTATTCCTTCTGCTCTACAGATGTGAATAATTTGCCTTACTGTGAGTGAGACACAGAAAAAACATTTTCTAGTAATTTTATTCTGACAGTTTGATTGCAACATTATTTTGAGACAGATATTGAAACATTGAATATTTTAAATGTAGATGTAATTAACTCTTTACAAGCTAAACATCCTGTGTTGCTGCTCCAGCCCATATGAGAAGTGCCCATTAAGATGCTCCTACAGTTTTTTCACTGCCAGTTTGAAGCTCTAACAAATGTTTTTTTGGGGATTTTAAAGAGATCATTATATCTGTGTTTGAAAAGTTCAGTTCTTTTTCTGTAAAGATTGATCTCAGAATGAGGCTACAACTGAACTAAGAGCTGGTGCGATAACACCATTCAAAAATGTTCTGTTGCATAACACACATTAAGTTAAACGTTAACGTCCATACAGTCCGGAGAAGCATAGGTTTTTATTATATTTTCGTTTCTTATTTAGAATTGTGTCATTCTCTTTGAAGTAGCTTCTTCACTTCCATGAGTCAGAGAACGCTGCTATGCCAACTTCTTCGCAGCCTTTTTAGATGTTAAACGATGCAGTTGGCTTAAGAAAGCAAGTCTTCTCATTTTCCTTTCAAAAGCCTGCAATGCATCTTTAAACATAAAAAAGTACATACATAATTTTCATTTATTTTATAATGAAATAATGAATGTCAATATAATTGTATAAGTATATAATAACATGTTCTATTATTATATAAGATAGTTATTATATATATTTAAAGATTTTATTTATTTCTTTATTTTTAGAGAGGGGGAAGGGAAGGAAAAAGAGGGAGAGAAACATCAATGTGTGGTTGCCTCTCGCACGCCCCCTACTGGGGACCTGGCTCTCAACCCAGTCACGTGCCCTGACTGGGAATCGAACTGGTCATCCTTTGGTTCATAGCCCACACTCAATCCACTGAGCCACACCAGCCAGCCTATTTTTTTGTTTAGGAAATTTTTCGAAAAAGATAATATTGCAAAACAAAACAAAAATAAGTACATACAAGCTTAAAATTGTTTTCTGCACCTCTCAAAGTGAAAATGACAGAGCCACTGAAACAGCTTACAAAGTCAGTTAGTGAACGGCAGTGGGCGAAGAAGCCCACAGTTTCCCAGGAAACTAATAAGGCAGTGGGTTAGAATAAACAGCCACCATTATTAAATGGCTACTGGATGAAAAGTAGCCATTTAAAAAAAAAAAAAGAAAGAAAGAAAACCAGGGCACTGCTGCGTGGTAATTTCACAGTAGCTCTCCGATTTTCCCTTGCAGGTGAAGCAAGAAGACAGAGTTAACATCTCGCCTGCAGAACTTTACTTCTGTCCGACAAGTAGGCAGATGTACAGGCATGGCTGAGCCAGCTTATTTTGCTCGAAGCCGTCCAGTTTGAGCTTGGAGCAGTCTCCGAAGACTTCTCCGGTGTGAGTGCTTGGCAACGCACACAGGCAGTGATGGAATATTCAAATCGTGGGATGGCTGGGATCTTACGACTTGGGCGAGAACATCTGTGCTGACGCTGCATCGTCCGTCCGTCAGTGGGGAAGGAAATCGCTGACGCCTGGCAGGATTCTAGGTGGTGCCACAGCCCTTCTCTGTCAGCGCTCCCTGTGTGGCTTACCCCGTACCCTCGTGGGGTAAACACGAATTTTACTGAAAGGTCCCCTTGGTGAAGCCCTAAAAATGGACTCCCTTTGTCATCTTGTGACATTTAAAATTTTGAGAGCATGCCTTCGCTTCAGGCTGAGTGGAGTGAATCTGTTGACTTTGGGGGAGACAGCTGACAATTTGGGGGGCAAATGATAAAATCCGAGCTTCTGGCAAAGGGAAATGTATCCATCGCCATTTTTTTGACAGCTGCTCGATCCTTAAGAATTTTTAAGTGTGACTGTTGCAATGAGAAAATATGATTTTTGATCTTAAGTAATGAATTGTGTCAACATTTGGAAGATACGTATAACAGTGATTCAATAACTGTCAGCTAGTAATAGATGACGTTAAAAACCAGAGGGTAAAGGAGACATTCTGAGAGCAAAATACACTGATGGATGTTAATGTGACGGAAAATAAAAATTCATTGATATAGTTGCACATTTCTCATTACGGTTTCTTTAAGAAACCGTCGCTGTTTGAGGTTTGAAGTGGTGCCCATCCGATAAGCCTACAAAAACACTTTTTTCTTTCCAACTACATATCTCTGTGAGGCTGAGCTTTCTGCGTATACTTTGTCCATAAAGACACACAGCGACAGATTTAATGTGGTAACAGATTTGAAAATCCAGTTGTCTTCCAATAAGCCAGACGTTAAATAAATTTATAAAAGTGTGAAACAATGTAATTATCTAGTGATTATTTAACATTAATTATTTTAATATTAATCAGTGCTTTAAAAATATGATTATGTTAACACATAATTGATTTATTGGTGAAATTTTTCTATATATTAATAGCTATTTAAAATTTTTCCATTTAGATGCATAATATGATAAATGCTGAATGATATAGCTACAGAAACCAAAATACATTGAGGTCACCAGTATTTTTTTTAAAAAGGGGAAGGGTTTGGAGCAACAAGTATAAAGGACACATGGATAAAAACTAGGGGAGTGGAAATGGGAGGGAGGTGGGGAGGGCTGGGGCGGGGCGGTGGGATGGGATGGGAGTAAAAGACAGAAAACTGTACAAGAACAACAATGAAAATAATTTTTTTTTTAAAAAGAATAGTGTCAGGTCTGTCACAAAAAAATTAAAAATAAAAAAAGAACAAGGGTTTCGAAACCCAAATATTTCAGAATTTCTGCCCTCACCAACCCCGTCTTTGTATCTAGATATACGCCTTCTCCCAACAAAACTGTTACAATTTCCTAACTCCGGCTGGGGTGAGGCCTTTACGTCCCGCCCCAAAGCAGTTGCCCCGGTGCTGGCCGTGCGATGGAGGGACCGTGGCCACAGCCCACTGCCCGCCCGACCAGACTGCGGCGGCGCGCGATCAGAGGCGTCTTCATGTCACAAAGGAGCAACGTGGGGGCTCGGCCACGTTAGGGAAATGCAACTTGTTTTAACCTGTGACCTCTGTAGCTTCCTAGCTATCTCTAGATCTCAAACTGCTAAGTATTTCTGAAATGTTATGGTTTCACTAGGACGAGGGTGGCGTTGGTTTGGGCCACTGCGCCCCCGCACGCAGGGATATCCTCCAAACGCGCTTTCTGGGGAAAGGTACTTGCCCGACTGCGCTCTGTATTTGTACTTACAAAGCCCTCCGATGACGGAAACCAACTTGGATCCCTTGATATGTTTGCCACGCACAATTCAACTGCCTGACTGCTAGTCTTAGAGAAAGTTAATCAACATTTTTCTCAAACTTTCATACTCGCCCCATCTCGAATTATGTCACGAACCGCATAACATCTCCGCTTCTCATCTCTAGGGGCACTTGGAAGCCCTGCCGTGTCTGTGGGAAGCGCTGTGAACCCAGCGCTTGCGTTGGCGCTAACCACGCACCGTGACGGCCCCGGTCGGGGTTCCACCCTTCACCCCCCTGCAGCCCCTCACTGCCTACTCAGCATTGACAAGCATCATGTCTGCCGTTTTTTAGATCAGTTAACTGAATTTCATTTAGAAATATTAATGCAAGTATCACGACAAAGCCTTAAAATCACAGCTAAAGAAATGCACCGTGGACACAGGGCAGCTGGACCGGCCATGCAAATGGAGCTGCAAATCAAGAACCTCTGTGCTTCCCGAGTTGGATGAGCCTCACCCCTTGGAAGCAGAGCTGGGCCAGCCTTTAGTTGGCAGTGCGGGGACGGCTCTCTGTGGGTGGCCTTGGCGAGGACACCAGAGTGGATGTGCCAGGCACTAGCAGGGCACTGAGGCCACAGAAGTCTCTGCGGGGTGCGGGGGGCGGGTAAATGCAGATGCCAAGAGCCAGGTGCTGCCCTGCCGATCGGTCAGCAGGAAGGCACTCGGGAGGCACCTCTTGACAAATCCTGGAGAAGCCCATGGAATGCAAGAGTCATCACGTATCAGCACCCTGCTCTAGCGAGTAACCTTGGCCCACTTTAAGTACAGGACAGCTAAGATTTACCAAAAATATTTCAAAATCCTTCCCTCTGCATTCGACACACCCCTTTGGTGTCCCTGGCCCTCACGCCCCCTATCCTGCAGTGATTCAGAAGGGGTCGGGGGTGTCTGAAGACCGAGTGCTGCCCATGGGAATCCCGTGACCACAGTCGCATCCCAGGTTTTGAACCCCATGTTAGGAAAGACCAGAGCCCCTCAAACCCCTCCGCCTCTGAGAAGGAATTATTTTTCAGCAAGTGTGGCGTCCCTCTTGGTGAACCGGGGAGAAGCACAGATGCTGGAGCTCCAGCCACATCCACTCGGACCCGCATCCGTCCTGTGAGGACTGGGAGAATCAAGTCCATCTCCCACCCATATCAAATGCTACTCAAACGGTCCCCTCAAATGCGTCCGAGAACCTTTAGTACTGCTACACTCACATTCCTTTCCACTGGCTTTTTAAAATATTTGTATAATCGTAAAATTTGTGTCGCATTATAAAAGCCTTGAGTGATTCACTTCCCTCGGGCTGCAGTTGAAGACGGAGCTGTTTATTAGACATTTGTTAAATCTGGGCTCGATTTGCTTAATTGTCTATCATTCCCATGTAAGAGCACCCAAATTATTTCATCGTAAAGTCTGAAAATAACCTAAGGTTCCCCCAAAGTACTGGCCTGAAGCATCATAACTCAATGTCATCGTTTTTAGGTCAGAAGGGGAAAGCTAGGTCTGCCTTGCCTTAGTCAGAGGGTAGGACTGATGAGAACCCATCAGTTAAATTCCCTTAGACTTTTCACTTTTATCATTCCTTAGTCTTCTCCTGATTATCTGAGCTGAACGCTTCAAAATCAAAATGAGCTTGACTTCTTCATACTTCCCTTTCATCAAAAACACACCAAGAGCTTTCAATTATTCTTTGTAAAATATCTCACAACTGACCTCCCTTCCAGGCTTCTATAGGCTTCTTAGTCCCAGCCTCATCGCCGTAGGGCATCGGAATCTGTGCAGGCTCTTTGCCTTAGCCCTGCCCTCTGCCAGTGCTTTGCAACTAATTTGTGAGCTAAGTTTGCCTAAAAGGCTTGTGGCCAACACCAGCTGCCAACCAGGGGAGTGAGTGAGGGCGCTGGGCCGCCCCTGGGCCAGTCAGCCCACGCACAGTCCGCCGGCAAAGGCACGAGGTATAGGCTGCATTTCTGTCTGAAGGCACGACATTTTAGGTTTCTTTCAACCCAGCAAATATCGAAAGATAGATGGTAGTCACGCACCTAACGCAGAGATTGAAAGAGCCTCTACGATGGACTTCCACGTTCCCCTTCCTAGAAACTGTGCCCTGGTGTCCCTGCTGTGTGGCCCCGTGACTCACTTCTAACAAGAGAGACCCACTTCCAGCAGTAGCGATGACAGGATGAAGATTTCTTACAGAGACAGTGACGTCAGCGCGCTCTCTCTCTCTGTTGCACACTCACACTCCCTCTCTCTCTCTCTCATTTGCCCTAAGGCAAGTCGGCTCTCATACCACGAACTACCCAGCAAAGAATCCCACAGGACCAGGAAATATTGACAGGACCCGACAGCCAGTGACGACTGGGCACAGCCGGGGCGATGCCACCGAGCCAGAAGGGCAGCCTCGCCCCGCTGAGCCCTGTGACACCTGCATTGATCTTGCGCCCTGAGCCATTGAACTTTGGGCTTTGTTAAGTCTTAAATAACACTAGCCTGTGGTTGGCAGACACTAAAACAATTTATCCCTTGTACTTCTTGACTGTTAGTAGTTACTATTAATCAAAAATATCACACAATCGTTAAAAAATAAAACTAAAAGAATACATGCACATTTAGCAGTAATTGTTTGGAAATTAGCAAGAATACTACAGTAAATGAATTTGACCAGGCCATCTATTCACCTTTTTAAAATCACATTTTTAATTGATTTTTAGACATAGAGGAAGGGAAAGAGAGAGAAACATCGATTTGTTGTTCCATTTATTGATGCATTCATTGGTTGCTTCTTGTATGTGCCGTGACCCAGGATTGAACCCACAACCCTAGCCCATCGAGCGATGCTCCAGTGACCTGAACCAGCCAGCCAGGGCGGCATTTATTCTCTTTCAGAAGACTTCTGAAGGCAATAAAATTTTCAAGTGAAAATACAGAATTCTCTCAAGTACTTGCCTCTTGCAATTTTAAGATATTAAAAAAATATATTGACAACACTGTACACGATGGACTCTGCCTCTGGCTGCATGTCTCTCTGTATTTAAGAAACACCATGAGGCTCATTTGGGAAGTTCTGCCCCGGAGGGCTCGCACCCACGGGCCACACCGGCATGGTGGGGGCAGGCGGGGACGCTACCCACAGGCTGCTGCCTCGAAATAAAGACACCCGATTTCATTTTCAGAGCAGAGCATCCCCTTATTCCCTTCCCCAGTTAAGCCCCCTTCTTCGAAAAACAAGACTTCATTCATCCTAGCATATTCAGATGTTAAAGTTAAACACGGGCATTTTTTATTCCAGAGGAGCTGTTGCTTCTCGGGCTGTTCTGATCGGCTTGGTGACCAAACACTTTATATGGCAATATTTGTATTATGATAGTTCTTTGGGATAAATTATACAATAAAATATTACACTAATTATAATTTATAAAAAGATTTTCTTGTTTATCTATTAGTCCAAAAAAGTAAACAAACAATACATTTTTTGAAACACCCATGATAGTCATGGCAATTTTATTATAGGTATAATTTTCCAATATTAAGGAAAGCATTATGCTAAGCAAATAAGCCAGATGGTGAAAGACAAATATCATATGATCTCACCTTTAACAGGAACCTAATCGACAAAATAAACAAACAAGGAAAATATACCCAAAGACACTGAAATAGAGAACAGGCTGACAGTGACCAGAGGGGAGGGGGGAGGGAATTTCAGGGAAAAGGGGAAGGGTTTACAGGAGCAAGTATAAAGGACACATGGACAAAAACTGGGGGGGGGGTTGAAATGGGAGGGAGGTAGGAAGGGCTGCGGGAGTGGGCTGGGATGGGAGCAGAAGACAGAAAACTGTATGTGAACAACAATTTTTAAAAAAGGGAACAAAAATTAAAAATTAGCTAAAATATAAAAATATGAATACATATATATGTGTGTGTATATATGTAAATAGGCATTGTTTTCTGAAGACACATGGACTTGCCTCTCTAATAAATTCTATTTTCCCACTGCTTTAGATGGAAATGTTGATGAACTCCCTAGAGCTGTCCTTTCTTCTTTTTATTTATTTTCCATGGCCTCATGAAGCCCTGATGAATCCAAATAACTGCTCCATTTTCTCCCTCCTACTTTTCCTCTTTCTTTCTCCTTCCTTTCTTCTTCTCTGTGTCTCTGAACTTCCCTTCCAGTGGATGGCGAGGATTATTACGGAGCATGTGGACGCGAGGCCCAGCCGTGGTGTCCGGCGCAGCGGGACTCACAGTGGCTGCCATGTTAAGATGGGGCCACGGGAAGACTCGGCCACCTTTCACCCCAATGACATCGCCACACAATGGCATCACAACCCTCAGTTTATTTGTGTGTTTGATATCGCTGGCTTGACAGAAATTGATGACCTTCTAAAGAGCTGTATAAATGCTGAGATATTGAGAGTTGATGAACACTTCTCAACTAAGTAATGCTATGATTTCAAAACCATTTGACATCAATATTGGATTTATTTCAAAGTGAGGTACATTCATTTGCATTCCTGTGACAAGTTTTTCCTTATAATAAAGGCTTTAATCAAACCTAAGAATGCCAACACTAAAATATATAATAAAACCCGTATTTAAAGAAACGAACTTAAAATATTTAAAAACATGCTGCCTTTCGAGGCAGTGATCCCACTGCTAGGATTGTACCCTAGGAATCCTAAATCACTAATTCAAAAGAACCTGCGCACCCCATGTTCATAGCAGCACAATTTACAATAGCCAAGGGCTGGAAGCAGCCTAGGTGCCCATCAGTAAATGAGTGGATCAAAAAGCTGTGGTACGTTTACACAATGGAATTCTATGCAGCAGAAAGAAAGAAGGAGCTCCTACCCTTTTCAACAGCATGGATGGAACTGGAGAGCATTATGCTAAGCGAAATAAGCCAGGCGGTGAAAGACAAATACCATATGATCTCTCCTAGAAGTGGAACTTAATCAACAAAACAAACAAGTGACCAAAACAGAACCAGAGACTTGGAAATAAAAAACAAATGGACACTGACCAGAGGGAAGGGCAAGGGAATAATAGGGAAAGTAGGGCAAGGGGCAAGCAAAGGAACATGAAGGAGGACTCGTGGGCATGGACAACGGGGGGACTGACTGTGGCAGTGGGGGGGACGGGATAGGGGAGAGCAATGGGGATAAAGGCAGGACACCTGTAACTGAACAACAGTATTTTTTTAAAAAAAGAAAAAATATGAAAAGGTTGGGGCATAATACAACTGAAATTTCATTTGTTAATTTACATGTTCAGCTGCCATTAAAATTTCCTCCTGAGAGATGTGGCAAAAATAAATAATATTAAGCATAAAAAGCGATGTTAAATGTAGAGAAATTTCTACATAAAATTGCTGAAAGCACAACAGCCTACTTTTTCTTTAAAAATCTAAAAATTAATCTTGAATTATATTTGATATGAAAAAGACTATGATGTCATGATATTACATTTAACTCTATCAAGACCTGTTTCTCTTCGCTCATTTTAAAGAAACCATCACGGTCTCTATTTTAAACCTTATTCCGTCGGTGAGAGACGCATGAAACAGAAACTCACGCATGCAGACGCCACTCTCCCGGCCCCAGAAAGAGGAAAGGGGGTCTGGTTTTGCTCCTTATACTCCAAGGAAATGAAGGCTATGTTTCACCTTAAAGCTACACAGGTGGAAAATATCAAATGTACAAGGTACCTTAGAGATGCCTTTTGAAATGTGGAGGCTTCGTGAATGTTCATTTAATTTATGTATAGAAAATGAGAGACGAATAAATGATTTTTACTTTTCATGTTCCAGGAAAGACCAAGAGTAAATGTGTTAGGATTAAACTTGATAAGCTCCCGTTTCTAAAATTTCAGCTCACCGCCCTGGTTGTCCATGGGGAGCAATGAAACGAATCGGTTAGCCGGTCGGAAGCCCTGTGCCTGGACCGGGAACCAGTCACGGAAAGTGCTGTCTGCGTTCTCCCTCGATCCCTCTGCCCAACTCCCCAGCAGAACTCTCCGCCTCCCCACCCAGCCCACGTGCTTAGGATAAAGTTTAATTTATAGATTAGGTGCAATACAAGATGAAATCACTAATAACTGATAATAAAATAGAGCAACTCTAGCAATAGAATGAGGGTTACTCAAACACACGCCTGGTGACACTGAAACTCTGGTCTTATAACCTAGGTGGCTGGGAGGTGACCTGGGCTCCAGTCTCAAGAAACTGGAGGGACAGGGAGGGCTGAGCAGCAGAGGGGTGGCTGGTCACAAGACTCACAGGTGCACCGGTCGGGGGGCCTGATCCCGTGGCCTCACAGTGCCAGGAAACTGCAGACCATCCAGAGTGTCACGGTAGTGAGGGAGCACAGGGCACAGCCAAGGTCACCAGAGGTGGCACAGATAGCAAAGAAATCGGGGTCAGGACACTACTGTCCTCATGGGCCCTTGCAGGACTTGACAAGTGGGAAGAAAGCGGGAATCATTTGCAGAGAAGGCATCAAATAGAACTGAGTTGAATCTTGAATATGACTTAAAAAAAAGAAATTTATTGGATAAAATGTAGTTGTCTATTGCCAAGTGAAACTATGAGCTGAGAGTCAAGAAAGTTATTTTCATTGTGAGAGTGACATTTTTCTGACTTTTGTGCATCTTGTAGCTGTGAAATAAATAATAACGGTGCGACTATTATCAGAAAAACAGGGATTGTCACAGGAGTGGAAGCTGAAGGCTCAGCCCCTGGCAGATACTGGAAGCGCTTTATGAATTAAGTTTGCGTATATGGTCAGATTTCGGGAAACCAGGATAACAAAAGCAGCAGTAGTAATAAATTCTCCAACCTCCCTCCCTCCCTCAAAGAAAAAAAAAAAGAAGATATTCGAAAGCACACCCACCCAGGCCCACCCACTGAGGCGTGATGGAGGGCTGCCTTCCCACCTACAGCTGCGCTGAGCTCGCGCCACAGAGACAGGGTGGCCCCTGAGGTCAACTCTCTGGCCCTTGACCCAGGAGCAGCTCGGCAACGGGAGGACTAACGGAGGAGAAGGACCAGTGGACGGCGGTGGGGAGGACTGACTCCGACTCTGTTTTTAAAATCCACTCTGGCCGCTTTGCAGGACACAGTTGTTGGGAACAAGGGCTTGAGTTTATGACGCAATTTCATGTCTGCAGCGCAATGCTGTGGCCTCACCCGAAACTCCGCACGGATTCGACGCGCACTTTGAAAGCAGGCAGCGTTTTGGGGGTTGTTTTCACCTCAGTAACTAAAGTTCTCAAAATTCCTAACATTAGTGGGTACTCACAAAATAATTGTTAAGGGAAGAACACACTCAGCTCATGTGTTGGGACTTTGGCGGAAGGTAATGTTATTTCAAATTACGTTTTCATGGCACCCTGCTACTCATACATTTCCCTTCTCAGAAATGTTCATGAGCCTCAATCTTAGAGTTATGATCTCTGATTGGATGTGTTAGTATCTGGCTCTCTGTTTGCTTGGTCCAGGCGGACAGGGTGTCCGTTTTGCGCGCTAATAAATGCTCGGGGAAATGCTCATTACTGAGGACACCATCCTAGGAGAAGACGTCCCAAACACTCACTTCATTTCCTGAGCCTGGAGAAGTTACTTCCATTACCCTACCAGAGACGGGGGATTAAATATAAAATTAACAGCTTCGTTTCAGAGTAACAGGACAAGAACAGTTATCAAATGTTCTTGTGGAAATTCTAACGAGGTAAGGCACATCCAGCCATGGGCTCAAAGGCCAACGGTAACAGACTCAGGGAGAGATCAGCCGTGGACGGCTCTCTGGCGGTTCCTGCCTCTCTGCCGTGTTACATTCCTTAATGAGCAGCCTTCCTGCAGGTGCACGTTGTAATGGAAGGTATGCATCTCGTAAGTATCACGATGCTGCATTCTTTTCCTTAGTCTCTGATTTACTGCTCGCAGTTCTTTCATTGGTGGATTTCTCTACTTTCATTTATATTGATCGGTAACATATCAGGGGTTATTTTTACCAACATACTTTGTGTTTCCTTAATGCTCCTTTGCCTCCCCGTTTCCTTTTCCCTATTTCCCTGCCTCCCATTTGATTGTTAACATTTCTGTATTCCTTCAGAAGTCTTTGATGGTGTGGAAAATATAACCTGCATTTCTATATATCTGGTGCTCTTCTCAAATTTGTAAGTGACCTAATCAATGGTAACCTTCCGATATTTGTAGAGGCTCAGCCATGGGTTTATAGGTCCCCTATACATTTCATTAGATGTTTAGTATATTTGTTGTAAAATAATCATTTGAAAATGACTCTTTGGATTTCCGTTTCCTGTCACGTGAATGACGAGGAGTTCTGAGAGGCACCACACACACACACACACACACGCGTGCATGCACATAGAGTACACACAGATACACATGTGCAGACACACGTACATGCAGTGCACACACACATAGACACATACACACACATGCACGCACCCACCTCCACACTAATTATCTCCTGATGCTCACACTCACAGAGGCCCCATTGGTCTTCAGGCCACAGGACAGTTGTCAGGCTCACACAGCCCACGACCACAGGCTGAGCCCCTTCTGTGCTGACGGGACCTGAGATGGAGTGACCTGCACGGCTGGGACAGAAACAGCTGGAATCTGGGGCAAGCGGACAGGCCGAGGGCCGGAGGGAGTGTGGGGGGCAGGAGTGCCAGAGATCAGTGTGACTGGATGAATGGTGGGCATGCTGGGAGGGAGGGTTCTCACACGTGTGATTCCTGCGGCAGCACGTCTGCGGGATTCCGAACTTGGGACGGACACGGGGAAGCTGGGCCTGGGACCCTCTCCGCAGCCACATGTTGGAGGGTGCCGGAGAGGCATCGCTCATCATGACTGGCAGAAACCGAGCCAAGGGACATCCAGTCATCTTGGGAGGAATGCTCCCAAAATTAAGTAGACAAATGGCAAGAGATTAAAAGAGCAAGTGAAGCAGGGACAGAGAGGGGAGGGAGTCACCCCCGTGACAAGCCAGCAGGGGCAACACCCCAGGGGTCCTAGAGTTTGGAATCGTCAACCAGAGACTCGATGTCCTCTAGGAGTACGTGTGATGTTTCAAAAGAGGCATTTGCAAAAATAAATGCACAATAAGAAAGTATAAGAAACACAAGATTACAATGGAATTTCCATACATAAACTTGGTAAAGAACAGAACTGAAAATGCACCATATTTACAGAAATGATAACCACATATTTTTCAGGACTGGTGGAAATACGAAGCCACTGATCTAGAAAGTATAACATCTCCCACAAAAAGTCCCACGGTGATGGAATTGCTGAACACAGAAGATGAAGACAAAACCTTGAAGGGCCAACCAAAAAGGCCACATCGATGAAAGAGAACGACAGAATGATGGCAGATAGCTCATGGGCACGGACACCAGGCGACAGTCACATCATATCTGCTAAGACCTGGGAGAAAATACCTGTCAGTGGAACTGTCAGTCAGCAGAGGGATCTTGCAAGGATGAAGGGGAAATGAAAATGGTTAGAGAGCAGGTTGACACAGGAATTTTATCTGCGAGAAGCCTGTTCTAAAGGAAAATAGGAGGATGTCGTTCTGAAATAAAAATGGTCTGAGAGCAGTCTCAAATGCAAGAAAGATCAGTAAACAAATGAAATAGTGACAAAAGACATCCCACATTTCCAGTCGCGATGCAACTTAAAGCGGAAGTGCATAAATGTACATCTGTTTCATTTAGAAACTGAAAACCACAATCATTGCAAAGAAAATGAGTCAAAGAAGAAATTTCAGAAGATCTCGAACTGAAGGGCAGTGAAAGGCACGAGGTGAGACCTCAACAGCAGAAGAGTCAGTTCACGAAATACCAACTCAACAGGTTGGAAGCGGAAGCTGTCCTCATCAAGTCAATCAGCAGGCCAACCAGGATCTCAAGAGTGATTCTCTTTAATGGGATGTGAAAAGCTGATTCTGTGTGTGTGTGTGTGTGTGTGTGTGTGTGTGTGTGTGTAAGAATCAAGGGCCAAACATATCTAAGACACTCCTACCAGTGATAAAATCTTAGTATGATACCACTGATTATTTTTATTATTGTTGAATTTTCACGGTTCTAACACATTCCTGACATAACTGATGTAAGATTTAAACAGAAATTTTAACATCCAGCTTCCACTTTGGCTGTTTGAATAGAGCTATGTTTGTTTTACCCTAGCAGACGTTCACTTTTTGGAATAAAAGCAAATAAGTTTCTCCTTTGTCAAAGACTAGACGGGAAAATAAATGGAAGAGTAAGGAAGAGTAGGAAGAGCAGGGAAGAAAGCAGCGTTGGGCCAGCACCCGTCGGAGCGTCGGGCAGTCGGCCATGTAAGGAAGCTCTGCGCCTGGCGTTGGCTTCTGTCACATCCCCATGGCTCTAAATACAGTGTGCAGGGCTGACCACTGTCCCCCTCTAGTTTGACAGTAAGTTGCATCACAGTAGGACTGACCCAGGCAGGGGAAGACACTTTGGAGTGTATCCACCGGGGGAAAAAATAAGCCTCACTCCAAGAAAAGTGAGACTTCTGGTTGCACAAAGGAAGACGGATGATCCGGAAGCCATCGGAGTGCACGTCTCAGAGATTGCACCAGACACATGCGGTGGCGGAAGTCAAGGAGAGAGTCCTGAAAGGCGGGTTGCTTTGTCACCCCGTCCGACGGTGGGGGAGGCCACGCACGGAGTCAGGGCCGCCGCCATGCGTGACGGAGCAGCCTCGGAAGAGACAGGACCAGCAGTGCTAGACGGGGGGTGGGCAGGGCTGGTTTGGGAGCCTCCACGCAGCGCTGCTGCGTAGGCGCATTTCCGCACGTCCAGCGTCCTGGGCAGTGTCCACACAGCGGAACCGGTGGGCAGCCAGGTGTGGACTGCAGCACCATCAGCGGCTCCGCTTGCGTCTTCAGAGAACCATTACTGGGCACCGGAAGGTGCCTCTAAACGAGGGTCCCAAGCAACAGATGGAAAAATGGCAAAAGTCACACAGGTCCTGGGGGCTGAGGGCCGGCGTGCATTACCCCACGAGCAGACGTATGTAAAGAAGGTGGCCAGAATTTTCCGGGGGCAGGCTTCAGGGTGGGTGGGGAGGAGGTGGGGTCCACCAGGCAGAAACAAGGCATCGGATGCCTTGGGGAGCCGGGTCTCACTTGAAGAAGTGGTGGATCATCAACAACGTACAAAATCCTGCCTCGTCTCCGCAGTGCCCCTCAGATTGCACCGCCTGTGCTTTGTGTCCCCCGTCATGTCACTGGTTTTACAGATAAGGTTCCAGAAAGATCGTTCTGCACTTAGGGGCTCCAGCTGCCCAAAGTAGTCACTACTTGTCCCCTGTGGGAAGACAACGAGCAGGGTCTGACTTTCACTTATTTGCTCTCTTCAGAGACTTATTTATTTGCCCGTAAATAATTGAATGACTGGCTGATGAGCTAGGTAATATCTTTACAAGTCCTGCTGGCCGTGCACTGTGCTTACTCTTAAATTTTAACGCAATATCAAATATCTTGTAATTTTTAGAAAATTACATTAACCTGTAGTCCCTCAAGTTTAGGGGTTAGGTGTTACATACATAGTTTTACTAATAGAGCAGTGTAATAAAAAGCTGTTCTCACGATTGCTGCGTTTTTACTAGCAAGGGATGCTATTTCATTCTATTTTTTATTTGTAGTTTAGAATGCTAGTAACCTGAAACAAATAAAATGAGCGAAAGTTACAAATGCTCTTGGATCGTCTGAATATTCCTTAATGGGAAAAAATTGTTACTAATGTAAAGATTTTAAAAATCTTTGTTCCGCCTTATTTTCCCTGATCGTCAACCTATACGCGTCATGACTATGCTGATTCTTCCAGACCCTTGGCAGACACTCTGAGATACAGTCTCAGATCAAGGGGAGTAAAGCCTGCCCAGGAGCACTTGGCGCAGCGACAGGAAACCTACCAAACAAAACGCACTGCTAACAGCTACTGGCAAACAGGCGGGTACAGCCTAGAGGGGGGATGCAACAGGAATTTCAAGCAAAGTCCCAAAGTAGGAAGATTTGAGGAAGAACCATCTCATAATTGAAATAGAACATTTTTTTTTTCTCCACGGGAGAGAACGCAGGGAGAGCTGCACTCCTGATGATTAGTGATGAGATGTCTGACAAAATTATGGTGAAGAGTGGTGAGGAACTTTCCACAGGAAAAAAAGTTACTATTTTGTCACTCCCCCCCCCATTTTGCCTCTTTGAAAGCTGTGTCAACCACCAAGTAAATTTTGATGTATAAAGTCAAGAGACGATAAAATAAGGCAAAATAATTATTTAATGGAAGAAGCAGCTCAATCAAAATGGGGAATTTGCAGGCTGCATTTAATCTGTGACTAAAAATACTTTTCTGCCCTGGAGACAGCTCTCGCGATGCTTGTTGCTCAAATGTTTACTGAAGACTCAAGGGTTGAATATTTACACTGAATCTAGGGAAGAATAATGATTGCAGTAAATAACGCACCCCAAATGATCTGTGTCTAATGTTTTAAATTGTCACCGTAACCCAATGAGTTTGATACCGTTGTCCCCACTTTCCAGACGAGAAATCTGATGGTCACCGAGAGCCACGCGAGGACAAAGCGACGGAGCAGGGTTGTGGCCCAGCCCTCTGAGGTCAGACACATTCCTCTGAACTGCAGGTTACACGTGGTCGGGCCACGTCTTTAGAACACCAGCCAAAAGGGTCCGAATATGTGTAACTTCATGCATTTTTCTCTAGCATTTAATGCTGACCACGTCCACCTAAACACCATCCATGCTCTATAGTGTAATGCGAAAAACATCCTGGAGTCCAAGCTCAATTTCATTTCTAAGTTACATGTTGACCAACTGCTCTGAACATTCATTTCCTTAGAACATGGAAGTCATAAAAATATTTCAGTTTTCAACTTCGTAACATTTTCAGATCATAATGAAGTTGGAGCTACAGAAAATTGATGTTTGGTAATTCATTAATTGACATATCTATGTTTGGTCCTGAAATTATCTCCAAACTTTGTCATTTATTGGAGAAATGAGATACTATCTCGCATTTTTACCAGTAATTGTTTGGGCAAGAATATGAGAAATGTATTGTCATTCCCAGGCACTGGTCATAAAAAAATATCGGGCATAATTTCTGGGCTGAAGAACTCGTGATATGCTGGGTGGGGGTGGAGGTGAAGTTCCCACTAAGGTTATAAGAGAACGATCATGAGGCCGGAGTAGAGACACACGCAAGAAGCACCTCACAGAAGAGGGCTGTCTTCATCTGAGTTTTAAGTGGGGAGCAAGCAGGAGTTCGCCAAGTGGAAGGGCACTTTTCAGATGGAGGAAAGAGCATTTTCAGTGGACAAATAGTGGGATACTGAGTGTTACAATGCTTGAGATTGAAGTTCCAGGCACCGGAGCAACCCACACAAAGGAGCCTGGAGAAGGGGGGTCCCAAGATGCTCTGTAGGACCCGCTAAAGATCTCAGACTTTACTCTGGGAGCAAGGACCACCGGCAAAGGAGATTACCTAGGTCAGCGCCATGATCGGGTGAGAATGTCAGGGAGCCCCGCTGGGAGATATTCGGCCTTCATGGCGGGCAGTTCGGAAGTGGGAACACAAGTCAGAAACCTGTTCTGATAACCCAGGTAAGAAATCAGGAAGGCCTGAAGTTAGTGCTGATGGAGAAGGTTAAGGCAGAGATTGGAGAAGTGGTTGAAAGTGCTTCTGAAGGGCGTGGGGGTTCAGGGAGAGAGAAGAAGGACGGGTAATTGCACAGTTCATTGCTGGGGGCACCAGGGACTAGTGGTGTGCCCATGCCCCAGATACGAAATACGAAGGAAACAGAATTTTAGGGGAAGGAAATATGGATATTGCTTGAACTTGAGGAGGAAATGGGACATGCAAGTAAAAGCAGCAGTGGGTTGAGAAATAAATGGTGGGAAGGAGGTGACACGGGAAGTATATGCTTCCATATGTTGGCACCGTGGCAAATGTCTGGAGCACGGATATGACTCACAGTTACTTCCTTAAGAGTCTCAGGTTCAGTGGGGGAGCAAGTTATGTAAACAGACAATTACAGTGCAATGGGGAAGAGCAAACACACACACACGCGCACACACGCCATCCCGACAGCGCCGAGAACAGGGTTCCTATTGTATTTGCCTTGAGACAAGAAGAGGGAAGATCCAAAAGGGAAGAAGCAACCTACGGGCAGCACTTAGAAATGAAGAAACAGCAATTACGTGAGGGGGAAGGTGTTAGCTCACCTTCCGGTGGCAACAGCTTCTCCATGTATGTGCATTAAATCAATACATTGCACATCCGGAACGTACACAATGTTACATATCTCAATAAAATTCACAAATAGATAAATAAATAAAGTGTGCCAAATAGACCAGGGAGCCAGAATGATCTTTGTAAATATCAGAATAAAATTATGGCCCTCCCATATTCCCAACCTTGCGACCCATTTCCATTTTGTGAAGACTTAAACGAAAGCTGCTCTCGCCCTGCGGAGCCATGCGGAGGGTGGTCCCATCCCCTCGTCTCGGGCTGTGCCTGGCTCGCAGTGTGTCTGGCTGCTCTGCACCTCGCACAGGTCACTGCGTTTGCTAGGAGGCCCCCTTCTTTGCTGCCAGACGGGCTCCGCCCTTCCTTTGCATAGCTGACCGATCAACCTCAACTCACAGCTTCTTTTTTGGGAAAGTCCTTCCATAAACCAGGTCAGGTCCGCTTGTCACACACTTTTTATAATATTCCCTTCTTCTTTATCCCACTGACCTGTTGCCATTCATTAGTCACATACAAGGTGCTAGTTCAACCCTGTAACTAGACAGGTAAGGTCCTTACCTCTAAGGTCTGCATTTCTCTGGGTCATCACTGGCCCCACCGTGCCCAGCACAGTAGAACCTCGGAGTGAGTATACAAGACTTACTTCATTAATAAAGCCATAAATAAATGGATGCATTGATAAGGGCGTCCCAGGCAGGAGAAACATGTGCAGAAGCACAGAAGATTGTAATTGCAGACAGTTTTGTATGAAGGGAAGACTTTCGTCAGAAGGAGAGTGGTGGGGGACAGCGGGGTGTACTGACAGGGGGTCTAATTGCCATGGTCCCAAACAATAGGCTAAGCTGCTGAACGCTTACAATTGGGGGTGGTGATACAAGTTGACTTCCAGCCGTAATGTGTTAGGTAAATGGGAAAACCTGTCTGAATGGGGGACACTCGGCTCTCAGACTTGACCGGCTGAGACTCACGGAGGGAGCAGAACCAGCGCAATGGGAGTGGAAATGGAGAAAAGAAAAAGAATGGGAGAAATCTCGAAGGATGTGGGTTCACAGTGACTCAGTGCCTGAAGAAGACGCAGTGAGTCAGAAAGAGACCCTGAAACACGTGATTGGGTCTCGAACTTCTGGGTGAACCATGGTGCTGTTGATCAATAGCAAGTAGAACCCAGGAGAAGTGTCAGGCTTGGGGAAAATTTCAGTATGTGGTGTTCATCTGGGGATATGGAGCCAATGAGTTCAAGGTCGGGCATCATAAATGCAAGGTCTAGAGCACACCTGGGAGGTTCCCAGCGAGTCTGAGAGAAAGCAGAGTAAGATGAAGGTGAGAACACCCAGCGGCCTGAGATCGGGACTGAACGATTGTTTCACGACCCAGCAGAGTAAAAATGGAGTCAAAGTGTTGCGCCTCCTTACTGTGAAAATATCTGTGACTAAATTTATCATTTTAATTTTCATAGAAATTATTGCCTAGGAGGGAAGAGCAAGAGCTTAGGGTCAGACTGCACAGGATTTCAATTTTTCTGCTGCAATTTGCAAACTGGGTGACCTTGGGTAAGTTTTTAACTTTTCTAAGCTTTTTTTCTCCTTTCTAATATAGGAAAACAGTTTTATATCCAAATGGTTCACCAGGTGTATCTCTATGGGGTTTGAACAGGAATAATCTCACTTTACTTCAAAACTCTAGGCTTGGACTGGAGAATTTTTCTTTCCTGACCTTGAATGAGAGCTTTAGATGATCCTGTAGCTTTTCATTTCCGAAGAAACTTCTTGTTAAACCACCAAGACTCACTTTCAGCTATTTCCACTGTTCAAAATGCCACAGTTGCACAGCACCAAGTGGCCCCCGCTCCCTCCATCCCCCATCCAGTCGGTGCCTCCAGGGGACCCCGGGAGGGAAAGAGGAGACATGTCTTTCATCTTCTTCCCAGTCCCCTCATTTTTGAAACAACCTGGTTGAAGAACAGGTGAAAGAGAGAGAAGCCAACTGCTCTGCTATAGACTGAATGTCTGTGTCCCCCCCAAATTCATAAGTTGACAACCTAATCCCCAAGACAATGGTATTTGGAGGTGCAGCCTTTGGGGGGGGCAATTCGATCACAAGGGGCAGAGCCCTCACGAACAGGACTAGTGCCCTTGGAAGGGAAGCCCTGGAGAGCGGCCTTCCCCTCCCGCCACGTCAGGGCCCAGGAGGGAGACACTGTCTGTGACCCAGGAGGACAGGCCCTGCCAGACAGTGAATGTGCCGGCGCCTTGACCTTGGGCCCCTGCTGCTCCAGAGCTGCGAGAAGTAAGTTCCCGCTGTTAAGAAGCCACTCGGCCTAAGGTGTGTTGTTCTAGGAGCCTGGGCAGACTGCAGCATGATCCAAAGTTCAAATTACTCTGCTGCAAAACCAGGGAACAGGGAAAACAATGCAACTGGGTTTGGGGAGATCCAGGGATCCCTGTTTTCATGGATTTTTTTGTTTTAATGGGACAGTGAGTGATGCTACAGCTTTCGTGTCTGGAGCCATCAAGTTCTGTGCGGTCCAAGTGGGTGAGGGGCTTACCCAAGGTCACGTGGCCAGCTCTTAATTCGGGGCCCATTTCACCCTGGTGCTCCGGAAGTGCCTTCAAGGTGAGAGACCTTCCCTTGCAGCAGAGCAGCTCGAATGCTGCGACAATGCCTATTTTTATTTCTTGTCACAGAAAAGGATAGACTCTCCCTAAGGTATAGAGAGCAGAACTGTAAAGACTAAAGGCGTAGAAAAGGGGGGAAGGCTAACCACGTCTGAGGCCCCAGCATCTAAGCGTATCCAAGAAAGGGACTGTTAACTTCTTTTTGTTTTTAATTCAGCCGGAGCCCTTTGTATTTACCACGCTGATTTCATGTGTCTGTTTGACTTCTGCTCCTGGAGGAGTGTCACCTGGAGGACAGTGACAGTCTCTTTCTGTCATTTCCGGAGCCTGACACTTAACAGGTGTTCATGAACACCTGGTCAAGGAAGGCCTGGAGCCAGTGAGCAAAGGTTTTGCCAGCCTCTCTCAGTGAGAAGTCTCCGCGGCTGCACAGCTCGTGCCATTGCCTAGAAGTGTAGCCTCCGCATCTGATTCTTCTGAGAACAGCAGGTTTTCCAGTTCTTGAGGGTCATCATTAAAAACCTAGACTGCCCTAGCTGGCGGAGAGTAGGAGTCCCGGTCCCCTAAAATGCCTCCTCAGCAGAGACTGGGTTGTCAGGACCATTCTCCAGGCAAGGCACTGGCTCAGAATAGGCATCTGCAGGAGAGGATGCCGGGGGGAGTCTGGAAGATGGACACAGCATGGTAGGCGAGAGGGCGAAAGTAGGAACCCCGGCGAGATGCGTGGGCTACACACGTTCCCCCGCCAGTTTGCCTTTTATTCTCACGTGTGCGTTCTTGGCTTAACAACATTCAATTGCTACACGTAGGTGACTATTTTACCTAGACTTGGAAGCCAACCCACATATCGTCAGAGGGCTAACGAAAGGCACACAGACGCCCCAACAACACAAAGCGTTGGGTGCCAGTCAAGCATGTCCTAGTACAAAAATCAGTCTCCCAGTGATCTGAGCAATAGGGGGATAACTATTGAGAATGGTTTATAACGATCTCAGAAAGTCTGCTAGTGGCCTAGAGGAATTTTTCACTAATACGCGTTATGTGATCCGACGATTTGTTTGAGTTTGTTTCAACAGCAAATCCAGAAGTAAAGGTCAAAAAAGAACAGACAAGCAAACAAACAAAACCTTCCTAAAATCATGCTCTGGCATTAGGCCAACGACACAGACAGAAGAACGGGGCTAATTTAAGTGTAGAGGAAGGTGATCTTCCTGGTGAGGTTACTGTTTGTTTGGGGATTTGAGGCAGAATGACAGACACTAGGGAGGGTCACGAAAGCGTCGCACTGACCAGCTACATGGACACTCAGTTGAGCAGATGCATGATGACAGCCAAACAGGGGGTAGAACTCTGCCGGCCACCTCTTCTAGGGCATCCACCTTGTCCCAGCTCTGTACCAAGTATTCTCCAAAGGATGGAGCCCCTTCCTCACCTGTAAATTTGGGAAGCGACTGTCGTTTCTCACGTCACTGTGGGCAAGCTTCTGCATTGGTGACAACCCGACCAGCCGGTCATCCAGGGGATGGGGAAGAGGGTTTGGGAGGCAGCGGTTGAAGCCAGGCTCACAGAAGGATGGAGAAGAGTTTGAGGTAAGGGAGAAGAAGAAAATAATTGGAGGGAAAGCGAATATTTAAGTGAAATGGGTTGGAAATTTGCTTTTTGAAACTTGACACATAGTTCCCTAATCCAGCTCCTCAAAACGATCAGCAAATCTGTACTCGCATCAGTGACATTGATGTGATGCTTGGGTGTCTGGTGTGGGGGGACGGGACGGTGCCCGAGATCAGTCTCTACTCAGCCTCGGCGCTAGAGAAGATGCTGCCAAGGGTCCTATGGAACAGGTCACATTACACACAGGGTATCTTCCTTCACCCTGGCAAAACTGGGCCGAACGGTTAACACAGCAAGCACTTGGCAGACCAGAAATCTAGAACTCCGAAAGGAAAAAGGCTTTGTTTTAATTAATAGCTGCACCGTGTCCTAACAATGCAGCTGGAAGACAAGCTCGCCTTACTTTCCAAATCCGTGTCCTTTCCGCCCAGATTTTTCCAGACTTCCCAAACCTAAGGGCTTGGCTGCAGCTGGCTGGCCCTGCAGCTGAATTCACTCCACAGTGTCACGTGGCTCGCTCAGCGCTCACCACCAGCGACGATGGGGGGCCACACCACTTTGACATTCATGGTCAAGAACAAGTGGGTCACAGAAAAGACACTGAGCTCTTTTGAAATTTAATAAAAAGGGAAAGCTGTTTTATGTTATTTTTATGCTTAGTAAAACAATGAAATAAAATGTGCACAGCAAAGTCTCAGAGGTCAGAGGGAAGATATTTTCATTGTACTTGTAAATTTGCTCTAAGTTTGAAATTGTTTTGAAATTAATTTTTTAACAAGTCCACAGAGACAGAAAGTAGCGCCTGTAGGGCGAAGTAGTCAAAAGGAAGATGCCAAAGTCCACTCTGATTTCAGCATTTGAACTTGACATTCACTCTTTTCTAACTTGTTGGCAACTACAGATTAAGTAAATCAATTATTTTTCTATGGCAAATGCATATTATAGGGTACTTAAAATATGAATATTATTTTATAGGTTTAAAATGGATTCATATATATAAAATATAAGCAATGCCATTATCATCAGTATTATTGATTACTAATATTGATGATTAATATGATGTTGATGATGCCAATGATGAAAGTAAAATATTAAATTAATATCTTAAAAACCCAGAGGAAATTGTTTGCTTAATTATGATATAGAGACAAATACCGCATTCTATAAAAGATGTTACAGCATAAAAACAGTTAAATTCTAGCATCACTAAGAACATCTTAAAGCTCAACAGTAAAGCCACAAAGGGTGAAAAACGCCCTTAAGCAAGCACGTATTCAGTTGTTGAGAATGAGGCACAGCCCTAAATATCCATACTTCCCGCGTTCAAGACGAAGCTTGGCTAGGGCGATGACCTTGAGCACATTTAAACACTTTAAATCTATTCTTTAAAATCCAAAAACAAGATTGGCAATGGTATAACAACTGGTGAGAGCTGTAACGTCAAATTAGATCATGCACGCATGCGCCTAGAACAGTGCCTGTCTGCACGATAATAAGAACGTGGTAATTCACTGTTTTTAATGAGTCGAGTATCTTACTACGAGACGGGAGAAAGCAGGAACCCATACACAGGAAGCACCGTGGGAGCACACACTGCGCCTCCCCCCTTTTCATAGCTCAGCCTGCGGTGCGGAATCCAGAACAACTGCGGCCACAAACCATTTACGGGTGCTGAGTGAGCCCGTGAAATAATGAATCAGAGCTAGACTTGATCTCAGGGAATGCTGCGTCACCTGCGAAGCAATGTCAGCATTTTGACTGTGTGCTCCTGCAGCAAAGTTCATAACGATGATGTGTCCAGTGCTGGTCTCATGAGTAAACTGAAACTCTGAGAGACTGAGTAAAATCCCCGTTGCCAAAAGTCATGCAAGAAAAGCGTTTCAAAGCCAGGATCTGGACTCAGACGGTCTGGCACTGCGGTCCATGTTTCATCGCGTTTCATGAAACTGTGCATTTTCACACACCCCCCCTTATATGAAACTATGAGGAAACTATGAAGCGCTAAGAAAAACTGGTTGATGTAGAGATTAAAAAAAACAACTGAAGACCTATGCGAAGAGATCACAGCAACCACTGAGCATACTGCCAACGCCCTCTGAAAGGACTGCGAGTCCTCCAGGGGAGTTTTGGGAAAAGGCCTGAGGTACACTCTCTCTAGTTGAACATGTATTATAAATTAGGAACTCAAGAGACAAGTGATTTTTTCCCCAATGAAGATATACAGGGTACATTGAAAATAACTTGAAGCCACTGAAGAACTTTTCTAGGTATAAAAGGATATCCCATCCCCAGGTAATGAGAAGGCCATACCAGATCACACGCTTAGAACTATTTTTATGGTAGGTTAGCAGAAAGTTGAGCTTTATGATCTAGAGTAGACCATGTAAGTTGTTTCCAGAAGAAAAAATCTATCCGATTCAAACTAGAGAAGTTCAGCCCAAGGAACTAAACGCCAACGCGAACATCTTATGCAGGAAACGAAATACCTATTTATTCATACAGTTGCTACACTCCTATATGCAGGGTTCATAAATAGTTCAGATGGAAATGGTATCTGCACTTTTTCCTAGAAGCTGGAGGAGTATAACAAACAAACAAGAGAAGAGGCCGGCAGAGCCCACAGGTACAGCGCACAGCCGGGAGCTCCGGCAGCCGGGAGCACAGGAAGGGCCAGGCCCGCACCACCTGGGCGCTTCGAGGACCCAGGTGTGCAGCCCTGCTCGGAGGCCTGAAAGCAGCTGGGGACGGGAGGGGGCAGGCGGCAAGCAGAGCAAGCGCCCAGGAGGAATGGGAACAGAACGGACGGGATGGAAATAATACAAAAGGTGAAGCAGTTCAAAGAAAAATAATGCCCTGGCTGGTGTGGCTCCGTGGATTGAGTGCGGGCTGTGAACCAAAGGGTCGCCAGTTTGATTCCCAGTCGGGGCACATGCCTGGGTTGTGGGCCAGGCCCCCAGTAGGGGGCGCATGAGAGGCAACCACACATTGATGTCTTTCTCTCTCTCTTTCTCCCTTCCTTCCACACTTTCTAAAATAAATAAGCAAAATCTTTTAAAAAAAGAAAAATAAGCATGGTGGTATATATTTTTAAATGACCTCTTCATTTTCATTTAAAATTAGGATGCAAATATTATTTCAAGATGAGGAAGGAGAGGGTAAAGGGGCATAAATGGCGCTGGCAGGAGACTTGACTTGGGGTGGTGGACACATAGTACGGTGTACAGGAAGTGCATTACAGGAGCATACACCTGAAACCTATATGTCCATATTTCTATGAACCAGTGTCACCTTCATAATTCAGCAAGAAAGGTGATCATTAAAAGACAGCCATCCGCACATGCATGAGAAAGCAACAGTGTTCTTACCCATTAACCAATTATCCGCAGCAGCCGCTCTTCGCGAGGCTGACTCATGCTAGGCCCATGGAAACCCTCTCTTTCAGACTTCACTTATCATTGCCATGACAACCCTCGTGCTCTCTGCCCAGTCACCAGCCCGGCCCTGACCGTTCCCCACACGCTCCTCTGTTTGCCCACCGGATCTGCTGAGGAAACGCTCTTTCCTTTCCCACAGCACCGGCAAGAGTCACAGAGAGTCTGGGACGCTTTGAAGTGGCACTGATTTCTCTCGGAGTCTCTTAGAGAAACTCCTCTCAGGGCTTTGAAGTGCAAATTTCAGAAGAAACGTTTCCAGGGAATAGAAGTCTTCTGATTTGGCTTATGATTGATGGGGAACAAAACAGAAGTGGCATATTTATGACTAACGTGTGCTCCTGCTTCAACAAGTCAAGTTGAAGTCTTTTGCGGGTAACTGCTGTGCTGATTGTGTAGAGCTCTGATATATTATAATGACTGATTCTCATGGTCGTCTAGGCGAAGTGAGGTGTCTGCAAGTTGCTGGAAAGGGATGGACTGAAGCAGAATTTCAAGCAAGTCAGCACTGCTGTGGACGGGTGGGAAGCCAGCCAACTGAGCAAGCAAGAACACATAGCTTAGCTCTTTGGAAGCAGAGACATCAGGCAAATACGCCGTGAACAGACAGAGGTGTCCAGGGTGCCAGGTTCCACAAATAGCTGTCAGTACCTCAAGCAAAAACACCACGGACCCATGACATCTTCAGGCAGAACCGCAAGTGGTTATTTTGTTGCGGTTGTGGACATCTTGATACATAAAGATGACTCACACAAAACCACATACAGATACAGATATAAATATAGAATCAATTTGTGTGTGGGAAAACCCAGCTAAGCAAAGTGGATGTCCTGCATTTGGAACAAAGGGGTTCTAAGTTCTGGATGTCAAGTCTGAAATAGGTCCAAGTTAAAATTGAGGTTTGTTAGGGTTGTGTTGTTTTTTTTTTTTTTTTCTAGAGGCTCTAGGAGAGAATCCATTCCTTGTCTTTTCCAGTGTCTAGAGGGTTCTCACATTCCTTGGCTTGCGGGTCCTTCCCCCACCTTCAAAGCCAGAAATAGCCACTGGAGTCTTTCTTACATCACAGGATCTGACAAGGACTTTCCGCCTCGCTTCTCCAGACTGAAGGACTTTTGTGGTTACGTCGGGCCCTCCCAGACAACTCAAGTTAATCCTCCTGTGTTAGAGTCAGCTGGTTGGCAACCTTAATCCAAGCTACTATCTTAATTTCCCATCGTCATGTAACCGAATCTATTCAAATTCCAGGACTTAGGACATAAACATTTTGGGGGGTGTCTTCTACATCTGGCTTCTTCTTTCTTATACTTTATGAAGTCATTGTGGGAAAGATAGTTCTTGTATATACGTATTTCTATAGTGTTAGCACAGTAGACCAATAAATATTTGTTGAACTAATGTAAGCCTTAAACACATCCTCATGGAAATTAAGTTGTTCTGTGCACTCACTTTAAGAATAGCAATATGAGCTCTGCTCACATAGCTATAATGGAATGCAAATTCTAAAGTACGAAAATGCTTTTGGTCAAGAACAAAACAATGTGAGTGGTTTTCCTGATAATCCCTCGATTTGTTTTGCACATAAATAAAATAACAATAAGCCTCAAATTCTCTGCAAATTGTTATGAAAGAAAATGTTTTTTTAAAAATGAAAAGGCTAGAATATTTTATTAGGCAAAATATAGGGAATGTTTATAAATGTTTATAATTTGAAAAGCATGCTTCTTGAATATACAATAAGTTAAATGCTAGAGTTTTCTAAAAGAAGATCACTCAGAAGCCTAGTAACCACCGAAACCCAGAAAAAAAGCGAGTGAGTGCAAAGTGGAGACAGGACATATGCAGTATTTCTCTGTTTTGTTTCTTGGGTAGTCTCCTTGCTCAAATGATGCAGTTTGTCCTTAGGACCCTGTAAGTTGAGGGTGGCGGATGCTGTTCCTTTGACGTTGGGACTAGTGTGGGACCGGATGCAAAGGGACATTCTGGCTGAGTCAGGGCCTCGGCGAGTCCTTGGGTCCCCTTCATGCCCCCTAGCAAGCAGTGCCCGGTTCCAGGAGTAGTTATGGGTGTGGTCTGCTCCCGGGTTTCCAGATGGGGGCAGAATCAGCCTTCCTCTCCCCCTCGCCGGAGCATCCCCAACGCTGTGCTGGTAACAGCCCCGGAGGGAGGGAGGGGGCAGGCCACTGGCAGCAGCTGGCCTCGCAGGAAAAAGTCAGAGACGTGTGTGGTGAAGGGGGAAAAACTGTGAGACGTCTAGGAGAAAGAAACGATAGTTTCCCCTTGAGTATTGCACCATGTGAGCTGCAGGTTTCAGGTCACGGGACCAGGACCCACAGCTGACCGAGTCAGCGACACGGATGCGTGAGGAGCACAGGAAGTGAGTCCGCTGCTTCCTGAAGGCTCAGAGGGGCCGCGAAGGCAGAGTTGTGCATTAGCGGGGGAGGGGGGGGTGGTGGGGTGCAGATCCGACACTCTGAATTGAGAGACATTTCAGACAACACGGAAGAGGTGAATTTTGAAATGCATATACCAGTTAATGGTGGGATGCGAGTGAGCTAGTATTACCCCTTAATTAAATTTCCTAATATAACTGCACTAACAGTACTTGCAGTATGTGATGTAATTAAAGTCGCGATCTCTACCCTTCGGGGAAAGTGTGTCAGCACGGGGTTACATAACCACCGAGGTACAAGCAGGAGCTGAACTTCGACACGGGGTGCTGCGGCTGGCCGACACTTCTCTAGACCTTGGTTCCTTCATCTATACAGTGGGAAGGTCCAAGGAGATGAACTTCAAGGTCTCTTTCAGCTCTACGGAAAAGGCACGTCTACACAGGAGATACGCCGGAGACTCCGTGTGGTCTAGTCCCAGGGACACCACATTCAAAAACACACAGCCCCGCCATGAGCCCCTGAAGAAACAGGAACCCGCCAAGCACTTTCCCCGACCTCTGCAGGGCACAAGAAGACCATGCGTCCTGTGCAGGGAACTTCTTAAAAATCGTCCTTCTCCTTTGCTGCTGCTTTCAGTATTCTCTGCACAGATGGAAGCTAATCCGGGAAATTTTCTCTCCCACTCTCAACTTCTCTCCTGAACACCCACCTAGACCAAAGCATCTCTCTCTCTCTCTCTCTCTCTCTCTCTCATCCCTCTGCCTGCGTTCCATGTTGGGTACATCAGATCCACCAAGCCGGGCGCTGGCTGGACGAAACTGTCCTCACATGGCACCTATGAGATGTTGATAAATTTGTCCCTCTGTGACTCTGAAATTTTTAACTGCATTTCTTGAAAAATTTGCCTCAAGAAGACATGAGACTTTGCACCACACATTTTCCTTTTGTCATCCTTTGCTGGAGCTGAAATGAAAACACTGGATCTACAGCAAACATCCGATAGAAAGACAATACCAGCTCTCTGACCCAAATGTGTTGGTATCGCATCTCTCCGTGAAAAACAAAGCCAGCAAATAAAGTCCTTCTTTTAACCTCGGCCTCTCGAACTTTCAGCCTTTCATTTTTTTTAGAGCAAAACCCAAATGAAACTTCAGTTGTTCAGAAATGATGATGCATGCCTATTTTTTCTTTCCTTTTTGCCAGAGCATATATGAGAAGTCTGATTTCTTGACAAGAAAATTTAGGCACTTTCAGCAAGGTTAACACTCACCCATGCATTTACATTTTGGATTTTTTTTTTTTAAAGAAGGAAAAGTATTGCACTGAATAATTAAACCTGCATCGAACCCATGACAATATTTTACTAAATAATACATTTGACTTAGCATGCATGGAATCTTTTTAAACACTCAATGGAAGCCACTGCACTCCAGTGCGTTTCTGTCGCTTTGAAGTCGATCAGAACCCAGTTGGAGAGGCTAGGAACCGGGAGAACGCTCCTAACACATTTTGAGCTCCTCAGATGAAAGGTGCTATTTAAGTACAAAGTAGCATCAGACATTCAACTTATTTCACAGCTTCATTCACTTCCATGCCACATCTAGCGCAACCTCACCTGCCTGGTACTTTACATCACAGCTCTCCCACAGGCTGTGTATAACTTTGTTTCGCAAAACTAGTTCAGAGAACGTGTCACCCAAAGAGGGGAAGATTCCATGGCGTCTCACACTGCGTCTGCACACAGCAGAAACTGTCTCCATCAGGGCGTAGGAAACAGAGTGAACAAGTGACACTTGTCCCTGAAGAGACTGAACGGGTTACTCTCCCCAAGAGCGGGCAGTGTCCTGGCTGTTTCTCTTTCTTAATATTGAACAAAGTCCCGGTTCTGTCACTGGGGTGGACAGGGACAGACACTGCCACCTGTTTTCTCCATAGCTTTATATTTTCACCGGGCAGAGAAAATTGAGGCGTGGAGGCAGCTGGCTGGAGGGGAAAGTTATTTTCTACTCCAAAGTTGTTCTTGGAGTATTAAAAAAATTGCAGAATACGCAGAAATGGTATTCTCCCTTCTAAAAATTCCTTTAAAAATTGCCTACTCTAGTATTTTTCTTTTTAGATATTTTACCCTAAGTTACTCACACAAATAATGTGGTATCATTTTCCAAAAATTAAGGCATAGCTGATGATGATGCTGGTAAATGTTCAGTATTTATTGACTGTGGTCCCTTTAAGTCCTCCTCATTCCCTCACGGCGCCTGCCTTGGGTAATCATATTTGGTGACTATTACTCTAGTATTACCAAAATACTTTTATCGCAAATATTTTCCTTTTTTAAAGATTTTATTTCTTTATTTTTAGAGAGAGGGGAAGGGAGGGAGAAAGAGAGGGAGAGAAACATCAATGTGTGATTGCCTGTCGTGCGCCCCCTACTGGGGACCTGGCCTGCAACCCAGGCATGCGCCCTGACTGGGAATCGAACCAGCGACCCTTCGGTTCACAGGCCAGCCAATCTACTGAGCCACACCAGCCAAGGCACAAATGTTTTCTCATCATTCCTTTTTATACAATAAATTTGGCTTAAATCTTTTTTAAGAAAAAAATTGTCCTAAGATGAAAAAACAATATCATTCTACTACCATGAGCACTTTTAGACATTTTCTTATTAAATTATCAGTGGGTTATCAAATTTTCTATCATATAACTTTTAACATTGTCAGTGATCCTGAACTCATGCCTCTTCTCAGGAGGGGGAGAGTGCACTGTTGAGTAGATGTCTCCACATGACTCTGTTCGCAAGGAAAGAAGAGAGGCTCCTCCTCACCAGGGCTCTGGGCCCCCCACCCTCCCCTAAGCCTCACCCCACCCTTCAGTTCTTCAGACCCCGGGACTGACCAGCTGGGGGCTGCCTCCTGCGCAGCCTCACTCTGCTTCTGTCTGGTGATTCATCCCCGCCCGGTGGGCCTGGGTGATCTCACGGTACCCAAAACTCGTCCCAATCCCTGAACTCAGTGAGGCATCGTCAGAATGAGTCAGGAGATGCAGGAAAAGCCCTGTGTTTCTGCCACACCTTTCCTGGCTCCGCCCTCCTCCATCCAGGTCCAGCTGGCTGGCTCCACTGGCCAGCAGCTGGGAGGCAGAGCCACAGGCAACGGAGGAACCAGGGAGGGAGGGGCATTTTTTTTTAAAGTTGAGTAGGAAATAAAGTCAAAGAGACATTCTCTGACCTCACTAAGGTACTGAGAATCAGAAACATGTTTTACGATAACAGCTAACATGAATCAGCGTCCTGGTCAGGCAAGGAAGAAGCTGGAACCTAGGAAAGGGAGCTGACCACCCAGGTTGAGACCCAGGGCTCCACCGGACGCACGGACCCATGCCGTGGAGGGAACTGGGCACCATGGCTGGGAGCCTCCGCATCAGCACGTCACCTGAGCTCCAGCGGCTGCATTCCGCCCGTGCCACTGCCCTCTGGTTATAATCTGCACACCTGAGTATGGTTGCTCGTAGGAAGAACCGAGCTACATGATTCTAAGAATGCTTACTGAAACGTGTACGTGTTTATGCATGTGCACATATGTGTGCGTACCAGTGTACATATATGTATGCGTATCAGTGTACATGTGCATAGCTGTACAGTCCGTCCTTTCAGCTTGGATAAGTCGTGTGAAGCATTCCTACGGACAGGCGCATTTTCCGAGACTGGGAGACCAAGACCCAGACTGCAGACTGCGGTAAATTCACACAGATAATAAAGACCACCGGGCCTTCCCACGGCCCTGTCTGCTTTGACACATCTCATGACTGCCATCAGAAGCCACCGGAACCCCCACGCAGAGGCCTACATCCATTTAGACAAACCAGGCGAGAAAGGATGGCATCGTGGACATCCGGGGTTCGCCTATCGGGGCAAGAACTGTCGTAACTCTGAAAATCAGGGACACTAGCCCGCTTAATAATCTCTACCAACCAAGCCTCCTTTGCTTTGAAAAGGACAGGGCGTCCAATTAGTGAAAATAATAGCTACCCATAGTTCAGATCCTCCAGGAAGTGAAAAAACTCATCAATATGCATTGATGGGCGATCAATGCACCTTCGCGAGGTGGTCAATATTATCTCGATTTTACGAGTAAAATATTGAGGCAGAGAATGTTAAGGATTACGTGCAAACTGTACAGCTAGTGAGAGACAAGAACACCAAGGACTGGCAACCGGATCTGGGTCCATGCCTCCCAGCCAGGCCAGGCCGCGCAGCCACCCCCGGTGACCTTGGCTGTTCCCTGTGACTTATGTCAGGACGTTGACTCGAGAGTGGCTTCCCCAGGGAGCTTCCCCAAATTCTTGCCTGAAGCCTACTCTCAAGTACAAACCTGCCTGCCTCCCCGTTCCCCAACTGCCGCCTCCATCAACACCCGCCCCCGCCCCCTGCCTGACTCACTGCCTGCTTGGCTTCCTCAGCTCTGCAGCTTTCTGGACAGAACCCGGGTGCAGACGGCTGGGCCCTCAGGCAGGGCCCTGGGGCCGCAGAGCATCAACTTCCGCTGCCATGGGGGTTTACAAATCTCCTCCCGACGGTCCCCCTGTTCCCTCCTGTGCCCAGAGTCCCCTCCCCTCTACGGGAGTAAAAATCGAAGCCTCGGTCAATCCCCCACCCCTCCTTAGTTCCACGAAATCATCTCCTCGGGTTTCCCCCTGGTCCAGCTGCCCCGGGTGATGAAGCCTCCTTCCCTAGATCATCCGAGGTGCCTCTAAAGCAGGGGTGTCCAACCTTCTGGCGTCTCTGGGCCGCACCGGAAGAAGAAGAGTTGTCTTGGGCCTCACATTAAGTACACAAACCCTCACAAAAGCTGACGAGCCAAAAAAAAAAAGATTTTAAAATAAATGCATGGTTTTGGGCCACATTCATAGCCATCCCGGGCCATGGGATGGACACCCCTGCAAAGGAAGGAGGGGTGAGGAGCCCGAGTCAGGGACCCACATGGCCATTCCCAACTAGGGGGGCAGGGCCCTGTATCCTTCAGGGGGTCTCAGGCAGAGCCCCAAGGACCCCGCAGCCTGCCCCCGCACTGCTTGCACTGATAAGCCGGGTCAGTTGACCCTCCCTCCTTTATGAAACCACAATTTTTAATCCTGGACATTATTTCCTTCATCCTCAACTCCAGGATGAAAATATAACTTCTAAAGGCTTAGACCATACCACGCACCACTCTCTTTAGGCCCTGGTTCTACTCAAAATTATCAGTTAAGTAAAAAATATATATATATATTTCTGTTTGCAGCTCGGGTGCCAATAAAGTCCTCTGGATCTCTGCACCTTTTCAGAAGACACCAAGTGGGTTTGAGCGCCATGGGTCAAACACCCACGATTTCTGTCAACCACACAATATCTATTGGCAAAGCACAATTAAAGCCATAATCTCCTGGTGATATTGTAAAAGCATTCCTAACACTTCAGGTGAATACACATGATACAGCTACTTATCATGCGTAAGTTACTTCTAACTTATTCAACATAAAGCGTAGTATCCTAGTGAACGTCATCATTACTTTCGTATTATTTTCACGATCCCCGCGCTGGAACTGAGCATCCCAGCCCTGCTCTGAGGTTGCCTTTGTAACTGAGAATAGAAACTTCAACAAACTTTACACACCTGCTAATTTCGCCTATCGCCTGTTATAACCTAAGTAAAACAGTATGTACAAGCTGAAAAAGCATGCCGTTGTATATAAATAATGTGCTTCAGGTAATTTGATTTATTTTTCCATTTAAAAAAAAAAGGCCTTCTCTTCATTAGGTGTCAAATTGCTTTAGCCTGACATTCTCGCAGTTTAAAACCGTGATAACCAATTTTTCTTGTGTTAAACGGTAACTCGTCATAAAGTGAGCCTGTCAACATCACAAGCCCTTTTCAATATCCGCAGCTTCGAAGGAGAGCTGACACGGAATCTGCAATTATATAATTGCAGATAATCACCGCCAGGCCTCGCATGTGAATATTTGACTGCTCGGGGTCTCAGTCTTCCTTTCATCCCAGCTCGAAGCGATTTGCATTTCTATAAAGAGATTAGACTGCTTTGTCCTAAGACCCATTTGCTTTAAAAAATTATGATTTTTCAGAACAAACGAATGTTTCATTCCAAGTCCCCCAAGATCATTTTGATGGATACATTTTACAACGCCGCCATGGCCTTTTCCAGTTTATTGGGATTTAATGTGTAATTAGTTTCTTTATCACAGACAGTCTCCGGAATGACACATTTCAGGACAATGGACATCCGTGTAATTAACGGGCTTTCTCTTGGCCGGCCAGGCCCCAAGTCCCTGCACTTAACCTCTCCTGCAGGCTTCACGGAAACTTACTTCCCTTTCAGAATCCGTGAGGCCAACAAGAGCGCATTACAGGTTTGCTTTTTGATAGAGCTGGGAAATTCTTTGAAAAATTATAAAGCTGTCTTACAAAAGTTCTCATACTAGAAAGATATTAAACCAACAAAGAGCAAAATAAAAGGGGAAAAAACAGGACCTTACTCACCAGGTGTGAAATTATATCGAGCTGAAAATCCCATAGATTCCAGCTCTCCATCGGCAAAAAATTTAATCCACAGGAATCTTCCGCTGGATTTTATTGTAGGTGGATTTTGTTGTCCACAAAAACGTCCAATTATTGGAGAAAACCCAAAAGGTCCATCGCGAACTTCAATATGATCAAATTTACACTCCCAAGACGGTTCGATCGAGTACTTTTCATCGAAGTGAAGTTCAATGCACTGTCTCGGGGCCGCTGAAAAATAGAAAAGGCGTGTCTAGAAGGCCCTTCCGAAGTCTTTCAGTCCTCTGAGTCTACCGCAAATTTTACCTGCACGTCCCTCACACTTTGAACCTGAGGCATTGGATACACAAAGCAAGTCTTTAGCTTTTTGAGGATTGGTGCTCCCATGAAGATGTCTAAGGGGAGATCCTCAGATGTGGCAAAAGATATTCTTCTGATGTAAAGTGGCCATTTCGATGTCTAACACAGAACGAAAAAAATCACAGTATTTTCATGAAAGACTGCCCACTCAGGTTGAGAAAGTACGGGGGCATCTCTCTGTTGTGTTTTCCACATTTCCCGGACCATACCCAGTGGAGAGGTCAGGTTCCACCTGAGAATGGTGTAGCAGAAGTTACACAACCATTCAAATAATCCCAACCAGCTGGCCCTGAGAAGAGGAAACTGCACATACAAGTCATTAAGAGCAATTTTTCTTTGAACACAAATCTTATCACATCCCTCGCAGGTGCAAACCTCCTCAGCATCCCTCTTATCAGTTCCAGGAGTCTGATCCAAGCCCTTGACACCTCGGATCCTTAAGGGCCCTCCCCACCCGCACTTCCAGGCCCTCCTAGCTCCTCTGCCTGCAGCCCGAGCTCAAGTCACTGCAGAGAGACCATCTTTCCTGAGCCAACACGCTCTTTCAGGCCTTCCTGTATTTTCCCACTCTCCTGAGTACCTGAATACCTCCGATTTTGTTAACTCCTGTTTATACAGGCAAATCTCACCTAAGAGAGAGCTCTCTAAATCTCCTCACTGAAGGCGAGACTGCATCTAGTCACCTTGTCCCAGCGCTCAGCACGGTGCTTGTCAGCGAGGGCCTGTCAGAACAGTCGTTGGGGGAGTTGCACACGAGCTTGCTGTCTCCATAAATGTCTTTAACAGCTCTCCGAGGCAGCACGGAGAAGCTGTCTAGGGCAGCTCTAGAAAGCTCCGTACGGGTCCATTTGCTAGCACCCCCTTATTCTTCCTTTGTGACGTCTACCCAGTTCAAAATTCAGGCATTCCGGAAGGGCACCCCAGGCAGGATATCCCAGAATAGGCAGAACAGTTGTTGAAATAGCCACACACACATTTTTCTCGCTTTGCAAACGGCTGTTGACCTGAGCCCTCCGAGTGCTTCTCAGCCACGTGGCCCTCTTCAGGGACCACCCCTCCAGGCCCCTGAGAGTGAAGCCCTGGTGCCGCCGGGCCTGTCCCCCCCCCCCCCCCCCCCCCCCCCCCCCCCCCCCCCCCCCGCCGCCCGCCACGTGGTCAGTGATCATTCTGCCTGACTGCTGCTCTCCCCACACTGCGCCTGAGCTCTCCGTTGAATATCACCCTTGATAGCTGTACAATTAGAGCTTTGCCTGTGTGGATGTCAACAATTTATGTGGAATCGAGGTAGATGATGCACTTTGAAATTAGAGACTTACAAAATAAGGATGTAATCCTGATGCTTTCGGAAGAAAAAGCTGAAGCTCAGTGGGTTAAAGGTCAAAGCATGTCCGACTCTTCGGACATTGAAAAGAGGCATTTATTGCCCTTACAAGTGAAACCTGGAAGAGTTCTGTCTACCACTGACATGTCTCATGAAGGTCAATACCATAAGCATCGAGTTGAGAAGGTATCAATGACTGTCTTTAAATCTGCAAATTGGAAAATATCTTAAGAAATTATCTAGAAAATCCCTCCCCCCCACCAAGTATAATAGCAAAAAGGCTTAAGAAACTAGATCTATTTATGTATTAGCATCAAAGTATCATTTGCATGTATTATTATCCTGTAGAATGTGCCTGATTTTATCTCTCCTTGATAAGCCAGTATAAGTTTCATGAGGAAGCAAATTGTCAGAATAGAGGATATTTTTTAGAAGTAAATAGTGTATACTTAGGGACAGGGGAAGCTAATTTAGCTAAAACTCTATCAACCAAAACATAGCTACCTCTTTCCCTGTTAGGAAATACATGGTCACCAGCACGGATCCATGTATTTCCACCTCCATTTTCATCGCCACTGAAGTTCTGTCCAACGTGGATGAACCAGCGTGTCGTTGTTCCCCCAGGAAACCAGCCGTCACCGTGGCTCTGCCCAGGCCACGTTGCACGTGGACGGTTCCTTTTCCTTTGGTCCAGAGCGCTGAAGTTAACTACACGCACCCGCACCTGAAACACCCACTGAAGTTTAGAAAGTAGCCCGTAAGTGTGTCGTGCAGTTTTTGTCGCAGATGCAAAAGTGACGACAGTGCACGCCAACCACTGGGAGCTCTCTAGATCCAACTCCCTGAACTTCCATTTCCTTCCCCTTCAAATCTCTCCCGTCACAGCTGCCTTTCACGGGGCAGCGCTTTCTGTCTGCCGCCGAACAGCCTCCTTTGGGGGAGCGCTTGACCTCTCGGAGCATCTTCAGACCCGTTGAGAACCCTGAGAGCTTTCGCCTAAACGCAGCACATTCGTCCACACACTGCCTCCTGCTGGAAGGGGTTATAGGACACCCTCATCCATGGTGGCCGGGCCTCCACCTGTATCAAACAGCTTATCTTCCTGCCTTAAGAAGCCTGACCCAATCTTAATCCTTCTTCATCATGTATTTTATTTTCTTTTTTAAAAAAGATTTTATCTATTTACTTTTAGAGAAAGGGGGAAGTGGGGAGAAGGAAAGGGAGAGAAACATCAGTGTGCGGAAGATACATGGATCTGTTGCCTCGCGCTTGCCCCCCACTGGGGACCCGGCCCATGACCCAGGCATGTGCCCTGACTGGGAATCGAGCCAGCTGCCTCTTGTTCACAGGACGGCGCTCAACCCACTCAGCCACACCAGCCAGAGTTGTCGTGTCTTTCAGATTCACCTTTCCCTACAGAACAGGCGATCCTTTACAGAATTAAGTATGACACTTTGCTCCATTAAAAGAAGCAATGGCAAAGAAAAACGGAACCTGCATTTCCACAGTGCGCCCATCAATAGCCCCAAGTGTTCCACCCACGCAAGCAGGCGCCACCCCCACGCTGTCAATGAGAAAACCCTCGCTGAGACTGGTTTTTCTGTGCTGTCGCAAGTGCTTCTTCGGCTCCTCCCTGCTTCTTGAAACTTCGTACACTCCAGCCGCTTGTGGCCTTCTGGCTGCCTCCCTAGTCCATCTCTCTGGCTTTTCCGTCTCTTTACTCTGCCCATCACTGACCCACTGATTTCTAGATATCCCATGTCTTCTTCCCTTCCTCTGGGGACCAGATCCCTGAGTGCCACTGCCACCCCCATGGAGAGCTGTTGTAACACAAGGATGCCTGCAGCTCTAAGACAAATTAAATCAAAAGCTCTGGGGATGGGCCTAGGTGTCTACTTTTTGGAAGAGTTTCAAAACAGCGCTCCAAATAATCTCTGGATAATTTTATTCGTACTAATATCCTCAACAACCATCTCTATATTTACAACCTATACATATATTTTTTCAGCCCAGAACCCTCCACCGAGTTAAAGATCCATCTATCCAACTTCTTTACCAGACGTCTCCATAGACACCCAAGTTGAACACCTTGGTTTTCCTTTAAACCCTCTTTCTCTATCTGCATTCCTTATCTGGCACAACAATTCCGTCTAACAAGTCACCGAGCCCCAAACTTGAGGGTTTGGGGGTCCCTATCCCCTCATTCCCACATCCAGTCACTCAGGGTTCAGTTTCCTGAATACCTCTCATTTCTTCCTCTGCTCCATCGTCATCATTACTTCTATGGTCCAAGCTTTTGCTATGACTCATATTGGGTTGGCCAAAAAGTCCAGTTAGTTTTTTTCCACAAAATAAAAGACACTATTTTTTTTCATTTTTACCAATAACTTTACTGATTTGGATATTCTGAGTATGTCGGCTGTCTCCCACATGGAATAATGTTGATTGTTCTTAATTAACGTCTCAATTAGATCACTACAGTGTCAACTGTAAGGAGCATCATCCAGTGAGAAATCTCCAAGCACAAAACTTCGCAAACCACTTGTGACACACTTGATCACTCACAGCACCTTTTCCATACACCGCACAGATCTTTTTTTTTTTTTTTTGCACTTCAGCGCATTTATACCTTTCTTGAAATAATAAAGCCTAATATGCCAAAATTTTTGCTTATTGTCTTCCTTCTTCAATATTAAAATGGCTACACAAAAATACACCAATTTTGATAAGTTTTTAAAATTCACACTGATGTTACAGCTGCCATGATGCAATTGAACAAAATTGTTTCCAATGATGCTAGAGACAACTAAGAGCTACTACAGACATCTTACAGGAAACAAACAAACAAACAAACAAACTTTTTGGCCAACCCAATATTTCCTTGGTTTTTCACAGTAAGTTTCAACTTACATTCTTTTCCTTCAGTCATGTCATCAAAATCTCGGCCTTCTATTTCTCTAAATTAGTTCAGTGGCAAACCATTGTCTGTAATTCAAACTCTCCTGGAAGAATAGAGCGAATACCCAGTTCTACTCTGCCTGAGACAGCCTGCCTCTTCAGCCACCCCCCACCCCGCCAGTTCCCGTCCTCACCCTCCGCGGGAGCCCGGTGATGCTACACCTGGGTCCTGAGCGCACCTCATCTCAACGGATGCGCGTGCTGTTCTGCAGAGAAAATGACCATCTCCTACATGTTCTTCAAAAGTGGCCTGTGAGCATCTTCCCCTCCTTGTAGCCTTCCCTTCCCTCCCTGCACGTCCACACACCGTACTAATTCGGGGGCTTTGCGCTGTTGCCTGAGGGGTGCGTGGTCCCCAGGCCTCCCAGTAAGTTCCACAAGGTAAGGGTCACGTCTGTGTCACGTGGCACCCTCTAGACTCTCCCTAGAACAGAGCTTGTTTCTTAGTAGTCCTTTCAAGAAATATTTGTTCAATTAATGTAAAAACAAAAATGACTACCGTAAAGTATGTCAAAAAGGCTATAGAAGAAACGTGACTGATAGTAACAGGAGGTTCTCATTCCCAACTCTGAAGTTTTGTCCTTCCCATCGCTAGGAATGAATGCAAATATGTGCGTGATATTAAAATAAACTGTGAGCATTGCTTTTTGATTCTAAATAACAGTAAACACAAAAGCTCATTGACGTGTAAGAATTTGCTTCTGAATTAATTCTTTAAATGAGAGGACTGGTTCATTTTATTTTCAACACTTTGAAGTTTAAAAGACTGTTGCTTTGATATACAAATTATGTGAATTTAAGCCTCAGCTTCCTTATCTGTGAATTAGGCATGCCAAATGTACCTATTTCCTATGACCAAATGGTTTAATCTATGTTATTTTAAAGTTCCCAACATGTATCTGTTGAATAGATATATACTATTGACTTGATAAAAAGAACCACTAATTTTAACCCAGAATTCCCACAATTCAACCTCCTTTTTGATCACTCATAAGAGTGATCTCAGCTAAGTCTTCCTCTTTCTTCTCGAAGAGGGCGCATCGCTGCTAAAAGTTCAACCTCAAGTGTAACAAGGAGAGAGGAAAGATTCTAGCCCAAAAATTACAAAAAAAGAAAAAAAAGAAGAATCACTTCTAAATAGAAATTCTCGAAATCAGCCAAACGTAAAGACGTTTTCTCTAAAAGGTCAGTCTGATGAACGCGTTCCTGTTTATAAGGAAACGCTGAGCGCACACCTCTTCATTAAGACCACTCTGTCTGCGTCGGCCGGTTGTCCGTGTCAGGACGGGGAGAGGCTGCACGTTCCGGGTTATGGTTCACTAGCCCTTATACTGAAAACTATCGCTGGATCAAATGTTCATCCACACTTTCAAGAATCTTCCTTTAAAAAATAGGGCTGTGTCTACGAGAGTGATGGCAATAAAATGTTCAAAGAGAACCCAGCCTCTTTTCCAGCACTCTGTATCTTTCCAGCTGGGAAAAAAATGATGAAAACAGCCATCCTGACTTGGAATGTGACTTCGGTGCGAAATTCCGATAATGTCACCTATTAGCGTGAACTAAGGCAACTGCCGTTCAGATTGATGTTTGGAAAATGTGATTAGAGATTTATTTCTGACATTCACATGTGTTTTGTGCTTCGTAGCATCAAAGAGAAAAACAACAACCGTTCAGGTTATCCTCCTAAGTGTTAAACTAGTAAAGTACTCGCTTCCAAATTGCGACGTGTTAGTTGATATCAGGCCAACTATGCGTCCATTCTATTAATTTAGAATTGCAACTTAAGTAAATCGACTGCCAGGTAAACTAAGTTGTTCGTGTGCTTCTAATTCCCGGAGTGTACTTGTTTGTAATGCACCCCTACTAATTCCAATAATCAGTTTAATCCCAGATTTTGCAGTGACGGGATGCATGCACCACCCATCCGCAGCCCATCTGCCCCGCTCCTCACCTTCTATGATGTAGATGCACTCTCGGTCGGGGGGGTACTTGCTGGGGTAGTTGGGAGAGGTGAACACACCCCCCTCCGCATGCTTTGTCCAGGTTCCACACTGCACCGACTTCTGTGTTTCTGCGGTGGTTTGCTTTTCTGCAAAAAATTTTTCAAAGAGCCGTCATCCCATTTTCTACAGTACTAAAAATAGACAGGACATTCTTATAATATCCATTAGTAAATTAATGTCTAAGTGTTGTCTTAGTCGAAACCAATCCGTTATGCACACTATAAAGTGTTCAGAGGTTCTGAAATATTAAGAACAAGAGGAAAATTGGGGAAATGCAAATAACATGAGGTCTCCCACCCACAATTTTCCCAAGAAACATACCTGTCCCTTTCTTGGTTGCCCCAGAAGAATGGAGGATGATTAAACTTGCTACAACTGAAACAGGAAAGAAAAAATTAGAGATAGTATTCCTATACACCAAATGATCAAAATCTATAAGCTAACGTAATGATAAAGTACCAAAGCAGATTAATTTTATTATTGTCCACTGTTCTAAGCTGACTCAGAACTTGCACAGACGGACGAGATAGTATCAATATACACTGCAATAATCGGTATCTACAACAACAAAATAGTAAAGCCGATTCGATATTAATCATTCTTGTTAATGGTTCCAAGTTAACAAGAACTCAGAACCATGGACTCCGAACTTGCACACACTGATTCAAAATGCACACCTCAGGGAAACGTAGGAATCCCTCCTGGAAGTAACGCCAGTGAGGCACAGAGGAGAACCAAACTCCTCTGGCCAGTGCCGGCTGCCACACTGCGAGGCACTAGGATCCATAGTCCACTAACGTCTCATTACAGCAGGATTGCAGGACCCACACTGTTTCCAAGCTGCCCTCTGCCAGTGGCTTTGCTCGTTAGCCTCTCCGCGGGGGGGAGCGTGGCAGCAGGTGAGAGGTGCGCAGGTGAGGCAAACAGTGAGCAACATCAGCTCCAGGCCTGACCCCCACGCACTCGCCAGTGCTGTTGCACTTTAGAAAACACACACTTAGGCAGACTCTGTGGTGGGAGCGGGAGGGGAGCAGAGGAAGACAGATGACTGTGGATCGGAGGCATTAAGCAGGATTATAGGAATGTTCCTTATAAAACCACACTGCACGGCCAGGGAAGCCCATCCTGAGCATTTCCTGAGCTACCAAACTCATCCCTTCTAACCTGGACTTCGACTTAAGGTTTAGTGTCTTCCAGAAACAGATGATTAATTTGATACAGGTGATTGCTACACGCATTTCACCGAGTCAGTTTTTCAGTCTCAAAGAGACTCTGGTCTGTCACTTTGTAACAAAGACCACTGTCACCTGAACTTCCTGTGACTTCCAGCAGCCTGGGTCCACCCAGCACCTTCACAGAACCCAACGCCAGAAACGTGTTAGAGTGACGTGGTCTTCACCATTTCTGAGTTTGCCTCCTGTACTTCATTTTTTTATTTTTGTTTGCCCAGCTACCTGAAACCTCAGAGCTCCATTACACGGACACCCATGTTTCTGTTTAAGATGAATTCGGGGAACTGGAGATGGGATTCACAGCGATTCCCTAAGCCAAGCTGACCACAGGAGTTCGCAAAGGTTTGCAGGCAGATTATTCCGACAGAAAGTATCTGGACCTTGATTTCCATGCCTGAGAACTGCCCTGGTGATAGGACTCTGTACTCCAGCCTGCTCGTCCGTTTTAAGAACAAGACATTAGTTATTGTTGTTGTGTGTGTTTACACAGCACAAAGCCTTATTTTAACTTGCTATGATTGTGTGTGCACGCGCGCACGCACACACACACACACACACACACAGGCACCCGGGTGTACAGGCATCAGTACCAGGACATATGTTTGGTGGTTTGTTTACTCTGGTTTCCCCCCTGGTTTTGATGGAATCGCATTGTGGAACACGTACTATGGTTACTACGGTTAACGTATCAGCAGAGCTGGTCTTTCAACTGCGTGGCACAGGATTTACTCTCTAATCCTTGCTTCATAACGTGAAATTTCCACCACACCTGCCTTCTATTGCTTTTTACTTGATGACTTTTGCTGCTATTTTCCTCCAGTTCCTCCCCCCATCACCGCACGCAAACCTCACACTCCCTAAAGCCAGAGGAGTGTGGTCTGTTGTGCCACAGAGTTGAGGGGGCCCCCACCCTCCTCTCCAGCGCTGGGTTCAGGTGCACCCTAAACTACCTACTGGGGAAACGTGGGCCCGCTGAGCTCCTGGAGCCCCCGAAGGGGGAATGTTCCCCAGCATCCCGCAAACTGTCGGCCCCGAAGGTCCCCTCTTTCCACCTGCGCCCTCCCTCCGGCCCACTCCCCAGCTGCCGCCACACGTGCGCATCCTTGAACTACTCTCTCTATCCTCGGCCCCGGGATTATCCTGCGCACAGAAAGGTTGCTTCGCCTGCCGGATGCTGGGATCCAGGGATGACTGACTGACTGACTGTGCTGCCCCCTGCCCCCCACGCCCGGTGCTATTCTGCTGCAATACAGAAAGTTTACACCTGCCCCAGACTCCCTGGGACTGCGGGGTCGCGGGTGCGCAGCGGCCGCCAGGGAGGAGACTGGCGAGGCGGGAGCGGTACTCACTGTGGAACACGCTGCGTCCATAGATCATGTCTGTGCGTTACACCAGAGGCTCCGAGCTCCACTAATTCCATTTAGAGACGGGAAGACGTCCAGTGGTGGCGAGAGGACGGAGTCGAGAGATGTGAAATATGCAAACCCAGAGCAAAATGAAGGGGGAGCGAGAGAGGGGCGGGACAGAGATCGGAGCCCACACCGCAGAAGATCCGAATCCGCGCGTCCTCCGCCCCGGCTCTCTCTCGCTGTCACCGCTGGGAAGCCGGCATCCCCACCATGATGCTGGCATCACACCCGGGCGCCACCCGCCACCCTCCGCGCAGCCGGCGGCAGCGCCCTCCTCCTTTGCATCATCGCCGCCGCCGCAGCTGTCAGGAGGGCGCGGGCAGTGGGCGCGGGCGGAGAGCCCCGGGGCGCCCAGAGCCGGGGACCGGGGACCGGGGACCGACGGCAGCGACGGTGGCGACAGCGGTGGCGGCGCGGCGCCGGAGGCAGCGGGGGCGCTCAGTCCCCGGGCTCATCCACCAGGAGCAGCAGGTCAGGGCAGCCTCTCCCGGAGGATGTCCAGCAGCAGCCCTCCTCGGTCCAGCCCTTGGGGATCTTCCGCTGAGGCATTGGAGACAGGAGGAAAGGGTCTGTCATCGGCTGGCAGGGCTCCGCGCCACCTCTGCGATCTTGCGCGAAGAGGAGAGGGTGGTGGGCGTCTGGGAGGAGGGCTGAGGGTGGCGGAGGGGCGCGGGGGTGGCGTGGAAGGCGGGGAAGTGGGGCGGGGAAGGAGCAGGAAGATGGCAGAGTTACCAAGTGGGCGCCTGAGTCATAGCCCGGGGCTGCGCGACCCTCCAGGAAGCCCGGGGCCGGGGTGGAAAGGAGCAGCTGCGCTGGGCCGGCGCCCCCGGGGCTGGTGCATGGCGGAATGGGGCGCGGCTGGCAAGGACAACACACCCGCCGGATCCTGGGGGGAGGAAGGGGGAGGAGTGAGGACCAGGCTGGGATCCGTCACCCGGCCACCAGGCCGAGGGGGCCAGAAGGAAGCAGGAGCTGGGTCCGCGCACCGGATAAAGGACGTGCAAGGGGGAGGGGCCGTCGTGTGGAAATCCCTTTGGGGGTTAATTTTTCGCTTTGCAAGGGTTAGAAGTTGCAGTTGGTCTCTCTCCCACCCCTTTCATTCCATCTGTAGAGCCAGCGGTTTCGCTGTGTTCTCCGGGGGTGGCGGCTTGGCGGTGCACTCGGGTCTCACGCTGGGAAATCAAGCAGGGGCGCGCCCCGAGGCCACGGCGGCTGGAAAAGTTTCGCAGTTTATCTCCAGGCCTGGTGCTGAGGTCGCCCCCACCGAACCGCTCCAGCAGAGACTCGGGCTTCTCGCAATTCATCTCCACCTTCCGCGGAACTTCACACCCCCAAGACACACACAGACACCGCCTACCCACCCCAACAGGGTCAGGCTCGCGCGGGGAGTTCAACCCGGAGCGGGTGGGGGAAGAGTTGCCGGGGAAACAGCCCTGCAAGAGCCCCGGGTCAAAAATGAGGATAAATGGTTAGGAAGGAACAGTGACTGGACCGAGCAGAGGGCCAGAGAGCGAGGGCTTGCGGGGAGCGTCCCTCCAGGCCCAGCAACCCGGCTTCCCCCGTCCGGCTGTGTCCCGCCTCCACCGCAGCTGCGGCTGGGCCACGCAGACCCACCGCCAGCCGGACCCTGGGCCACGCTTAGGCCCTGGAACCCCGGACCTCATGCGCGCTCAGGTGACCAGCCCACGCCTCCAGCTTGGCAGCCCGAACTGGGGTGCGCAGGATGGAGATGGTGGCTGTGAGGGGACAGGGAAGGACGAACTAAGGTAGGAAGCCGAGAGACGCCGTGCTGCTAAGACTGGGGTCACCTCAAAAAGCCACAGGGTAGAGGAAAGGGCCGCTGGAAGGGACCGGAGGGCGCTCAAAGCCAGGTCCGTACCTCAGTCTGGCACCTGCTGCTGTGGCGTAGGGAGCCCTCATTTCCCCCAGCAACGCGGCTGGGGGAGGTGCGCGGCCTCCTGCCAATCATTGGAGGTGAGGGGTAATGAGGTGACCCTGGTTCCGGAGGGGCCACGGACCCCAGACGCAAACCCCCAGACCCCTACCAAGGTTTGGGTTCCTTGATTCCAAGCAGCTGCAAGTCCTCTGCGGTGCAGCAAAGTCACCAAGTGAAGAGGGGCGCCTTGGGGAGTGCGTGCGTGCATGTGAGCGTGTGCGTGTATTCATCCGTTTGATGGAAGGCGGGTATGTCGGGAGAGCAAGGGAGAAGGAGCGCGGGAGAACGGCAGAGGGACAGAGACCGAGCGAGCGCCCCTTCCGCAGAACCGGCTCCACCAGGGCTCGGCGCCCGCGAGAGGAGCTACAGGCTGGAGAGCAGAGCTGGGGTGCGTGGTGGCCGGACAGCGGGCGGGGAGCCGCGCCTCAGACGCCCTGCGTGTCTGCCCACGTAGGTACTTGCAAGAGGGAAAATAGGCAGAAGATTCCACGGAGTGTCGTGCGACCCACGTGCGCTTGTCGTGGCAGCGAGGGGTTGGGGTGAGGGTGGGGGGAGAAGAGTGGAAGAAATGCCCCAACTGCCCAGAAGCAAAAGCACTAAAGAGGTGGGACCCCTGGATAGACGGGGAACAGATGACAAAGAGTTCATGAAAAATGGCTGGTGACCCAAGATAGCAGTGAAATGCTGAAATCTTTAGAATTGCTTGGTAATTATTTTTACCTCCCGAAATACAGCTTTACAAAAATGATAAAAATCTTTCCCTGAAACAGTGATGACGTTCAAATTTATCTTAAGGAAAATTACTGCATTTTTCAAGTGCAATTTGGAGATAGGATGGAAATTTGGTGTCTGCTAAATCCATCCATTCACATATGTCTGACCTTTCCCCTCCCTTGTGCCCAGGTCAGCGTCCCAAGGACAAAGATTTGTTACCTAAGTAAGTGGCAGGCTGGAGGGAGTTATGCTAGGCAAGTGGTCCTTGAATAGTAAAGGGGGTGGGGATCCAGGAACCACAGAAAGGAAATCCCAGAGGAAAGAAAGGGGGCAGGGGTCCGCATCGTTTGCTGATGCCCTCATTCCCCCCATAACCTGGAGGCCATGGATCTGTGGTTGAAACCAAAGTCTCATACACACCATGTCTTTGATCTTGGAAACCAAGATTCCAGGATCAAATCTTGGGCAGTGACTGTGGCTTGCAGGTTGTACCGTCCCTCAAAGCTCGGGCTGAGGTTTTGAGTGGGCAGATCCGACCCAGCCCACCCATCACAGCGGCACTCTGCAGTGCTGTGGCCACTCACTGAGGGACGGGGACAGGCAGGTGCTGAGGCTGCCCTACCAGGCCAGTGCTGCGGCTTGTTCCTGGAAAACCCCACTCGTGTTCCCCCACAGACACGCACACGCACTTTGGACCGTCCACCGCATCCTGCTCGCCCTTGCAAACTGCCTCCTTCGCGCTTTGGGGCTGGAACCACCGCTTGCTGAATATTGCTAGATCCCTGAGGGGGGTGGGGGCACGTGTTTTATTTTCTTTCTGAGAAAAATCAACATATGGGAAAAGTGCAGCTTCTCCAAAGGAAGGTTAGGCACACATGCAGTCAACTTTCAAATTTACTTCGAAAGGGGGAGTGTGTAAACCAACAGCTTAAATAAGTTCAATGGGCCATCTCGAAGCAGGCGCTTTGCCGCAGCGCCCCGAGGCCAGCTCTGAGACAGGGACTGCCGGCAGAATCGGGGTGGAACACACACCTCGTGAACCCGGTTAAAGGGACCCATTGGTTTCCTTTAAGCGTGTACCTCACGACAGCGAAGGGTAAGAAGGATTTCCAAAATCTCAAAGAGAATTGATGGAGACTGTTCTCCAGGTGCAAAGGCCCGTCGTTTTTGTCTGCACGCTCATATCCCTGAAGAAAATAACAGAGTCCCAGGTGCACCTGGGCCCTTTCATTGCGCTGTCTGCAGACTCGGCTTCTTCTTCCAGGTCGTTTTCCCGCGGCTGGAAGAGGGTGATGACACCAAAAAATGACTCAAATGACACAGTGCCTCTGATGCACTCTACGTGGTGTTCGTTTCTTGAAAATTTCTTCGTATGTTTTAATTTATTTACCTAGTTGTGACATGTGAAGTTCTGTTTCGTATTTTATGAACTCAACAATGCACATGTCACAATATTAGTTCATCAAAAACATGTACGAATAAATCATTTGCTGGCAAACACTGGAATGGCTTTAAAAATGATCTGCAACCCTGTCACACGCCACCGGCTCTAAGCGACATGTGCGCGGCCATTCATCTCCCTTCCGAAATCCGCGCATGTATTACGACAGGGTAGAATGTCTTCCTAACATAGAAGAGTTAAAATCTTTGACGTCTTCTATTTAAGCCAGACGCAGTGCTTTATGAACGTGCGTGGGGAAATAAAACACGGTTTTCTGAGAAGGACAGACACGCGGCTGTGCCGTTGGCTCTCACAAGAACACCAGCGCCTCGCGGGCACGGGCTGCCTCGGCATCGCTGTCTTCAACCTGTCCCCACCAGGACTCCCACGGCCCCACAGGCGCCGTCCGTGTCGCTTTGCATTGAATGACCTCTGTGCCCCGGAAGTGACGTAGTCTGGCCTCGTTTGGAGAAATGGGAGGGGCACAAAAATAATTCCGGGATCCACCAATCTCTGCTCAACTTTTAGAAAGACGTTGTTTTCCTTCTGATTAATATTTAATTGACAATGGCTTATAAAAAATCAAGATATTTTTATAACCACCAGCCTAATCAATAGCTGCTGCTCTGTAAACAGTCATCAAAAACTATCAATCAAGGTAAATCCTGAGACAGAAAGGGTGTTGCTCTGTGAAGAGTACTAAGTACCGAGTGCTAAGTACCGAGTGCTAAGTACCATGCCACAATTTTCACTCCCTGTCATTCTGGGGAGAAAACGAGTTTCCAGCCCTAGTTGAACAACAGGTTTCACCATATTTGGAAAATGTAAGTTAAACTGAAGGACAAATGTATATATTCTATTTCCAAACGTTCATTAATCAATACAAACAAAACCAAACGTAAAATCAGACATGTGAATGTGACCTATGGGTTAGATTTAAATTTTTATCTTTAATTACATAAATTAATGCCATTACCTAAATTTACTTGCTTTCTCTCTTTAGGGCATATTATAACATTATTATGATTCATTGGGAGGTATGTGGGTGAGTTAGAAGGTAACAAAAACCAAGATTTGCTGGTCGTAAACAGCCCTGAATGTCAAGACAGGACAGGGCTTATAATCTGATCCATGAAATAATTCTGAAGAGACAAACTTACATTAGCTCATAGAAATATATGTTGAATGCAAACACTGCTTTCTAAAAAACAGCAAAATCATTGATCGATTCTTCTTCCTTGGTCCTTTCTTTCTTATACTCGACATGTGTAAGGGACTATCCCACATGTTTTCATTTCCTTTGGCAACACAAGGAGATAAACAGGAAGTGCCCCCCCCCCCCACAGTTTTAGGGAAGAGCATCCGCAAACAACGAGCTTCCGGAAGAAGACCAACGTTCGTCCACAGAACGTTCGCGAAGCAGCCATGTTTGCCCACGTGGTTGTGATGATGTTTTCAAAATTGAGGGAAAGCGTCAGCAATGCATCTAACGAAATGCATCCTTTCAAATAATAGTCTTCGCAACTAGTTTTCTAGTTGACATACGTGGTTAATGTTTCCATACATTTCTCTGGGAAATAAAAGGGTGTATTTTCAGTTACTCCTGGGCTATTTGTCGTACACGACCCTGGTCCCAGCCACAGCCCCTCTAACTCAGTCCTTACTTGCCTCCCCTCTCTGTGCCTGTGGCTGAGCGATCCTTACGACCCCACCTTCTCATTCTCAGGATGGGGACACAGACCCAAAGAAGTGCGGTGACATCCCCAATGTCCCTTTCTCCGTCATGTAATAACTGATGGAATCCCAGATCTTCTCAGGACATGAGAATCCATGTTTTATACAAGGGGTTTCAGAAAACTGTCAGACAGGAAAGCTATGGATCTCATGTCATGAAGCTACTAGAGGTTTGGTCCCCAAAGCAGACGTGCGGCGCTCTGGCGCTGGCCTCCCGGCAGGATGCTCTCGGCCCGATCTCGGTGGTGAGCGCGCCGGCCTTCTCTCCGCGGCCAGTGCCCACGCACGTTCCTCCAGGGGCTTCCTCTAGCTGGAGGTGCAGCTCTGCAGGCCCACGTCAGCAACAGTGCAAGTCACCTTCCCACGGTGACGGCCGGAAGTCTGTCCCTCCCCGCCCTGCAGAGCGATTCCAAAGTGGGTGCCGCGCCTAGGCTCCCAGACCCCCCAGCAGGATTAAGGGCCAGTTGCCCACCGCGGTGGCTTGTTTGTAGCACACTTGCTTGCCTGGCTGCCTTTCCTTCCTAGTCTCAGTTCCCAGTACCCTACCAGCATTTCCTGGAAAGACCTATCAAATAGCTACATAGAGTCAGATTCTTATCCTAGGGGTCGTGTGTGTGCATGTGTGTGTGTGTGTGTGCACGTGTGTGTGTGTGTGTTTCCTGAGGAAAGGCAAAGAAAACCAGTGGGCTGACCCCACAGTGTTCCTGAGATGCACTCCATAGGGTGTCAGGGTTCCGGATCTGCATCGTGCACCGGCCTTGGGGTAACAAGTCCCCCACTGATGGAGAGAACTGGAATCGCAATGCCCCAGATTGTTATAAAGTCCCAGCCACTAAGGCTTGCCTGTGAAGAGCTGGGAGAGAAAAGAGTTGGCACAGGGTGCCCTGGGATATGCTGTCTTCCTGCTGTCTGCACCGCAGTCGGGCTGTGCAGGGGGGACCAAGTGAGACCCGGAGGCCTGGGGCGGAGAGACCCCAGGGGCTGTGTGGGAGGACTTGAAGCCCTCAGATCACCCTCATCCCTCGGGGCTGGCCGGAGAGCAGCAGCCTCCTTGCCCCCAACACTGTACCCCCACCCCAGCAAATGCCACCCAGGAGGACACTTGCTCTCTCAGGTCTGACCTCTGCCTCTGCGTTGATTCTGGACCAATGGCTGACTTCAAATCCCCGCGTGGCTTAACAGCGGAAGTCCTGTCTCTGTCTGGAGACAAAAGAGATCATTAGCGGAATCCGAGCCTGCGTGTTGAGGTCATCACTTGCCCTCGACGGCAGAGTCTGCACACAATCCACTGTGAGCCACAATTTTCTTGAGACTCCGAGGAGACACCTCAATAGTTAGTTTATTTTTAGCGCTTGCTTCAGATGCCCTTGTCAAATCGTTACATCCCGAGTCACAGGAAAGTTCCCCCATGTCAAAATTGTCTTACTGATTGTTAACATTTTGTCCACAGCCTGGCGCCTGCTCCTGGGCTTCCAGGTCCTGCTAATAATTCTGCCCCTCCTATAACACCCCCTGGACTTCCTCAACTGGGCCCTGGGGATCCCGAACCCAGGCATTGGTCTAGGGTCAGCGGAGGACGGCGGGGGGCTGAGCTCCACATCATCAGTTCTGATACCCTCTTCGGTGTAGAGGACAACTGTTGTTCTCTAGTTGGGCCAATGTGAGAGCTCGAGGGTCAGACGCGAGTCCGCACGCAGGGAGGAGGAGCCAGCCCGGCTTGCGGGCACCGGGGACGCAGCCTCTCAGCTGAATGCCCTGTTGGCTCCATTGGCTTCACAAAGTTATTTCCGAGTGTGAATGAGGCATTTCTCATGTCATTCAGGGACTACTCTAAAAATGAGAAAATACTCATTTGACTGCAACCCCAGAGAATTCAGGAGGTGCAGTCAAGTTCATGCCCAATATATTATTTGTGCAAATGTGTGGTCATGACAATTATCGTGGTGAGGAGACATTTATCTTTTTCTGTTTGCTCGGTTTGGGAGTTTCTCCTAAATTAGTTTTTAAATGACAGGGTCCTCCAGGGAGGCATAAACTCTTGCATGAAGCCTCTTCTATTCGAGGTTTTGTTTTCCTTGTCAAAAGGGTTCTGTATGGAAGGAACAGAGAGTAGATGGGCGAGGGCGTGAAAGGAGGTCAGATTGATTCTCGATGATCCTGGTGCTTCTCAGGCACCACGGGGTGTGTTTTGTTCAACCAAGGCCAACGTGACTAGGAAGCAACACTAGTGGTAAAGATTACTTTAAAAGCGAGAGTTAAATTTTGATCCCCGCAAAGAGTAAACACATTCAATCTGTTAAAACATATCTTATAGATAGATGATAGATACATAAGGAAAAGTGAATATTCATGTTTTGGAATTCTATACCTTATTTTTATCTTTCTGTAGCTTCCTGTCAAGTGCCACCCTATCCATCATTTTGAAATAAAGGATTTGCCTTTCCTTAGAAATTCTATATATTATTCTAAAGATGGAACGCATTATTCTTGTTACCCTTAGCAATAAGAATTTTTTATCATTTATTCTTGGTCTATACCTTTAACTCATATTTTTTTTTATTTTAGGCACACAACTCAGAATGCATTACTACATACATATGGATAGAGGTGCCCGAATAGAAAATCTGCATTTCTGGAATACTGAGTGTACAATTAAAACCCACCCCTGCAAGCAGAATTTGGAGACAGAAAATGAAAGATGGAACTCCGTTTTTAAAGGGATTATTAAAGTCTAACAAGTCTGCCCTTTGCTTAAATAATATAAAATATAAAAATATATTGCTCCACTTCTGCTTCCAGGATTACAGGGTGATTCGGGGTCAACCAAGTAGTACATTAAGTTTTAAGGCCGAAATAACCGGTCAGGGATAAATATGTGACCAAATGAAGCAACCGAAAAAAATGACTGCATTTCCGTCAGATATCCAGGTAGAGTCCATCCATCCAGGCATCTGCAGGTGACAGGAGCCAGGGGGACGTTTACTTTAGGGCTTTACGGATATGGCTAAATGGTCTGCTGAGCATTGTTGGCCCACTGGACGACTCAGGAATGCCAATTTGATGCTAACATACTGCGTGTCCGTATCATAGACAGCGCAGATGAGCCGGGAGAGAAGCAGGCACACTGTCAGGGTGGGAGAGCTGCGGAGATGAAGGTGCGAGCCAGGCAGGGCGAGCAGCCTCAGAAAGGAAGCCAATGGACAGAAGGAGAGAGCGGAGACCAATGATCCCAAACAATTTGAGCTTCTGGATGAAATGGTGCCTAAAGTACTATTCCTGGGTTTTTCCATTTTATGAGTCAGTCAGTCCAGTTTTGCAAAAGTCAGTTGGCATTGATTTGTTGTCGTTTGCGCAGGAAAGGAGTCCTAATGATGTAACCCAATTTAAAGTAATTTTGTCTAATGAAATGCGGTCCAGTCAGGTTGAAGATCAGACATAGCAGGACATGGCCCGCACTTTGGGGTTTGTCCCATCAGGAGTAGGAGTTGGAAACAGAGAATTCAGGTGGACCCTTGCATTCTATGGCAGGAGCACCCAGAGCAAATCCAGTCTTCCTGGGCTGGAATTGATTGAACTGTTTCTTTGTTAATAATGGTGAACAAGGCATAACGTGAAACCTACCCTCACTGAGTTTTGAGTGTGCAGCGTAGTTTGCCGTGCGTGTGCGTTGTGGTAGAGCGGGTCTCTCTAGCACATACTGATCCTGAGTGATCGAAACCCTACGCCATTGCCCAGCACCTCCCCAATTCCACCTCTTGCCTCCCCAGCCCCCGGCGACCACAATTCCACCCGCTTCTGCGAGATTTACTAATTTAGCTTCCTCATATAAATGGATGTACACAGCGTTTGCTTTGCTCTGACTGGTTTATTTCGTTTCGAATAAAGAAGCCCTTCAGGAAACTCGAGGTCCATGTACGTTGTTACACAGCAGGATTTACTTTTCTCCAAAGGCTCACAGCCCCTCGAATGTGTAACCTACATTTTCTTTATCCATTCGTCCATCGAGGGGCATGGAGTCTGCTCCAGCCCTGGGCTAGTGTGAGGATCTTTCAACAACTGCGTGAGTGCAGGCACTTCTTCAAGATCTTGACTTCAGTTCCGGGGGATACCTACTGAAATGTGGGGTTGTTGGATCCTATGGTAGTTCAGTTGTCTTGATATTTTTATGTATTTATTTCCAAGGTGCTTTATCAACATTATTCATCTTTTTAAGATATTTTTTGGTTTAATCTATAGGAAACCCCATACTGTTTTCCATAAAGGCTATGCAATGATACATGCCCAGCGATAATGCGTAACGGTTTCGGTTACTCCACATCTTCATCAACACCGGTCAGTTTCTGCTCTTGTTCCTCCAGAACGGCCATCCTGACGGGTGTGAGGCGATGATCCCTCATTGGGGTTTGGACTTACATCTCCCTGGTGATCAGTGATGCTGAGCATCTTTTTCATACATCTGTTGGCCATTTACTTGTCTTCTTTGAAGAACGTCTATTCTAGTTCTTTGCACATTTTAAATCGGATAGTTATTTATTTATTCATTCATTTTATTTTTTCTGTTGAGTCATAGGAGTTCTTTATAAGTTTTGGATATTACATTCTGATCAGAGATACAGCTTCCATCCATTGCTCCCATTCCTCAGCTTTATCTTTCCACCCTGCCACCTGCTGCTTTTGCTGCAAAGGTGCTTTTCGGTGTGATGTCACCTCGCTTCTCTATTTTTGCTTTTCCTGCCTGTGCTTTTCAATCAGACAAAAACAGTTCATGGTGGCACTTACAGAAACGGTCTGTCTTTGCCTTCCATAGTGTATATTTATGTCTTTATTTGCATTTAACATTTATTTAGTATTTATTGGGAGACGTGGACTCTTCTATGCAATTTGTGTACATGAACTCACATAAAAATGATAACCCTGTGAGACATGTGCATTTTAGCCCTTTTCTCAGACAGAAAACTTGGACCCAGTGAGATCACATGAGGTCTCAAGGAGCAGATTCAAACACAGATGGTTTTGTGTCAAAATCCACATATTTAAACATGAGACCATGTTGCCCCTCCGCGATGTTATTGCTCACTTAATTAAGCAAATAACTGTCTCACTGTGTGAATGAATTAATGGCTAAAGAAATAAAAAGTATTAACACGACAGTAAAATACAAAACTGAGAGATGATGTTCATCTTTCAAAATAATCAATTACTACAAATGCCATTTAGAAACATTTCATGAAGAAGACCTAACTTTGGAAAATCGAAGTAAGCACAATGTCCCTTAGATAAATAAGAAAGAAGTGCTATTATTTGCTTATTTTAAAAGATAAAACATCTTCTTTAGTCTAAGTTGGTTACTGATAAAAATTTACTTTGTGTTTTTAGGAAAGCCCAGTATTGAGCAATAAGGTAACGTGACCCATCGTTTTTCTTGTTCCATCAGCCTAAGGACAAAGCCGCAGCAGTTGTCAGTGCTTCCGTGTAAATCCTCACGGAGACTTATTTCCCGGGGATGGGTGAAGGGGCAGATCCACCGCCGCTCTGACCACCAGGGGACACGCTAAGGCTGATGGTGTCAGCCCGCGGAAGGCGGCAGGAGGGCAAGACTGAGGGAATCTGGTGTCATCGGGCTGCTGAGATGCCCTTCGGAACTTTCCAGCATGTGAATAACCTATACCGCTATCATTGAAGGCGTCCTATTTTCAATAAAGTACACAACCAGTTTTCTCCAGTACACACTAAAATGCACACCCTGAGTAGACAGCCCTTAAAATTGTGTTTAGATTTGTCTGTATTGAAGCTCAAGCTTCAGGCTGAAAAGACATCTGAGGACCACGAGTGCCCTGAAGAAGCACCGCAGGACACGCACAGAGAAGAGGACGGGGTGTTAGGAAAACAAAGCATCCGATGTGTAACTGGCAGCTAGCAGCCCCGAGCCTCCTTCGTTGCACCCCCTTTGCCTAAATCAGTTTCAGGATTCTCAAATGCAAAACTATTGTTTTGAATCAAGCTGCTCTCTCAGGTTGTGTGCTGCGGAGACTTTCTGGGAGAGGAACCAGGTGCCTGGAGAGACAGAGCAGGTGGAAGAGGAGGTGGAGCCCACCAGTCCAGACTAGAACAGGCTCAAAATACTCGTGCACGGATGCTCCTGAGGAACACAAGCAGGACGGGAGCGGGCTGCCAGGCGCGCCCTGCCTCTCCCCTCACTTCACGTTCACTCTCGAATGGAAAGCTGTGCATATAAGCTGTGTGCTCCTTTCTGTGACATAACGCGTCTCTATGTCCCCGTTTAAGGTTGATGGATGTGTCCATTTAAGATGCATTTGAACTGTAGAAAAATGAAGAGGAGCAGATAAACCAATGTTGCTCTATTTTCTTTCTCTGTCACTGTTATTTACCTAAAGGCAATTCATAATATCAGGTGGGAAGGTGAATCCTAAGACATTTATTTATTTCACAGATGAGAGAAGGAGCCGTGGAAGGACCCCCACCCACCCATTCCATTTTCTCCATTCGATTGCTGAGCCACTACATTAAAACGTGGACGGCACAGACTTTGGACCAGAGGGAACACCACACCAATGGTGAGAACTTAGCATTGGCGGAATGCAAGCAGGAAAAGGAGGGTTTTCTTTCCAAATTACTTCTTGGCCATCACTTTTTCAGAAAAGCGAACCTAAGGAAAACAAACGTTCACTCAGTACCGACAACCTGAAAATTCTTGACTTGAAATAGGGTGTGGACTAAAGTTGACATTGGGCCAACAGTGTCGCCTTGAGTTCACCTTTTAAAAATGAGGTTGGTTTTGTCCAATAATACATAAAGGTAGGTAAAAGTAAAGTAACCCTGAAAGACTATCAAGGGAAAACAAACACCTCATCTTCTCTGTCCTTTGCCTCTTCCCCTCTGAGCTACAGTTTTTCCATCCTTCACAGCCATGGCTGCGGCTACCCCAGATGAAAAGCCAAAGTTACGTACAGTGGCACCTCTTGAGTTCTCAAAGTTAGACAGTCACTTACTTTTTGTTAACAGATCTAAAGATTTAGCTACCTTTCATCCTACTCTGCTTCATCATTTGATGAGATGCATAGTATATGTGCTTAAATAAAAATGGATATTTAGTGTTTACAACAATGTAATCACATAGTGCTCACTGCAAAGTCAAAAAGGGCACCCTGATTATATTTCTTTCACTTAGAAGTTTTGATTTTCAGTGGAGGTTCTTACTTTTTTTCTTATTTTTCCCTCTATGATGAAATGCTTTTTTAAAACAATGTTGGTCTAGCAGGTGTTCTCACAGAACTACCTTCCCCCGCCCCGGCAATCTCTAACCTGAATCTTCTGTTCCCAGGTGCAGGCTGATCCAGCTGCCCTCCGGGTTATGAATCCTGAGATTTTCATTCTCCCACCTGTTTTTCAAATGGATCAACTCTTCCTGGTTCCTTACATGCAGTGCACACTGGCATTCGCTGCTCTCTGCGTGTCCAGGCTCACCCCTGCCCCAGTCACTGTATGAATCACCCATCCCTCCCTTAGGTAACGTGATTTTATTGGGATAGACTTCTGTGGCATGAGCTGGATCCTGAGTGGTTTACACCACTTACCCCAGCTAATTCCTTCCATTCCAGTCTTGCTCGAGGGACTAGTTTGGGCCAAGAAGAGCAGTTGCGCCTGACACTATTGTTTATTTTTCCCCCATGAACACAAGGCTAAGAAGATGCTGTGTCCGGGTCTGTTGCATTCACTTGCAGTCGACAGCAGGGAGACAGGCCTGAGCCGACAAGGGGAAGCCTGACCTGGAGGATGGGAAGAATCAACTGTGGCTGCGTCAAGACTACAAGCAGCTAAGCCCCTGAAGTATCACGCAGAAGAGCAAAGACCACCACACTGTTGTTATTATTATTATTATTATTATTATTATTATTATCTTGTATTAGCTGTTATTGGTTTTCATTTATTTAGAGCTCAAAGTAGTCAGATGGATACATCAGATCGAACACTTTTGGGGGCTTACTTCTCTGTTTGGCTACAACGCATTGTCATGTAATTTAAGAAAAGCTTGCGAAGGGAAGGAAAATTTCTGAGAAGACTCCCATAACTGGAAGTCTTCTACTTAACTTTTATGTAATTGATAGTTTTGTGAGGTATAAAATTTTCAGTTGGATATGGTTTTACCTCCATGTTTCAAAAGCATTTAAAGTCTGGTTCTGAGAATAAGAAGTAAAAAAGGAATTATGAGGCTCTTTCCTGTGTCACTTCACTGCGTTTTTATTTTTAGGAGCATTCAGAATATGCTCATTATCCCTGATTTTTGGAAATCTTATGAGATTTCACCTTGATGAGTTTAGTTGGTTTCATTTTATTCACCTCACCAGGAACCTCAGTGTATACTTCAAACTAGAGACTTCCCCATGTATTGCTCCATACTTTGTTTTATATTTTTAAGAATAATGTGGTTAAAAGATAGTGAGCAATTGGGTACATTTATAAGATGTATCCCTTGTCAGATGTACTTAAGAATAATTAAAAGTAAGCTAGATGAAATTATGCTGAGAGATAACCAAATTTCAGAGTATGAGCTTTTCTCCCATGAAGAAAGTTTCATTTCCTAAGGGGTGAAAAATGAGACCTCCTACCTGGGCAAAGGGAGGCAGGCACCTAGCGTGCAAACTCCGTGCTTGACCATGGGCTTGGACGGGGCACAATCGTAAATGCGGACTTTCAGTTAATTATCCTCTTTTCAGCCCCAAGCAACGTCCTCCCTCCTTTTACACGCGTCTCCAGCAGGAAGTGAGGTTGAAATGCTGGAACTGCAGAGCAGGTGCAGGAGGAAGAGGAGAGGCCTTGCACACGAGCGTGCTGGGGTGGGCACATGTGTGCAGCTGAGACACCTGCAGATGGTGGTACTCCCCAAGGAAGCCCAGAGAACAGACTATTCGCTGTCATCGTAAGGAAAGAATCGTGTCAGGAGTACCAGGACCTCTATGCCCGTCGGTGGCCCACTGTTTACGCCATGCTCTGTGGGAAGAGAGGTCATGACAGAATTGGGCACAGTCATGGCCATGGGGACAACTGGACCCTCAGACAACAAAGGCCAACCTCCTGATGATGTTCATCCTGTGTGTGTGCGTGTGTGTGAGTGTGTGTGAGTGTGTGTGAGTGTGTGTGTGTGTGTCTGCATGCAAAGCTCTCCGCTCATCTCTCCTATAAGAACACCAGTCCTGTCAGCTTCCTACCCTTTCCGGTGTGACCCTGTGCTAACGAATTACATCCATAATGGCTACATTTACAAATAAGGTTACAGTGAGGTTGAGGTGCTGACAGTTGGGATTTTATCCCATCAGTTCTGGGAGGCCAGAACTTAATCAGTAACACTGAAGAAAGGGTGAAGTCAAAGTATCTTGAGGGCCACTGGACACAGGGTTCACGGTGACATTATCATCTGAAGATCTGAAGCATGATCCTGCCCCCCGTTAGGACAGGGACACATAGGGGCCGGATCGAAAATACCTCTTCTTGTGGGAGGGCCAAGCAGCAGCCCCTCCACCCCGGGCCAAGGTGCTGAATTACACCAAGGGTACATCCAGGTGGCAGCGGTGACAGAACTCAGGACCACCCTCTGGAGTCTAACTCAGGGATGGACGAGCACATTACAGCCTGTCAGTCATATCCAGATTGTGACCTGTTCTTATAGATCCCAGGATTGGAGAATGTTTTTTCTATTTTTAAATGATCCTGAAAAGAAACAAGCAACAAGAACACGCCGCAGAGACCAAGGTGGCTCGCAAAGGGAGGCAAGGTGCTATGTAACCATTCGCAGAGAAACTGCTGCCCTGACCTGAATGACTCAGGCTCCCCAAGTGCTTCTCTTTAATGACCATGGGCGATCCTGGCCACTGTAGAAAGAGGGCGGGTCCTGGAAGATGACCTTGAACTACAGCAGTAGTGACCCCATGCGCTACGGCAGATAAACACGGCCTCAGTTACATGCCGTACAACCACTGACTTGTCGAATACGTTATCTTCTGTCTTATCAGAAAGGAGGATGCTGTTGGCTGACCACAGGCAGATGTCAGCTCCTGCAGAGCTGGCCTCAGGTCCTCCCTGGCTGCCTCACCTGCGGAGACTGCAGCCAATAAAAAGAGAGCCAGGTGACAGAGGCAGGGCCATTTCAGCTCATGCTCCAGGCGCCCCCGCGGGGTTGGTTGAGGGTTCGCTGGCCCTGCACAGCAACTCGCCTCTCCCTCTGACACTCGCTGTTTCCTCTCTGGTACCTACAGTGATTGATCCCAACCAGACACCCCTCAGGCCACGCACCACAGTCTCAGCTTGTGCTTGCGGAAAAGACGGCGCATGACAGTCCTGAGCGATGATCAAACGTCTATTCCGATTTTGGGGATGCAGCGGTGAGCACCGCAGCATTGCTACCATGGCTCACAGTGCGGTCCTTCCACGGACGAAGTAAGAGCCATAAAGGAAGGGCAGCACCAGGTCAGGCCCCGCGGCCAACGCTCCCCAGCCTCGGGTTACAGCGCTTGTCCTCTCCTTGGCGGAGGCCAAACCGTGACCTCGGTAGAGCTGAGTGTCCCCTTTCCTGGAAAATGTCCGGGTTCAGCAGGTCGCCTCCAAATCTAAAATACACGCTTCTACCCTTCCCATTGTAGTTTGAACAGCAAAACTCTTTACCCTAAAAGTCAAGATTTTATGAGCATGAAGCTTTCCCACCGCCAATTGATAAATACACACCTATGGTGGTAAATGTGGAGTTGTCCGCGCGGCCTGCAGCGCCTTCATCTCCACGAGTTTCGTTTCCGGCGCGGTTTGTGCGGAGAGCACGCTGCCAACAGGGAGACACTGGTGGTGTATCGCTGTGGCCAGCACCCTCGCAGGTAATGGCCATGACCTCAAGAAGAAGCGCGGACTACAGGCCTGGCTCATGGCACTGTCCTAAGGGCGCACCTTTTCTTCTTTCCTTCAAAAGATGGTGGTAGGGTCTGAAATTGTGATTCAACACTAGCAGAGGGCATTTTTGTTGTTTGGAACCGAAGAAAATGAAATTCAGAGGTCATGTGACTTACATGCCAGTGTTTTTATCTTCATCTTTGCTCTTTTAAGGCATTGCCATGGGAATGACCTGGTAACACAGGTCTACGCCCTGCGGTCCCAGCCGCCGCGGCCACATGGCTGCGGGATCCCAGTCACGTGGACCCCCGCATGTCCTCCTGACTGCCCCGGAGAGCAGAAACCGAGGCCTTGCTGCGTCAGCCAGACAAGGACTCGGTGTGGGAAGAGGAGCATTCTGTCCTATGGCTCTCCATTACTTTTTGGATGTTCTCTTTATTTCAACCAAAGCAGAACCTCTTTGATTAGGGTACGCTACACAGGGGGACTCACTCCGTATTCTATAATTCTAATTAAAGGCAGTTGATTGGAAAACCTAACCACGGTTTTAGGTGGCAGATTTTAGGACCAGAGCATTCTCGTGAAGTAGATTCCCAAGGGATACTGATGATGCTATTCGGTATTAATTTGAGAACAAAATGATGGCACCTCAAGAGAGCAAAAGGAGCGAATAAAGGCTGAAACCGCTTCCCACTGAAGAACGATGGTGTGGAGTCTGCCCCAGGATGCCCAGCGCCCAGGTGCCCCGCCGGTCCGCCTCAGCCCCCAGCGCAGGGAGGCCATGGCGGGCACGCAGGCTGGCACGCAGGGGCAGTGGAGGGTTTGTGTGGACTTGGCCGATGAGGCTGTTCCACAAAGCCTCCCACGGCTGCACACACGTTCACCTGCTCGTGCTCCCTGGAGATCAAAACCTTCAAGACAGAACATCCTTAGCAATCGGCCCTGGGGCTCGCGTCCTTTTGCTCTTTTTCATCTTTGCCTCTAATTGAAGAAGTAATTAAAAGAAACAGACCACCTGCACTGTGCTTGGATCCTTCTTTCTCTAGAAAAGCTCAACCCCCCACCCCCCGCAGGGGCCCCTTCCTTCTCCTCTTACCCAGGGCCACCGCGTTGCCGGAGGAGCTCACAGGTCCTTCCCTGTCATCCTTGCTTTCTCCACGCAGGGAGTCAGGGCCGAGAAGACGAGCGACTTAAGGGTGACAGAGAGAATTAGTGGCGTGAGAGATGGGTGGTAACACACGGGAAGAGGGCCGCTATTCGGAGATCTTCCATCAAATGGTCACAGTTTCAAAGTCACTGTAGTTCCCCAGGGTGTCAGAAGTGACGAATTGTATTCTAATCTCCCAGCGTTGGTTTGGGTGAACAAACAGTGCCTCGGAGTGGCGTGAACGAAAATGAAGCGACCTAATTAGCATAATGTGACAAACTCAGCAAAGCTAAAAGCATTTTATTTCTCTCCTCTTTCTCTAGTCTGTTTTGATAAGGACCGCTAGGAAGGTAAGCCTTCTTATGCATACCCAATACTGAACATTCCTGCTCAGAACTTCAGGTTTGCTGGAGTGAGTCTGCTGGTAAAACAAAAACTGTATTTACATGAGTCAGTGAATGTTACACTCTATTAGATTATTATACAGTTATCTTTTAGCATATTACAAAGAAAAGAGGATTTTCAAGCTTCATGCTGTAACTATGGCAACAGCATAGTCTTAAAAACAATAGCAAGAATATGAAGTGAATCTGCCTTATACTCTAAATCTCTAAACATAATACCCACTTTACAACTCCCCGAGCATTTGTCAAAATGCTACTATGTTAATATTGATAATTACATTCAATAATATCCTTGGGTTGGTGGGATTTTATCATGCGGCACATGGGACACTGACATGCATTCATGAAGATTATAATGTGAGTTTCGACAGGAAGCAAATTCTTGAAATTGATAGAGTTATTTTAAATATTTTTAAATGTATCAAGAATATGCAATAGAGTCTCCCTTAAATTTAGTTCTAGGTACGTTTACTCTGTCAGTTGGTAAGACTTCTATTAGGGGTCTTCTGTAGGGCAGGCTTCTCGTTCAATTACTTATGTCTACATTGTTAAGAATGCATTTGAACATTTCAAAGAATAGATAGAGTATCAATGAAACCATTCAGAATATTTAGTTAGCATGGATTATTTTTCAGCTGATTCAACCAAATGTAATGAAGAGTATTTATATATTTATGATATGGACTTGCAAAGGTGAGGAAACAACATTTTTCTTAAGGTAGAGTAGAAGGCATTCATTTGGCTCTGAACTACAAATTCTTTGCGACACAGATGAAACACTCTTAGTGCCAGAGAAGCAAACTTGCGATAAAGAATCAATGGTATTTTAAGCCCTGGTCAGTATAAAACGTAGCACCAATAAACTGTGAATGTTCCGTGAGGCCAGATACCTTTAGGCCCATTCTTGCTGAGTCATCTTTGTTCTAGACTCAAGTACACAACATTCTCTAGGTCGGACTTTTCTGTCCAAGTGCACGTGTGCTCTTGCACGTAGCAATCAGAATTCAATTCACTCAATATAGTCTAAAGTTATCCAAAGTACATACAATTAAGTTTTGCCTATTCTTGGCTTATGCACCAAATATTATGCTAGTAAAACTGAGGGGCAGCACCACAAATATTACATCTGAGATTCAGAATAAAATGCTGTTTTAATTAAAACAATGATGATTATTAATGGCTTGCTATTCACCGATACGCACTTACTAAGTAAGAGTTTCCCTGGTCACGAGAAAGTCATTTTAAAAAGCATATTATTGTTTTAAATTAATTGACCTAATAAACCCAGAGGATATAAAACGCTAGTCTAGGAGGATTATGGAAGTATAGGAAATTATTCAAGAAACAAAAGAAATTACCAAGATTTATCATTCAGTAAGAAATGCACATTGAGCAAAATATGTGCTGCCATTGTCGATCACGGTCAGGCTGATCAGCCCATCCATCACCTCATGGTTATCTTCCTGTGTGTGTGTGTTTGTGTGTTGTGAGAACACAAGATTTACGCTATTAAATTGCGAGTGTACAATACAGCACTGTTCATTGCAGTCACCACCCTGTGCGTAAGATCAGTAGGGCTTATTCATGATTAAAATGGGCGGGCCCTTTGACCTCCCCACCTCCCCCGGACCCCCAGCTCTTGGCGACCACCATTCTGCTCTCTGTTTCTATGAGTTAGACCTTTTTTTTTTTTTTTTTTTTTATTCCTCATATAAGGGAAACCATACAGTATCTGCCTTTCTGTGTCTGGCTAATTTCACTTTAGCATCGTGTCCTCTGGGTTCACCCACATGGTCACAAGCAGCGGAATGCCTGTTCCAAAAAGCTGGATGATATTCCGTTGTGCGGATATACTGCCTTATCCGTCTGTCCATGGGCCCGCAATTTGCTTCCATACCGTGGCTTTTGTGAATAACACACAGAGCCTTCCCCGGACTCCACTCTCCGGCGAGCCCCCACTGGCCTGCCCCGGCACATGCCCCTGCCTCCGTCCACCTGCCGCTCCCCTGCGTGCTAATCCATCCTCCCTGTACGTCCTGGTTTCCACGAACCAGTGGGGCAAGGCCCATGTTCTGTGCATTTCCTCTGCTTTTACTGCGCCTGGCAAATTTCAAGTTAATCGAACTTCATCTTTCTCCCCATCCCACAACTGTTTCTCTTTGTGTGAGGGACGTCGCTCTTCTTTGGCTCAGGGCAGGTTTAAACATTCAGAATCATGTCCCTCACGTGTTCAGCTCATGTCTGGTTACCCCACGATCCTGATCTTACGTGAACGTCTGGTAGCTGCCCTTGAATTCGGACGGTAAGGTCACTAACAGTGAATGTGCCCCTGAGGTGTTTCGGCTGCGAGTCACTGAATTTAGAATCTTCATCTATTATTTCTGGTAAGACAAGTGAGTTTAAATGCATGATAGTTATTATCAATTCGGAATCCATATAGTGGGGGTATCTCTTTAACATCAGACAGATAGAGTGTATTATTTGGGACAAATATTGCTAATCTTTTATTTGTCTGGTGCGTGGAAGTAGAAATCACCCATCCTGTGGTAGGAATATTTGATCTCAGGAAAAGTCACTATGACATTTTATGGAGCTATGAAGTGTCAAAATTGATGGTCCTAATTGTAGAATCTGAAGTATGAGAGAGCCTAGTTTCATGTAGAATAATATTTTCTCATTTACTGATTTCCAATGGAACACTGTCTTAAGGACCCCCCAAAATATTCTAAAATGCATTAAATAGAAAAGGCAATTTGCTAAACAAATGAAAGTATGAAAATGACTAAAAATAATTATTAGTTCATCTTCATTTTGATCCCCAGAATGGCACAATTTAGCAGCAAAAAAATAAACTCTAATTATGAACACTTACTTTTGGGAGGAATATTATAAACTAATTTCAATGACAGTTAATATTTTATCTCTTACGTATTATTAAAACTTATGGTATGTTATTATCATAGATAACTGCAATATCCATTATAGAGATAGAGAAATATATGTTGGACACAGTAGAATCCTTAAAATACAAGTTTTACTTTGAAATAATAATTTTAGAGTCACAGAAAATTTGCAGGGACAACCCAGAGACCCACTATATGCTTGCCACCCAAGGTCCCCTCATGCCACCTGGCGTTGCTATGATACCTGATACCGCATCACCGCTCAGGAACCCACATCCATCCCCCTCAGCAACTCATGTCCACACTGTAGTTACTTTTCAGCCCTGCCCTGGTCAAAGCCTTTTCTCTTCTTTTCGGGAGCTGGACCAGGGCTCCACATTGTGCTTAGAACAATACAACGTTTTGGTAGATATAGTCTCCTAAGCAAGTTTAAAACACCTATATTTTCATAAAAATTGACGAAAAACATGATGACATTACATAGAAATTTAAATAAAACAACACAGAAACGGAACTATAGACTGCCTGGATTTAAAATATTAAAGGATAAGATTCTTTAAATAATGTCTAATGATTTTTAAAATCTCTTTCAACAGGTTTTATCATCACCTTTATGTGCCTGACATTTCGTTTTTAGTATTTTATCTTCTTAATTATATTTAAGTATTTTGATATAAAGTCTAAGTGATTTTTGGAAAAATCTGTGAAACTCAGGGGAAATTCAGTGGTTTAGTCTACAAAATAAAAACTGTATTTGAAAAAATATAATTACTTTGACACAAAGCATTTCCTGTTGCCAAAAAGTAGTAATTGGGGCCACGGTATCCAAAGGGGGGCAGCAGTCACCCCCAAACCCCGCTATTCATGTTATACATTCCAAACATGGCATAGATTTGCAGCTAAGCAGTATTTTTTTTTAGTTTTAGAAAACCTTAATAGAAACTCTGTCTCTACTTTTAAAAAGCTGGTAGGAAGACTACGTTTCAGAAAATCAGATGAAGATATTATACAAAAGGAAACATTTTGTCTCCGTCACTCAACCTGAGTGCGCAATTGCACCTCAATTTAGCACTAAGAGATTTCTGGCATTCATGGGGGTGGGAGGGACCCATCAAAGACAGAAGTGCACAGCTGCTCAACTGGACTTGGACGAATCCGTACGTGTGGGATGCTGCGGTGGCAGCACAACGCCTATTTGTCCGTGCAAAGGCCCCTGGCCTTCTTCGGGGGCGGGCCGAGCACTTAGACGTGGGCGGGCACTGTGCTCACCTGTCTGCTGCACCCCCACCCCCACAGTTAACTGGACGTGGGCAGGCACTGTGCTCACCTGTCTGCTGCACACCCACCCCCACAGTTAACTGGACGTGGGCAGGCACTGTGCTCACCTGTCTGCTGCACACCCACCCCCACAGTTAACTGGACGTGGGCAGGCACTGTGCTCACCTGTCTGCTGCACACCCACCCCCACAGTTAACTGGACGTGGGCAGGCACTGTGCTCACCTGTCTGCTGCACCCCCACCCCCACAGTTAACTGGACGTGGGCAGGCACTGTGCTCACCTGTCTGCTGCACACCCACCCCCACAGTTGACTGAGTGAGAGCCAAGTACAAATTAAGGCCCTAGAATGGAATGAAAGTCATTGCAAAGTGAGACAACTTCAAGCAGTAAGGAAATCGGAAAGGTAGAGGTATCTATAGACGTGTTTTTAAGATCTATTTAGTGACTCTTCGTTCCACACATAATAACATGTGCATATTTAAAGGCGAGTTACATTGATCTGAATGGGATTGTATTTATTCCCCTCAAATAAAATATGGTACATTCTCAATCAAACTGTTATTGCTACTCATGTGTTCCTTTAAAGTGTGGAAAATGGAAAGAGTTACCTTTATTTCCAGGGCTCAACTCTGTCACCTCATTTATCTTGTCCCTCCAGAATTGTCTAAAAGGTACATTGTTTGAAAGGAAGGCTGACCTAAGTTGTCTTTGCACTTCGAAAGAGAGGGAATGTGGGAGTCTTTCTATTTTCACCTCGGGCAGGTCCTGGGAGGCGTCACTATCTCTTTCTTATGTGTTTCCTCTAAACCAGCTATTAACAGTCTGCACACGGGCCTTCCTGCGGTAACGCCACCACCCTGCGGGTCCCGGAGCATCCCTGCCTTCACGGAGTCCCAGGTGCATCCCAGCACAAAAGCCTGGGTTCCTGGGGGCGTTCTCAGCCTCTGGTCCTCCCCGGCATGCACAGGCCTTTCTTTGACGCAACTCTTTTCAAGCTTGAAGCAACCAAATAAAGCTGAGCCACATCTCAGTGATTCACCAGACTCCAGAATAATGAGCTCCAAGGGCCCGGAAAAGACTTCAGATTTGTCTACAGCCTTGTAGCAAAAATAGAAAACAAAACAGCCAAAGCAAAATGAAGTACCAACCTCCTTCGGTCAGTGGGAAGTTAGGATGTCATATTTCAGGTGCAGTTATTTTCTCTTAAATGCCACATGTTCCCAGAGCCGCAGCATAATCCAGAACTGAAAGATGCCATTTTAAACAGAACATGTCTCACTGTCCTGATTCCTACCGTTTCCCGGAGCTACCGCCTCATGGCACCTGGTGGCCGTGTGTGGGAAGCAGTGTAGCTCGCACGACCCTGCCGAGACATGCATGCCCAGCTGGCATCAGAGTTCTGGGGTGCAGAGGGCTATTTTAGAATTGTTTTTTTAGGATAACTGGGGTATCACTACTTAATGTGATATCAAATGAGAAATTAAATGTTTAGCACACACGATAGCTCATGGCTCATGTATCATTCATTGAATGATGCCTACACATTTCGAGCTCTCCAAATGTTTTTCCCTTTAGCATTCTTCCGGTGGTTTTATTTCGGCCACAGTGTTTGGAAAGAGAGAATGCTGACGGTGGAAAAAGATGCTACCTGCTCACGCCTGAAACCTGAGTAATGCCGGCAATCCGAAAACATTTGCGGAAAATCAACACCTCTCTCTCTCTTCCCCCTCCACACACACACACACTCAAGTCCCCAATTTTTAATATTAATGCCTACATTCTGTACTTCTGACAAAGCAATCTAAGGGAAAATACAACTGCTAGAGCTCCCTGCAACCTATCTAATAGTGACTCTGGCAGAGAAGCAGAAACCGATGTGATAATGAGGCAACATCCGAATAAGCCAACTGTCTTGAAGTTTGATGTTGTTTTATTAGGAATCATTTAAAAGGAGTAGGAGTTAAAAGATGGTCTTTTGTTCATAAACCATAACTTCCTGTTACACATTCTATAGACATTTAATCAATAAATTATAATGATAAAATAGCTAAGATTATTTTAGGAATGAGGCATCACATGTTATCCTGAACAATGAATTAAATAAGACCTTGGATTTGGCTATTGGTCTGACTCATAGTATAGTATGGGCCTTTTATTCAATCTGTTTGCTGACACAAGGTTTAATATGTTTTGTATCTTCGGTTATCTTTGTTTTATATATTTGGTTTGGATGACAAATATGTAAGTCAATAAATCTTTTAAAAAGTTACACAATAAGTCAGCAACATTAGTAAAATTATACATATATGTAAAGCTAGTGCGTAAAATTAAGGTTTCCTGGCAACCAGGGCACAAAAAAGATGCTCTATAATTCAGTTATAGGGAAAAGTCATAACCGGTTATGTAGGGGAAATTTTTCTCTCCCAACTTTAGCATGGTGTTCTATTTCAATCACACACAAGGACATGGCGCAAATTCTCAACCTACTTTGCAAACTGACTTCACTTATTTGTTTTATGCATTAACTTCCCAAGGAAAGCTATCAGTAAAATTCATTGAACCTGCCAAAATGTGCTGATTTATCAGCCTTTTGATGTCATCATTTATACTGAGTTGGAATGTGCCACTTAACTACACCCTACCAGCTATCATAACCTTGTGTCATTTGGGAGGCTATTAATGTGATAAATTAATGCATCCGTCACAAATCACATGGTTTTAAGTCTGAAATGGAACTTGGAGCCGTACTTCCCCATAAAGTACTTCATTTCAAAGAGCAGAAATTAAATCAAACTCAATTTGTGGGATATTGGGAAAATAAAGCATGAAAAGAGCTTTAACCTGTTTTGACGGGCTTGATCTGGGACGACCACATTCCGAGAGAAAAACATATGGGATGGAATTGAACATTAACCAAACTAACAAAACCTGTCTCTCTGATAGTCTTTATTTCATAAAGTTTCATGTGAGTGCCTGGATGCCAAAATGTGTGTAGATGAGCAAGTCTTAGAAAAATGAAAATGGACTAGAATAAGCGACAGTAGTTTTCGAACAGCAATACTTTAGCGGCAGGATCTCCCTCGGCCCCTGAAGAGGGGATGTGCTAAGGCAAAGTCCTGAGGGCATCAGCTTAGCAAACTTGGCTGCGAGGTCACCGCAGTAACAGCTACGTCAGGGACAGTGAGATTCAAGTCAGCATTTTCCCTTTGGTTTCAGGTCCAAAAGTTCTCCACTTCTTAAGCCAGAATCATTCTTCATTCTGCGGATTATTCCCAAATTACGAATCATACTCACATTCCTCTAATGCTTCCCTGTCCCTACTGTCTCATAACCATCCCCTTTGGTGGGCTCTTCTCGGAAGCTGCGCACAGGCCTGGAGAACGGTGTGCTAAGTGAGATACGCCAGTCAGAGAAAGACAAGTCCCACATGATTTCACTCATTATGTGGAACCTAATGAGCAAACTGAACAAACAAGCAGAAGAGACAGCCTTGTAGATGGAGAGCAGATGACAGCTGGGAGGGGGAGGGGAGGAGGGGATAAATGGTAATGGAAAAAATGTAATAAAATAAACTAACAAAAAAGAAAAAAGTCTTTTCCAGTGGATACTAACATGAAAATAATAAAAATGTCCCTTAGTTCTAAAAATGTTTTTATAGCCTATCACTTTCTATTGTAATTTCTTTAAAAATCATAAGAAAACTTGTCTTTAAGACAGTGGCTTCTACTAATAAAGATCATTCTTCCTAAAATGATCTGAATATGATATCATAGCATTTCATTTTCTATAACTTAAAAAAGAAAGATATTCTTCCAAAAGACTGCATTTCCACAAAAAGATACCCAATAGTTATCTCAACTACACAAACTAGCTCTTAGTCACAAACAATCACTATTGCTGGAATTATCATTTCACTACCATTAAATGTCTGTGTCACGTATAGGTATGGCATACGAGCAATGCCGTGATAGTACATACTGGTTTTCACACACTGCTACCTCTCTGAAAATGATCTGACCTGGGTATCGTCAATGCTTTGCGGTGTCGGTCTCACACAGAGAAAACATGAGGTATTATAAGGCCATGTTAGGCATGCTCCCATGAAGTGAGAGAAGCTGATGGAGTTGAGAACAAGTAGGAGGTGCTAAAAGTTTTCATAGAAAAAGATTGTTAAATTTCCATAACCATTCAATATTAAGATAATGCCAACTGGTGTTATGTGCCAAGACAACAGAATAGACAAGAACTGCAGTTGTAGGAAGACAATCCAGCTCTCTACACTGCAAACCTCCCTGAAGGAAAGGGCAGAAACCAGTCAGATCGCTTCAGGGATGGATAATGGGACCTCCATGAAAACTCGAAGGAACGATTTTTACCTCTAGAGGAATGGTGAAGATACAGATATCATTAAGGGAATTATCTAAGAGTTTGGTGAAAACAAGATGGTGAAATAGCAATTCATGACACTGCCTAGGTAGCTAACAAGCAGAACCAAGACAACGATTGGGCAAAGGTTACAGAAATCTTGATATAGACTTTAGAGCCAAAGAACTTTCTAGATAAAAAATAAGCCAACAATCCTTTGTTGGAAACAGTTAAGAGATGCCAGTCAAAGTGTGGCCGATGCCTGCTACCCCCACACTAAGCAGGTCATCCTCCCATTGTTGAGTCATTCTAGAACCTGTTCAGACTCACAGAAGCGAGAAGAAATCTTGTTTTGAGAAAAGCTGTGCATCTAAGTCACCAGGCTTCTGATGAGGTGCTTAGATGCCAACGAAAGCCATGGTTCTCAGATTCTTTTGTACTAACAAATAATCCACCACGGCACAGTTTCGTGGCCTTGGTGAATGAACTCAGCCATCGGTAGCATTTGCTGCGCATTCTATTAATAACAAAGAATAATAAATTAAATAATTTGGGAACGCAAAAATAAAAATGTATACAGCAATATATGTGGTCCTATGTAGTTTTCTTACCAACTATGTTTCACCTACGCTCTAAAAATGAGGGGGGAAAACAAAGCAGAGAAATCCAGAATGTGGGGAGTTCTGCAAGACGAGTAACCTGGACTTCAAAAAATGTTATTCTCATAGAAGACAAAAATACCAGGGACTTCTCAAGAGTTGGGTAAAATAAAGAGACATGAGAACTGAGTGTCATGTCTGAAGCACGAATTAAGAATACGGTAGAGTATTTTTCAGACAATTGGGGACATTTAAATGTGAACCACAGGAACAGGAAAGATCAAGCAGGCAAGCTGTGACTCAGCCTCCTCCTACCAGCAGGAGGCCAGCAGGGCCGATCCCCTTGCAAACAGCCATTACCAGATACTCTGGAAAGAAGGTAACAGTTTTTACCAGCAAGGGTTCTTATGGATGACATGCTGGAGCAGGATCTATGTGCCTGTCCCGGTTGCCTCACAGTAAGCAAAGTGGCACTCTGAGGTGTGGGGAGGCACAGCTCCTTGGAGACAGTCACACCAACTCATGGCAGTTACGCGGAGAACACAGTGTTGTCGTGACCAAACGACTCTCTTCCACGTAGGCACCGTGAACTTCACAACCTGAGGGGACACCTCTCAGGTTCTGCCGGACCCAAGGATGTCACGGTGAAGGGAGAAACCCTGCAGATGCGAGTGAAGGCTTCGGGTCCTGTCCTTTGCTCATGTTTCTTGTGTGTTTCTGTCTTCCAAACCATTAGCACATCTTGTTAACAGCAGACTGATGTCTCACTGGTTTTTCTCCTCATTCTTAGTAAATATTTCCAAAATATGTAAAAGTTTCCTTGAACATCCGTGTTACTAACAGGACCTAAATTATTGTATCTTCGGTGTTTATTAATCGCACAGTGTGAACTCGTGGTGAGCCATCTACCTGTGGTACACGCAACACTAATTTTCATTTAAAATACGTTTTGCTGCTATCGTACAGATTTTGAAGCTTCAAATGTAAATAAATTGACTGGCAGGTGTTTATGTGACAATTTGCACTGATTTTCTCCAGAGGGTCCCTAGATGGTGGCTCATTCCCAGTCACCCACCGAAAGGACCTTCCCACATGTGTGGAAACAGAGTGAACTTGTCTCATGCAAATGTACTTTGTTTGGCACCGTCAATGAAGTGTGATTGCTATTTGCTCAGGAATGAAAGACTGTGACATCACATTCAGATTATTCTCTTCCTGGCAAATAAGGATTCTCAAACCCAATGAAGCTGAGCATAAATAATATTGCTAATGAAGCTTGCCATATTTCAGGCACCTGCCAGTCAGAACACTTTAAATTCAGTTGAGGAATCCATCCATGGGACAGGTGTACAAATGCTCCAGGAGAAAATACAATCCGTGCATGGAGGTGTGTATTTCAGGGCTTTTGTGGGCAATGGATTAGCCCGTGAAGGTCAGAGGTCACACTGTGGAAACCAGCTTGGGTTTCTTAAGCTCAGGGACGGTATAGGGTGATCTAGCCCCATCATAATCAAACACGAGGTTTTGCCCAGCAAAGTGACATGGCAGGGCTCCCTAATGACAATATTAGACAATATTATATACTGTGGAGTCTTACCCATCCTGGGAGGCCCCTCCCCTGACCCCTGCCCTCAACACCTGTCCTGCAGATTCCACAGAAGGATTCTTGCTGACGTAGGCATCTGTGAGCAATGGTTCCAGACACGCCTCTCACCCACTGTGACTCCGCATTTGCATCATCTTGAGGACATGGACACAAACGACATTTTTGAAAAAATGATAAAAGCCAAGAATAAGAAAGCTAAAATGCCAAATTCTATATAACCATGTGAAAAAGAAATGAGAATCAATCTTCTTTTGCTCCTTTCCTTGACGAAAAATCAGAAAGCTCACACCTTTATTTTCTTCTAATTTTTCCCTTTACAATAGTTATAACTTTTTCTCAACCTGCAGAGCCATAAATCGAATCCTTTATATTTTCTTCTTCCTCAAATTACTTGAGCAGAGCGGCCGGCTTTGGCTTCAGTCATTTTTTCAGGAAGTAGCATAGGAATAAGTTTCCAGTGTCTCAGTGAGGCAGGCTCCGCACCGTCCCCCTCCAGGGTCCCTGTCCCCGCCCTGCTGCCCCCCCCGCCCTGGAGTAGGCTTCCTCCCTGGGGCCCAGGGAGCCTGTAAGAGCACGGAGATGCCTCCCTCTTTCTATGCGGTTTCCCACAGTCATCGTTTTCTCCACGAGATCTGTGGACCGCTGACATTTAAAAAAAAATCCCAAATAGAGATTTGTTATGAAAAGCTAAACAATTGCCTTGTCCTATATTTTCATGTGGTGTCATATACTTTTATTTTCTATTTTTAAAGTATACACCTGAAACTACTATAAAATAATATTGAATGTCAACTGTAATTGAAAAATGAAAGTAAAGGAATGAAGCATAGAGTAGTGAAGGAAAAGACTGATAAACCCAGGTATCTGCTTTAGGTCACCTTAGACAGTGCCTCAAAGGCACAGGAAGAAGGGTTGCGCTGCTGAGCCAGCCCTCAGAGAGATGCAAATTGAAACCACAATGAGATGGCACCTCACGCCTGTCAGAATGGCCATCATCCATAAATCCATAAACAGCAAGTGCTGGTGAGGATGTGGAGAAAGGGGAGCCCGAGTGTGCCATTGAGCATGGAATGTCCTCAAAAAGCTAAAAGTGGAACTGCCTTTTGACTTAGAGATTCCGCTGCTGGAAATATGCCCTAAGAACCCTGAAATACCAATGCAGAAGAACCTGTGCACCCCATGTTCATAGCAGCACAATTTACAATAGCCAAGGGCTGGAAGCAGCCTAGGTGCCCATCAGTAAATGAGTGGATCAAGAAACTATGGTACATTTACACAATGGAATTCTATGCAGCAGAGAGAAAGAAGGAGCTCCTACCCTTCGCTACAGCATGGATGGAGCTGGAGAGCATCATGCTAAGTGAAATAAGCCAGGAGGTGAAAGGCAAATACCATAGGATCTCACCTATAAGAGGACTCTAATAAACAAAATAAACTAATGAATAAAAGAGAACCAGAGGCATGGGAACATGGAACAGACTGACAGTGACCAGAGGGGGAGGGGAAGGGGATAATGGTGGAAAGAAGGGGAAGAGGCTAGTCAAAGAACACGTAGGAATGACCCACAGACGTGGATAACAGTGGGAATTGACTGTGGGAGCAGGGGGTGGGATGGCAGAGAAGGGCGAAGGGGGGAAAATTGGGCCAACTGTAACAGAATAATAATGAAAAGTGAAGATAGGAGCTGTCGGTCTCAGAACACGAGGGCGTTCACACATCTGGCTTGGCTAACAGAGTGTCCTCTGTCCTGGCCTGGAAGTGCTGTCCTTCTCCTCACCCCCTCCCACGGCCCTCCCAGGTGGGGTGACTGAGGAGCAATCGAGCTTTCCCGGAGGCGTTGTACCCTCGTCATCCGTGTCAGGACGTCTGCTCGGTCAGCGCTGTCTCCAATGTGTAGATTTATGAGTGACAGACTGAATGAGACAAGATAAGTAAATGAGCAGATGTCACAGAGGCTGTGAGTGTCAGAGCTTGGGGCTCGGTCACGCCCAAGTATGTGGACATCCTTCCAAGCAGGCCGCTCCGCACATTTCATGTGTGTGGCAGTCCGTTGGGGGCTGGCGAACCCCAGATCCTGGCTCAGTAGGTTTGGGTCAGGGCCCAAGAATTCACGTATTTCTGGCAAGTTCCAGATGAGGCTGATGCTGCCAGTGTGGCGACCCTAGTTTGAGAGCACCGATCGGTCAGTTCCATGCTGGCCCAGAGGCTCGAGTTTGCTTTTAACATGAAATTTGAACTTGGGAGTTTTCATCTTCAGTTTTGTCTTTACCGTGGGCTACCTAGCACTGGAAAAAGAAAACCAGGCGGGGGGCGTGGGGACCGTCTTCACTCCCGGGAGATGTGCTCTCTCCCCGAGGTGGGGCTGGAGCAGAGGCAGAGCAACAGCGGCTTCCCCTAAAGTTGTGACGCCGAGGGAGCGAAGCAGCTCCGTCACCGACAGTGCCTTGTGCAGTGCGCTCAACTCTCAGGAGCAAAGGGTCCAGATAATGAGCACCCGCGGTCGCTCTGGGTTGGCTCTCTCTACGAACGTACCGTGTTCTAATCGGAACCTGAAATGCCGCCCTGGCAGCTGGCCAGGCCAAGGTACTAGAAAGCTCCTCACCATCTCAGAAGACACAGTGCCAAATACTTTTCCTGAGTGACTTACAACTGTTGAACTCAAGTGAAAATGAAAAGAACAAGCCTCTCTTTGTTGTTGTTGTTGTTGTTGTGTTTTGTTTTTTTTGTCTAAAGCATTATTTGCTGAAAGGTCTCATCAGCGGATAAGCATTGTCCTAGGCATGGTTCCTAAGAATCTGCAAGGCTCACCCTGTCAGGTCCAGCAAAGAAACAGACATCTGCAACGTCTTGTAACCTAACCACTGTGAGTTAACTCATTATACCTTGTAGCTTAAGAACTTACGTAGCAACTCCTGAACAATTTGCTTTTCCTGAAACCCTCTGGGTGCTTATTTGTGAGCTGGCCTTGGATGGGGCCAAACTGGAGGTCATCTCCTTTTCTGTAGTGTGGTGAGAAGGAGGTAGGAGAAGTTATCGTCCATGTTTGAGGGGGAAAAACGGGCCCTGGCACTGAGCGATTCAGCATCGCCCTGAGGCTGCAGCCCAGAGTTCCTGAGATACACAGAAAGCTTCCAACTTCTTAATTTTCTAGAATAGTTATTTCCAAGCATTTTTTCTTAATTTCTTTGGAAACTTATGTATTTCCTCTCACACTTAAACAGACATATTGGGCTTTTTATCCTGAGTCAAAAGAGAAAGGACATGATTTGCACTATTGTCGATATTGGCATCATGCACCGGAACTATTGCATCTCACTTAGATGTGCACCATAGGCCACAAACACCAGTTTCACTCATTACCCACCACCGTCCATGTGAACCACAGAAGGGAAGTCTCCTCTTCGACAGTCATAGGGTTTTCATCGCCACACTTCTGTCTTTGAATTCCTAATTTCATTTGACCCTCCCCAAGTTTCCCATCCTCGTATAACACACTTTTAGTTTTGAAACTATTCAGCTGAACACCCAAAGTACTTCTTAACAGTATATATACTTATACATACTTGTAGATAATATATTATCTTATATGATAACATTTTCAATAGTGTAATCTAAATTGCTGTTGATTTTTTTAGTCCCAACTGGCACATTAATGTAATTATTAATGGTATACAGATAATCAAAACAATACAAATGTATGATGTATATATTTGAAATACATCTTCTAATGAGACAGGAGAAATATACATATATCTAAATTAAACTCATTTTTTAAAAATTTTCTGGCACTCCAGAGAGGTCTCCTCCAGGAGACAAGGGCCACACTAAGATTCAGGAGACAGGTGACCTGCCTCCACCATTTGTTAGCTGTGTGATTTTGGGAAAGTTAATTAACATGTCTGTGCTTTGGCTTCCTTATCGACAATTTGGAAAGAACAACAGTACCTTTTTCGTAAAGTTGTTATGAGCACTCTATGAGTCAATTTAAGGAAAGAACTTTAAGAATCCCTGGTGTGTATCATGTATAGGTAGTACCTAAGTTTCAGCTCTTAGTATGACTAAGGCTATTACAAAACTTCTAGCACAACCTCACCTGGCTCCAGCCCACTTCTACATCTGTTACTTGGCTAATTACCACCCTTCATTAATATTCCGTCTCAAGGTTAATTTTCCTTAGGAAGCAATCTCTTATTTATGTCTTCCCCGGTCTGAATACTCCAATTTAGAATATGGATGAGTTTTGTCATGCTATGATTAAAAATTATTCTCCTCTGTAGGAACTTTGTCTCGAAAACTTGTGACTCCTTCCCCTCTCCCTACTGGTAGGAGACCTTCCATACAAAGTATTTCATGCGTAATATGTGGTCCACTAAACCCACCTGCTCTTGGCCTTAGTTGATTTCTTCTTAGCATTTGCCTCACTATGTTCTTTTCTGGTGTCAAGACTAGTTGAGTAGGACCATTGTTGTAACATAACCCTGGATGTGCTTTATGGCTTTTTGGGGGGGAAAAAAGACACATTCCTGAATCAAAGCATATATGTTGGTCTGGTAACCTTTTACAGACCATTGTATAAAGCAAATTAGATATTATAGGATAAAATATGAGAAAATAAACGTCACTTGTTTCTAGGAAATCAAATTAATGAGAATGATTGAAATTGTGGCATATAAGGACTTCAACAATTCAGAAAACCTGATTTTACTGAGCAGATTTCTATGGGTAATTGCTTTAATTATAAATATTTTCCACATTAAAAAAGAGGTCCCCGTTTATATATAAGATCTCTTTATTTAAACTGTGCATGATTATTGCCCTTTAGGGGGCATTGTCAGGAGCTCTGTGACAAGGGATGTTGGGACCACGTGTGAGTGACAAGAACAAACTCCCCACCCCCGGCCAACAGCACATCATTTCTGCAGTAAGCACTTAGCATGCATCTTTCAGTTCTTATTTACAAAACAAACAAACAAACAAACAAAACCATGGATCTGTAGAAAGAAATAATGATGTTCAGAGGTACTTCCTTAAAATCGCACGGCTGTGCAATGGGCCCCACCTGCCAGCCCAGGCTGCCTGAGCCCAAATGCTGAGTCAGAGCGTTCTGCTTCCTGTGGACTGGTTTCCACAGGGCTTCCAGATCTAGATACTGATTATTTCATGTAACAGTAGTCACACTGACTGACCTCTTTTAATTCTCACAGCCTGCCTGAGTAGGAAGTGGCATTACCCTCATTTTACGGGGGGACATGAAACCCAGGAGGCTCAGGGTCAAAATCACAGCTCAAAGCCACATCTGCCCACCAGCCGGCCCCTCACTGCTGCGAAGACCACCTTGCTTCGCTGTGCCCACCTGCTACCACGTGCTCCGTGATCTGCCTTCCCATTACCCCCTTCCCTGAACACCCCACCGCTCCCCAGTGTGCACACTTTTGGAGCAATGACTAGAGAGGCTGCTCAGAGAAAATACCTTGACCTTTAAATTCAGGGTATCTTTGATTATAATTATTCTTTCCATGCAACTGACGTTGAGGTTGTACTTAAAAATCCAATGGTTTTTCCAGCGATATTATTACATCTGAGCCAGCATTCTTTTGGCCTGAAACAAGACTCTAAATATTCATAAGAATGAAGCATGAGCCACAAGCATCAAGCTGTTTAGGAAGATAAGTGACAACACTCACAAAACTCAACATCATGATGCCGCACGCAGAAGCCGTCGCCAGCAGTGTGCCAGGAGGGTACAGGTACATGCATCGTGCGCGCCATGCGAGTCCACCGATGTGACATGCAGTCTGAGCTGTAAAAACACAGAAAGCAAACAGTGGTGGCCTGAGGCCAGGGCAGAGAGGGGCAGACCGCAAAGGGCTGAGGCATCTTTGGGGGTGATGGAAATATTTTGTGTTTTCATTGCAGGGGTGGGTTTCTGGGGGGAATAACTCTCAAAACCCATGCACTGAACTCTGCACCAGTCGCTAGCTGCCTGGCTGTTACAGAGTCCCAGCTGCCTGTCGTCCCAGCTCTCCCAGATCCAGGCGGACGGTCCGCCATGACGGGTGGTCCTCTGTCCTGTGTGTTGACCTGCCTGTCTTCCTGGTGAGAGTCTGAGCAAGAACAGGAGCTCCCGGCCTGTCTACACTCACGTCGGACTCAGTGCCTTCCCGTGTAAATTTTGGATAATGCTTGGTAAAGCAAACTAGATACTCGGGGACACGCAAGGCAAAACTGTGCCCTTGAGGAGCTCGGAGACTGATGGGAGAAACCGCCGACGCAGGGTGGGGTAAGTGCTAACTCACGCAGAGCTCAGTGTAGGTGGTGGATGAGAGCAGACTGCAATGACTCTTCAAGGTCAAGCTCAAATTCTGCTTCATTCTCCAAAGCTTCATGGAGTCGCTTAGGGGATTTCCTTCCTTTCAATTTTTACAGCCCTTATAGATTACAGCATATACTCGACTCTAATGAGATGCTGTGAGTGATGCAGTTTCCGTGGCTGCGGGAAGGATCTCCTAGACAGGTGTGAGTTTGGGGCGTGCTGTGCGCCCGGAGGAGCTTTGGGTGCAGTTCAGAGCGATCATCGGCTGACGTGCCTGTGCTCTGGACGGTAACAGTGCCTCACTTTACTGAACGGGCTCCACAGGCCACTCTGCCAGCGTGCATTCTAAATAGCATGATACCGGAAAAGATACACGTGAGCTAAGGTCACAGGAATGGTGTTAGGATGAAGCCTGCTGTCTAGACTGAAGACAAAGGTGAAAACCTCCTAACAGAGCCTGGCGTTTGAATACATTTTCGTGGTGTCATGACGCTGAAGTCAATGTCGCCTGGAAGTTTGTGACAGAGGAACTGCGTTTAGTCACAGCCTGTGATAAAAATACCAGCACCCCTGCACTGATTTTGAAATGCAAATGAAAATTAAGAATCCCTTTGTCAATGAATTCTAACATGAATTCCATCTCATATCAATTAAGGCCTGGATGCTTACTAGTAAATTAGGATCCGTTAGGCCATTTTGAAGACAAAGTCCTTAAGACAAGCTCCTGGTAGTGGTCAGTTGCAGGAATGGTGGTGACTCTCAGCCCCCGCAGCACCTCTGGGAGGACTTCCGAGAGCTGCGGGCCGCCCCGCGCTCGCTCACGGCATCGAGGGCTCACTGGACCGTGAGCCACAGGCCTCGTTAGAGCTGGGTCGCTTGGGTCGGAATCTCACCGAAGACCTGAATAAAGTAAGAAAAAATAAGTAAACGCTCGTGAAGATCCAGGAGAAAAACTTTCCCAACGCAGAGATGAGCCAGTGAAAAGACTCCAAACTGGGTTTGGAGGGAAGGGCCAGGGCCTGGCCGGGGCCCCGCCGGGCGGAGGTCCTCGGACCGCAGTGAGGAGCGTGCAGTGTCGGAAGCCTCGCCTGGTTTTTGTTCGGTTCTGCTTTGTTACGTTTCGGTTCCCTCCGCAGCCTGCTCTGCGCCCACGTCTCTTCCAGGAATAAATATTTCAAATTACTTAACCTAATACCGAGATAATAGCTCATGGCCCTCCAGGGAGACTCTCTTCTGGGGAGTCAGCCTATAGTTCCACACGTGTAGTTCTGCCGCTTCTCGGTATTTATGAGGTATTCTTGCCCTTTTGTTCCCTAAAGAAAACAGAATTTAAAATGACATAACGCTCACGTAGCTGGAGGCAGAGGCTCATAAGAGAGAAAGGGAGCGAACATTTCTCACGTCTCTGATCTTAAACTTCCAAACAGAAGGGCTGTATGGGTTGCCTGGTGTTTCACACAGTCTTACATTCTTTACAGGAGACCAAGTGGCTGCTAAATTATTTAAAGGAATACATCTATATAGTGCACGGAAACAGAGTCTGCAGCTCAGCCAGCATCAACTCCGGGCTTGATGCCTTGGCAGAACCCAGGACCCTCCGAGCTTCCTTCCTGGGAACAGTGGCAGCAGTGGCCTGAGTCTGCTGGGGGTGTCACTTCCTGTGTCCCTCCGCACAGGAGTGTGTTGCTTCCAAACATCCCCTCCGGTTTCCGGGGAAGCCTTCTGTGGTGGTTACCGTTTGCAAAGTCTGTTCCAAAGTCTGTTTATTATCACTGATCCCTCCAGACAAAGCAACGCGGCCCCTGTTGTAACGACCTCCTTCCCACAGTGGGGGAGTGAGGCACAGGGGTCCGGCCGCAGCCCCAAGGTTTCAACTTCCCCCATTCTGCAGATCCAGGAGAGGATGCAGATGTAGTCTGGATCGTTTCCAAGGATAGCTCCGACGTTTTAAAAAGCCATAAGCAGTATGAGTAGTGACAGAGGGCTTAGAATTTTAATGCTTTGGTGACTTTATTGACAGCATAACCCAGCTTGACAAAGACGTGTGTGAAGCAGCAGAGTTGAAAGTGGGGGGAGAATCTTACTCAGGAGGCTCTACTACCAAAACAGCCGATTTTTTTCTTATAACTGAAAAAGCCACCGAATGGCTCTCTTCAGGAAATCGTGCGTGCTCTTTTCCCCTCTCAGGACTCCTCACTGAAGAAGCAACAATCATCTTCTGTAGTTAGCTGTCTTCCTTCCTTCCCTCCTTCCTTCCTTCCTTCCTTCCTTCCTTCCTTCCTTCCTTCCTTCCTTCCTTCCTTCCTTCCTTCCTTCCTTCCTTCCTCTCTCTCTTTCTCTCTCCCATTTGAGCATTTGCTTTCCTGCTTCAGATTGACATTTCAGCTTTAGGACGAACATAACAGAAATGGAATGCTAATCTACACATGCATGGGATTTAAACTTAGAGAATGCTATAAACAGTAACCATTAATTCATCAATCAATTTCAGCAACTTAAGACGAGGGCCAGTCTGGATGTTCCCGTGAGGATGAACGAGGCCGGAGCAGTCTGCGACCCGCTGGGCCAGAGTGGCCTGGTCCAGGGACCAGGAGGCAGAGTGCCCTCCACCCTCCCATGTCCTTCCTGTGCTCGCCCCGCAGGGTTTTAATGTCCTCCTGATGCCTGGGAGCTACCCACACGCAGTTACCCCCATCCGGCTCTCTGCTGGCAAAGACCCTGCTCAACTGTGCCCCACAGATGGATTCGCTCAGACACAGGGACAGTTCAGTGAGAACAGGACACACCAGGGAGATGGAGGATGAGTTTTGGACACACTCCTTGGAGAAACGGTTCACGTGGACCATTGTTGTAGTACCTTCCAGCAAATGCCAGGTAGGTAGACTTCAGTGCACCTAGCTCACCCTCCCAGAGGTAGGACAGTTGGACCAAGTTAGGTCCAACAGTTAGGTAGGACAGATGTCCCCTTACATAAGAAGTCCCAGACCTACATGTCTTCAGGTCCCACCTCTTGCTTCTGTGATCTTGGATAAGTTAAGTCCTCTGAACATCAATTTCTTCGTTTCAAAAAAAAAATCACTTTCCCTACTAATTCCACCAATTTTTCATCAGGATAAAAATACATTTAAAACAAAACATATGATGATGTATTTATTAAAAACAAAAATATCTTCAGGCCCTCAGGAAACAACTGTTTGCACCAATGACATTGGTAGCTAGAGACTCAACACAAATCAATTCTGCAAAGTCAAACGGTGTAATCAGGTAATTCCTATGGCAGGAAGCCGTCGAATGAAACATGTCAGTTGGCGTAATACTGATATAGGATAAGCAAATCACTTAGAGAAAATGTATATTTTTAAAATGGATTCATGAACAATCACGGCCCTTCACACACCGTTAAAACAGCTGAGTCCTCTCGCCTCACCTTCAAACACCCAGCACTCTGCCCTTCTTCTGATGTCATACTTTCTTAACCATGGACATAATGTATTAAGTCTGCTGATGCCTGCACATGCCGCACAAATAGGCTTTGAAGCCTTCGTGGCATTTTAGATGTCAGCGGCCCAGAATACAAGAACACAGAAACTGCCCTGGGACGCATGCCTCCAGGTCTCAGTGACTTTGCAGAGAAGTGGGTCGGCTCAGCCCCGCTCGCCCGCACAGCCGTGGAGGGTGAACTGAGGGGAGAGAGTCCAGCGCAATGGCGAGCAGGACTCTCGGCTAAACCCTCAGAGAGACACTTCATCACGAACCCAGTGCTTCTTTTCCATAATTAATAGTAACGCGTATTTAAGTCCTTAGCGAGGACAGGAATTTAAACATGTTCACTGACAAGATTTAACATAAAAACTTCTAAAACAGAGAATTATACTCAACGATATCTTAAGAATTCCTTAAACAACCCCACCCTGTTTGTCAGACTGTAGATCTCCATCCGACCTCCCGTCTTCCAACTGTTACCCGAGTCACGTGTTAGGGACGAAAGTCCCCGAGCCCCGGCCGCTGAGGTCTGACCCGGGAGCCACCTGCATTACAGCAGTGACCTTTCTCCTGCCTTTCACGCGGGAGATCGGAGCACTACTCACTTCGCTTTGCCATCTCCACGCATGGATTCGACAGCCAAGTGCAAATACCAGCTCTGCCATATTCACTGCGGAAGCTCAGGAAAAACCCTTGGCCTCCCTGGGGCCCGAGGTACTCACTGGGAAAAGGAGAGAAGACGCCTCCTTCCTAGCACCACGGCGATACCTGCGTGCACGATGCCTGGGAGCCCTTGACCCTGTCGCCTGCTGCCTAGTGCGTGCTCAACAAACACGGCCCTTGCTCTGAATCCTCTCTTGGCATTGACGATTGAAGTGGACGCTAAAGAAAATCAGTTTATTCTTTGAGCAAACAATTAAAATATAACGAAGTAACGCCCAGTGCGACACTCTTTGGAAGACGCTAAGGATCAGTTGATGTTGTTTCTAACGCAATGTTGTGATGCTCCGTGGAAGACACAGTACAGGCACCACTGGCTGGTAAGATGCACGAAACTTCTGTTCACAAAGTTTACTTCTAAACAAATTTTCAAAGCATCGTACAGGTGTTCCTTAACACAGTCTTCTGGTAAGTATGTACGCCTCCTTCACACGTTTCGTCTCCATCTCAGCGCCCCGTGGCGCTCCCTCCAGGACCGCTCACTGCAGCGGCGCACACGGCCGTCCGTCCGTGGTCTGCAGGGTGCTGTCCTTGCGTCCACAGACCTGCTCCTCCTCTGTACTTGACTGGGGACGCCATCATGAACCACTCTCCTGATTCCCATCGAAGTTGGAAACACAGCAATGCACAGACCATCAGTGGGATGATAATGAAATCATATACGCAAGTTCTTTAAAATGTTAAATGAGTCAGAGCTGCACAAGGCATTATTATCGCTCCTGTTATTACCACTTATACTGTTAACAGAATTATGGGCACAAAGTGCCGCGTGATGGGGAGGCAGTAATAAGAGCTGTCGCTGACCAGGGGCCCACTACCAGCCTGGTTTACTCTGAATACTGGAGTTGCGGTTTGGCATTTCATCTTCCCAGCAATCGAGTGAGATTTGTCATGGGCCCATTGTGCAGCAGGGTTGAGACAGGCTCTTTTTCCTTTTTTCTGTGTCACCGTTTCCCACCCCCTGTCCCCTTTGGCCAACATCAGCTTGTTCTCTATAATAGCTATGGGGTCTGTTACGGTTTTGTTCGGTTTATTCATTGGTTTTTGTTTTTTTTTTTCTTACATCCCACATATAAGTAAAATCATACAGTGTTTGTCTTTCTCTGTCTTCCTATGCCCACATTTAAGTGAAGAACCTGAAACCTAGAGTTGCTAAGCAGTGTTTCCGGAGTTCAGAGCCCTGGCAGAGATAGGCAGGGATCTGGTCTTTCTCCCTCCCCGCTTGTCATACCCCCCAGGAAGCCTCACCAGGGCTGCACCTGGTAGCCGCTCAGCAACAAAGGAACGCAATTCGGGGTCAGCGCTCACCTGTCCAGGTGCCCCTCCTGTTAGTCTGGGTTCTCCAGAGAAACAGAGCGACTGGACGTACACATACACACGGCGAGAAACTCATGTTAAAGGATGGGTCCACCCATTTGTGGACGATGGGAAGTCCCAAATCTGCAGGGTCGGCCAGCAGGCTGGAGACCCAAGGAGGGGATGCTGTAGGGGCCCAAAGGCCATCTGCCAGCATCTTCTTCCCAATGGGTCTGTCCTACTTCTATCAACTCATTGAGCAGGACCCACCATGTTTTGGAGGGTTATCGGCTTTTCTCAAAGCTTACTGATTAAATGTTAATCATCTAAAACAAATGCTTTCACAGAAACATGTAGAATAATGTTTGACAAAATATCTGGGTGTGGTGACCTAGCCCAGTTGACATCTTATATTAACCATGACAAGACTGTAGCCACAGCCCAAAGGTCAAAGCATTGCCGCTCAGTGATGACCTTGACTGTACTGAGACACTTGTTTTGGGGTTGATTTCCGAAGAGCAATGATAGATTCCCCAAAATCTAAACTCTTCTCTCCACCTCAAATGGGGGGATTGTCCAATCCCCCCCCTGCACCCGAACCTCTGCTTCTGGCTTCTACTATTGCTCCTGTGTGGTCTTCTCTCCATACAGTAGAAATGCAAAATTAAATATGAAATTGCTCTGCTTAAAACTCCTGCAGTGGCTTCCCACATCACTCAGTGAAAATGCCCAGCCCTCACAAGGACCCCGCAGAGCCTACGTGACCTGCTCCATGCTCACTCTTCCCCTCCCGCTTTCCTCCTCTCTCCCTTCATTCCAACCTCCTGGGCCTCCATGCAACCCCTGACTCCAGGGCCTTGTCTTGTGCTCTTGCACAGGCTTGTCTTTACCTAGAACACTCTCACCCCCAATGTCCACATGCCCGATTCCTTCATCTGCATAAATCCTTGTTCCAACATCACCTTCTTCATAAGCCCTACCCTGGCCACACCTTTAAAAACTGTAACCCATCCCCTTCTGTACTGGTTTTCTATGCTGTGTCACAAGTTATCCTATGTGTAGCAACTTAAAACAACACCCGTGTATTATCTCATAGGCCTGTAGGTCAGACACCCAGGTGGGCTCGGCCAGGTGCCCTGCTTAGCATCTCACAAGGCGAGTCAAGGTGTGCCCTTCTAGAAGGCAGCAGGTGTAGCCAACCCTCTCATGGGTTTTATACAAATGGGGGTCAACAGAGTAGTAACTGGAGAAGGATAGGAGCTCAAGGAGATTTCCATTTTAATGGTGTGTGATCCCTATCATGGTTTCATGTTAATGAAAATGATATAAAAGAGAACGCGCATGGATGCTGCTGAGAGACAGGGTGATGTCATGGAGGCAAAGTCACCCCATGGTCAACAGTGGATGGGAGGGAGGGTGCCCGGTGGAAGCCAGCGGAGGGAGACAGACAGGTCCAGAGGAGGGAGGGTGGCAGGACGGCCAGAGGGCATACCGGAAATTCTCTTTTGATTCCTCCTTCTTTCTCAGCTGAGAGAGAAAAGGAGCGACAGAGGGCAGGATTGTCAGAGGTCTGCAGAGAGATGTGAGATACTTTTCCAGTTTAGTGGGGAGGAGAGGCGTGTTGGGAGATTGCCAGGCAGGGACAAGGTTCTGCTTGAGGTCGGTGTCTGGGAATGTGAAGTGAGGCCGTGTCGCGTGGTGGTTGTTTTTCTCTGGCCCTAGTTGCTGCAGTGTGTGAGGAAAGTTAGATTAAAAAATGGCTGAGATAATTAAAGGAAAGATCATTAGAAAAAAAGGTGGAAATCACTCAGAACCAACCTAAAAACTCAACCAACCAACCAAACAAACGTTTCTCTTGATACATGCATAGATATGCATACATTATTTTTATTCGTCTGACCCAAATTCTCTCCCCTTTGCAACTCTTCCAGCTGTGCTTTGTAAAATTCATAGATCCTTTGTTATCTGCTCTTTAGGAGAAAAGTGTTCTGGGGTCAATACATGGAATTAGAAGAGAATGTTCCTTAACAGAATGTCTTGTGTTTTTATAAATCGTGTGTGTAGGCTGTGATTCTCCAACCAGTTTGCACAGACATGATTTCTCACATCAGTTTCACCACGGGAAACTCTGTCCTCACAGATCTCAGAGGGCGTAGGTTTTGCGACGCAGCCTTTGGAAGGGATGGCTCTTTCAGTGTCTCAGATTCATAGCAAACCATGGCTCTGGACCCTCCAGTACAGAAACTGTAATATGCCCTCAAAACTACTGTTCAGTGAGTGTGGGTAGATGTGGCACTGAAAAGGAACATGGAAAGGCCCAGCACCTGAAGAATTCCAAAATGTGGAGAAGCAAAGTGTGAAGCTCTGGCCCTTCCTGTTCTGCCATGTGTACCAGTGTTGACCATGACCTTTTCCTCTTCGCTGCTTCCAAGGCAGCTGGGCAAGATGCTCCAGATATAGTCATCAGGCTAACTGACATCACCCTACCTCCAGAATCCACACCAAACCCTTTATAAAGCGGAGCTCAATTGTTCTTACACCTTCTTTGGTCATGTTCATAAGGTACCCCTTTAAACAGCTTCTTTTGGGGTTTGGACTGATGCCTGAAATGAGTGAGAAGTGCCTGATTATTGCAGTTAAGGTTTTGTTTCTGAAAGTGAGTGGAGAACGTCAGTCCGACACCCCTCAGCTTTGACGGTGCTCTCACTTTCAATGACAGCGGCATGAAGCCTTACCTCACATTCTCAGGTAGTGTTCATGGCAGACGTGAGGCCACTGCGTCCTTCCTCCTAAAGACGTACGAATTCCTTAAAGAACTGTCTTCCTTTCTAAGGGTTCTCAGCTCTGTCTACATCCTATCTCCTATCATTATTTTATTTAAAAAAATTCAGAGTAGTTGATTTTCTTCCTAGAGAGTGGCCAGTGTCTTCCTGGTAGGTGTTGATCACCCTTTGACCATCTTTTACGTTCTAGCATCAGGAATACTCCATCATTTCACACCTGGGAATACAAGTAGGCTTGTCATCTGATTCTAAAATGAATATGTTTTATTTGCTCACATATTCAACAAATTGTTTTTCTTCCAGGCAAAATACTTCTCTTTAGATGTAACATCAAAAAAATCTTTGAAAATGTCCCTAGCTTCTATTAAAGAAAACATACGATAGAAAAAGTGTACAGATATGTACAGCTAAGTATTTTCATAATGTCCAACTTATTGATTTAAAATAAACTCCTTTAGGAAGGACATGAGTCTAATTCACAGTGAGTTGGTTGTACGAATGGTAGCCTGTGGTAACTGATGAGTGTTTACGGTGACAACAACCTTGTTCTTGAATGTCTGCGGTTATTTCTTACTTTTTGCTCTGTCACCGTGGAGCACAGGCAAGCTGAGTCGTGAACCCCCGACACCACAATAAACTCAGCTGGTAACTTCCTTGTCAAGCGTGTGTTCCGACCCACGGCTGGATGGGGCCCGGCGGAGACGGCTGCCGCCCTCAGGCCTCGATCCTCGCTGTCCTAGGTCAAGGGCAAGGACAGAAGTGCTCATTCTGCTCAAAGCACTCCTTGGCTAGCTACTACACACCAGACACCTTGACGAAAATGCGCCATGTCTCTTGGAAAAAAATGCCAAAACTCAGACAATTCTGTAATCTAAAATACTGTGTGGTCAACGTATATCCATTTCATTCTTAGAAATTTATTTTTATGTCCTCCATGGACCTGAATAATTTTCTTATGAAATTTCATTGAAAGAGAACATTTTACATGCCCCAGTGAGTAAATTATACAATTAGAAGTGCTGACACATAACGTGCTATTTTGTTTTATTTTGGCCATAAATGAACCTCATCTAGACAAAATACCATTACACCCTCATAAAGACACAGGGCAAATAAAGCACACTGTACAAAGGTTAGACCATTGAGAGAGTTTTTTCTCCAATATAAAATGTGTTGAAATCTACACCTATTATGTACTTATAAGAGCGATTCCTTAATTTTAAGAGAAAAGTAATGAATTTCTTCAAAGTTTTTCAGTATAATATATGAAAAAAATGGGATAAATAATGGTGTATTCATTACATTTAACGTAAATGGAAAACCCCAGAAATGTAACTCAATACGCCTACTTCAGTGTTTATTTTCAGATGCCTCTGCAAAAAGCACGGGTGTATCATAGGGTCAGTCGGGGTGGTGCATCCTCCGCTGGACGCAGCACTTTCCCCAGTGACGCGTAGGTAGTGGGCCTGGGCAGCGGCCACCCAGGTCCCGCCCCGGACATGCTCCCATTCAGGGCACAGGGTCCACAAGTCCATCCGGCTGCGGCCGGGACATCACAGCGAACTTCATGTGAGACAGCCTGACCCACGAGTGACGTTCCTCTTTTCTGTCCCGCCCAGACTTGGCCTTCCCTCCTCCCCACAGTTAGTTATCAAAAGGCGACCCAACACGCAGGGACTTCTCAGCCTACTGACTCCAGACCCTGAGTTCAAACCTGCCCGCAGGCTTGTCTGTTCTCTGAATGAACCTCTCCCAGCGTCACTCAGGACACACCCACTCAAGATGGCCAGTCTTCGGGCGTCTCCGGCTCTGAGCCCTCACTCCTTACCTGGGTTATTTTTTCTCCCTCAGAACACAGTGAAGTACAGGTTTTGATGTTCCCCAACACAGTTTGTGGTAACTAACAACAAAGAGAATATAAAATGAACAGTGACAGCATAGAAAAAAATATCCTCCCCAAACCAAAACAACTAAAGTTTGCAATAATTGTCCCTGAACGGAGCATTATTTACAATACAAGGGGTTTCGTTGTCAACTGATGTGTAAAAATGCCTCCAGAACTCACACCTTTGAATACCAACAATGGATTAAGTCTCAGCTGTGAGGACTGACCAGGCCCTCCTCCTGCCTCCCAACAGGGCGACGGCTCAAGGACTGGAGGTACCTCCACGGACACCGGCAAGTTTCTGGTGGGAATTCGGCAGGGAGGCTTCCTTTGGCTGTTTGGACACCCTCACATCGAGGAGCTGGGTTCTAAGAAGGAGATTTCTGAGGGTAAGGATGTACCTTCTGCCAATCACCATTAGCCTGGGGGTCAGGGATGCTTGAAAGCCACTTCTTTTTTTTTTTTTTTTTTAAGATTTTATTTATTTATTTGTAGAGAGAGGGGAAGGGAGGAAGAAAGAGAAGGAGAGAAACATCAATGCAAGAGAGAAGCATCGATCAGTTGCTTCTTATACCTGTCCCAACCAGGACCAAACCCACAACCCCGGCATGTGCACTGATTGGGAGTCAAACCAGTGACCCTTCACTTTGTAGGACAACGCCCAACCCACTGAGCCGCGCTGGTCAGCGCTGAGAGCCACTTCTGCTTAATGTATTTGTCCAAGGAGCCCCAGGGTTGGCACACACATAGAGGGGGCATCTCCAGCCATAATTTAAGACCGTCTACACCAGAGAAACTGAGAACCACAGTTTCCCATGTCATCCCTTCTGAGGAAGTACAGTGTCCTCCCTTGGGCATGTGTTATAGTCTAAATGACCCTCTTGTTTCCTTCAGCGCCTAAAATAAACTTTCTGCCAAAGGGCTCTGACTCACAGCAAAGCGGGTAATTCATTGTACACCCAGCCAAGCAATGCCTCTCCTTTGGGTTTCAGTAAGACAAGCCTACCCCCAAAATACCTTTTCCCGAGCTATTAAAATAGTATCCTGCTACAAAATGCTAAGCAAATACAGCATGCTCCAATTATCTCGTCATCAGAATGTCTTTATGTCTTTCTTTTCATCAGGACCTTATTCATGACATTCCTGAGCTATCAAATGCATTCTAATGGATTTTGGGATATTAATTGGTTTTAAATACTCTATATCTATAATCAGAAGCATACAGTTCTTTATTCAGCATAATGCCTTTTTGTAAGTAAATTTTAGCAATATGTCCATGCTGACCATAAATATGTAAATATAACTATGTTAATATAATATATAAATATAAATATAGCTAACTATTGAGCTATAAATATGGCAGCAAACAGAATTAGAATGGCAATACAGATATTTTAGAAACTCAATTTATACCAAGTTAACTTGTAATTGGAAACTTTCTTTTAAGATTAAAATGCATCTTCACACTTATGGTAAAGTCATTCTAGAATGATTTCTGTTAAAGGTTATGAAACATCGTCTGTGCTTACATACTTTGTAACATCAGTACACCCATCTGACCGTACCAATACCTGGCTATCTCTTTCCCTAGTGACCCTGTGTCTTTGGACCTCTTACTGATAAGCCTCAGTGTTGCTACACCCAGTTTTCCCTTATCCACGGCGTCTGGGCATTTCCAACCAGGACTCGGCCATGGCCTGTGCTCCCCAGCGCCTCATCAACGAGCTCCGCTGACTTTAGACATAATCCTAACTTGAGAAAATACAAACACGAGCAAGCACACAGGTTAACAGTGACCTTTTGTTAAGTAAACACTGATTCAAACACTAAGCTCAAGTGCATGTTAGGACAGTCCTAAATTTTTCTTGATCTTAGTGCAAATACGCATGGAGGTATTTGCTGTGAGCTAGGAATGAATAGAGGATAACATTATTGAACAAAAGGCTCTCATCTTCAGCGTTATGTTTTCGTTCAGGAACTGCCTTTAGGAAAGTACAAACGCACACCAAACTTCAACACGCGTGACCTTATAAAGTTGCTGAAATCTCCAACAGTCCATTCCCGACTCACATGAACAAATGCAGAGGCCAAAGTACTCTGGAAAACTCAGGCCACTGAACCTGAAGTTTGTGGCAGACCCTTCTGTGGGGCGTGGGCTCAGCTCCCACTCGGAGATGCACAGGACCCACGCCCACAGATAGGTTCTCTCGTGGGTGATCAGATTTGCAATATACCTACGCTGTTCTGAGTCTTGTTTTTTGCTGAAAACTCCCTCACCCTGCAAGTGCTAAACCTTGCAGGGACCAGTGTAACCGGCTCAACCACTTTTGCCTTTTCCTTTGCTAATATCCTTCTTCTGTGATGTGATGAGGGGCATTGGCTCCTTTTGTTGTAACTGGGGATAGTGAGTGAGGACCATGTTGTAATGGGAGGAGAGATATAGGATAAAGGCCTGTCGTGGCGGAGGCCGCGGCTTTTGCTGCCCTTGGGAGAAAAGCCACACTGCCGTCCTGTTTCCTCCATCGGACTCGGCAGTCTGTGTGTATGTTTTATTTCATCCATAATGACATGGACACTGCTGGCCGGTGTCCGCATCAGACCTTCCGGTCCCCAAATGAACAAGAGATTGGGGCCACCCTGCCTCAGTGAGAAGCTTAACATAAAAACTTATCTTTCATAAAAATAATTCCTGAAAGATTTAAGAGCAGACGGTGACCAGACGTCGACCTTTCCTGGGCACGTGTATGAATTATCTGCACAAACCGCGCATGTCAACTCGCTCATTTGTTCAGGGAACAAAAGAGCTCCACTATTTTAGGTCTCTAGACCTTCTTCCCTTGCAAGTGATTTAAAAATTTCTTTCTGAAGTCACCCCTTTCTCTCTTCAGAGTGGGTTATTACAAGAAATTATCATTTTAAGTATGTAAACCTCTAAGACAATGCAAATAAGATAAAGAGAATTTGAAAAGTAATTATCTGAAATCCAAATGAACAGACACACAGTCACATTCAACTGATACGTAAAGTATTGACAAATGCTTCCAGAGTGCCATTGTGTGATTTTTTTTTAAAAATGTGAACAACGTCAAGCTGTGCTGACTTCCCTGGAGCAGCCTGTTTGCGACTAAATGGAACAGGTTTCCATGAGTGAGTGTCTGGGTAGGAATTAATTAATACCCGTGGCATTGATGAAATAACATTGAGCCAAAGGATGCGATTAGGAACATTATTGTAAGGTATTTGCCGAGGAAGAACGAGAGGGAGCCAGAAGCAGGGCAAACAGAGGTTTATTGGGGAGCCCTGCCGGACGAGGTTCACAGGTGGGGGGCGGGGGAGCGTGGGCCAGGGAAGTCGAGACTCCTTTGTTCTTGGGAAGGAGTTTTGCACAAAGAAACACGGGTGAGGGGTAGCGTGGCGATCGGGGATTGGGGAGCAAGGGGCGATGCAGGTGGGCTGAGGTGTCACATGACTTTGGGGAGGCTTAGCTACAGCTTTCGGCTTCTTCATGCGGGAACTGGCTCAGCCTCCTTTGTTTCCCTGCCAACCTTACAATTATCATCTGTGAAGGCTCATTTTAATGATAAATTTGCCGCCCCCTCAACACCAGACCAGCTTAATTTCTCCTATCGCATACACATACTTCCTGCTCTCCCTGCCAAGCTCCTGCCCTGTACCTTCGACAACGTCCTTTGAAAGCAAGCTCTCCAGCGGCACCGTGGGCACATCACGTAGGTGAACAAGTGTTCTGTCATCATCAGCGACAACAGCACCAATGGGCGTCTATTAACCAACCATAATAATGCGACAAGACCGTCACCAGGAGCGTGCAGCCACTGTGCCCTTATCTCAGACAGTGCCTGTGACAAAAGGCAGCACGAGCTGCTACAATCAATTAGCCTATTCTGACTGCCAGGCTAATATGTATAGTAAACACTGTGTACAATAACCGATGATTGTTCTCTTGAAGAAAATACCAGCGCGCTGAGGCGTGGGAAAGATAATGGGGACTCAACACGTGCGTAGCTGTCGCTCTTTAGTGGCTGAGAGAGAGACGCAGAGTCAGGTGAACATGTACGTTCTAAGTATCAGTTATTTTGGGTTAATCGTAAATAGGGATGGAATGTCCTAATGCTTTAGGATGGGGTGCAGGAGAATTCGTATCTTTTTTCAATAATGTTCAAATTGATGGTTCATTCTCCGTACGCCCAGAGCAAGCAGGAAGTCTACACTTCCTTCCTCCGTGTCTTTTCTAGCCACTGCCCTAACGTGTCCGGGAAACCGGGACTTTCTCAATCCAAAGGGACACGGCATAATTTAAAGCAACAGTAACGTCGGGGTTCGTTCCAGCTGCTCTAACAAAAAGCCATCAACTGGTGCCTCACAAACAGCAGACATTTGTTTGTCCCGGCTCTGGAGGCTGGAAGGCCATGGTCAGGGGCCAGCACGCTCAGGTTCCGGGGAGGCCCCTTTTGGGTCCCAGACAGTGGTCTTCCGGGCGGTGGAGGAGGGGCGGGGTGGGTCCCTTTCCTGAGTCCCCCGTGTCTGTCACTTCTCAAAGGCCCCAGCTGAGAATACAGCGGTGATCAGGTATTTAGCGTATGAAGCGGGCAAGGGAGAACATTCAATCTATAGCAAGTGGAATCCTGGAAGAAAGATATTTAAAAGCAAGTAATGGTTTGTCGCACTAAAACATGCTCCCTTTCTATGTCAAGGTTATTCTCTTCAGAGCCAAACATACACAGCACTGCACAGTGAGCAAACCTGGCTAGAGCGAAATCATCTCATTCAAAAAGTAAATATTTGTCATGTCTATGTAAAATATTGTTGCTTTCCGACATAAGCCAGGAGACCGAGAGAAAACGCACCGGCGGTTGAGAGGAAAACTGCCGCAGCGAAGACAAGACGAGCCTCGCTCTCAGGGCTCAGGCTTCTGCATTTCCGCCTTCATTTTTGAAATAATAAATCATCTTAATACAATGGGCACACACTTAATGATGCTTCCAAAGCAAAGAATTATGGTGGATTACGTGCCGATTTTTAAAAAATAGGTTCATTTAAACCCTATTTAAGACATTTATAAAATTATTTTTCTACCCGAAGTTTTATTTGTTTGAATAAATAGAAAATCCATGCTTGGAAGATAACCCTGAGAGAAAAACTGGAGACTAGAGATAAATGTATTCTAATGGATTAGAATCGTTGCTGGTTTGCATTTTTTTTTTTTTTTTTTTTTTTGGTTTTCTGCTTTTGGTTAAATATCTCACATTAGAACATTTTTATTGCATTTTTTTTAACTTTTCAGGATTAATCACTATAATGTTTTTTAAATTACCATAGGTATGCAATCCTCCAGCTAAAGTCTTACACTGATTCAGGGTCCATTCATCTTATTGCACGGAAAAACTGGGAGAGCTGTAATTCAACAAAATGAGAAAACAACCATGATAGTACAAATAATTTCTCTTTCTGTGTGATTTCAGAAAGTTTTCTTTCAGAAAGTTTTCTTGCATTTAAGACGGTGGTATGTGTGACGCGGGCCCTCGCATGGCGATGGTATCGACCACTGTGCCCGTCACATGGTAAGTGTGGGTTACGGAAAGGCCGAAATGAGAGAGAGTGGTGATTATTTCAGAACAAAGTTGTGCTGCAGGGAGAATGCCCTGAGTCCCACACATTTCAGCCTCAGCACTGAAGACAAAGGAGGCAGAATTGGGAACTCGGGGCTTAGTGACAACTACCTCTTTGTATGCAATTCTTCCTGAGAGTCTGGAGTCTGTCTTTTGATCACCTGAGTAGTATGTGGTTAAACTTTTTTTTTCTTGGTAGATTTTTGCTTTACATTACCCTAGGAAAAGGAGGTTGAGTTCTGAAAAATAATGGGGCTATGAATGTGATGGGAAGTGACGAATGTTTCCTGCATTTTTAAAGAGAAGTGTATATATAGAATGTATGCGGCTTACACAAAAGAAATTAGTCTCAAGGCAAAGCGTACAAGTCTGCAAGCAAAATAAAAGGAATATATTTATAAACCAGCAATTGTTTGTATTTCCTAACTCATTTTAAAGCATCATTATTGCTAATTGAAAATTGAAAGAAAAAACATAAATTTTATAATTTGTACCAAATGTCTCAACCTGTTTACAATGGAAGAGAATCATATAAGAACATTCTATCTCGTCAATTTTAGAAATAGTGTAGAAAATTAAAAATAGTTTTTAGAATAATTCCAGCAGGTCAAAAGCCACATTGACTAATGATAATTTGGGTGGAAAAAAAATAACAGAATACGTAACTGTCATTTGCCTCTCAGCTTATCCTCATAAGACATACCAATAAGTAAATGACCTAATAAACAGAGTGTCTTAAGTTACTATCTACTTTTTGAATATTCCATTAAGAAAAATTCCTAATAGTAGTATTTTATGTTTGTCCTGTTTTATGCTCTGAAGTTTCAAGAAATGCCATATCCTCATCAATATGTTAGAAGTGGCATGCATTCTTCTTATTATCATCGTTAATACTACTGTTACAACCACACTTTGGGGGTAGAATACATGAAAGTTTGAATAAGTTAATTCCCATCATCTGTCATGATTCAGGTCAAGGATGAACTGGATTAGTTCATGGATTTAACCTCCTACTGTCAAATACGAGGGGAAGCATTTCCGGCTCTCACACACCTTGCTGCTCTCTCCAGCTCAATTGGCAGAGAATGTTAACATGCAAACAGAAAGTTCATGTTAGGAGTTTTCAGTAATCCAACCAGGGTAAAAGGAAGCATTTCTGGGACCCAATGTTATCTAATATTCTTGGCAATAAATGATAACAAAAGAAGTCAAATAGAATATTTCATGTAGCCCTGCCTGTTTCTGTATAGAAACCCAATGATATTCTAAAGGTAGGAGTAGCATACAGTTTTCACTTAAAATTCTGTAGAGTAACCGGCCAAAATCCATTGAAAGCAGCCCCTTTTTCTGCACCTGCACACCTGTCTTGGGAATGCATCCTCTCCGACTCTTTCTACTCTCACTTCAGTGGCTGTGTCTCGCTTTTGTGAGATGAAACAATTAAGATAAATAATAGATGTCTCAGGAAAATGCGTGCCTTCTCCTATGACTTGAATAAAGATTCAGTATTCAACATCTAAACATTTGCATAGAATATTTCTCATAACAACAGTCTTGTAGTGCAAGACTGGTCTCCATCGGTATTTTGAAAAAAATACATATACATTTTCATCTAGTTGAAAAATAGATTCTTCTCTGATGACTTCAGAAAGTATGCTCCCATGTCAGGGCTAAGTTGATTTATCTAAATCTCCTCCAAGTAAAATTGGGTAAAATAACCACATCTGGAGGTCACGAGGTGGCTGCCTTCATCCAGACGCAAAATGAGATGTGGAAAGGGACAACAATGCCAGAGATGCTGGTCCTGCAGATGAATCAGTAACATCTGAGAACTCCGGGAGACACCCCGTTTATGTGTAAGGAAACATGCAAGCATTGAGTGTGGCTGTTCTCTGCATTTCTAGTAAGACACTTTTGTAGCCAGTCTCCATGGTAGAACTGTCCTGTCATTTCAGATAACCATCCTGGAAGTTAGTTAGTAGCATTAGCAAAATACTTTTCTTTGGGAGGTTTCAAAAATATATTTAAAAAAAGTAATATCTAGGGTTTTGGGTAAGCCTCTATCTTCAGACTGTATTCTGAGTCTGCTTTAGTTGGTCATTGGAACAGATAAGCTCAAGCGTTATTCCGAATTCTTCCAAGCGCTCCTTTCCAGAATCCTAATGCAACAAATCTACATAATCTCTGGGTTTGTAGCATCTCAAATCATTAATGTTGGGTGTTTTTTCTACTTCACAGACCACTGAACTATGGAGACTGAGTCAGCATGCATTTAATAGTTACCAGCATACCCACATCCTGTAACACAGAATATATTCTACAACCTGCAAGTTCCTCGGTAAATTTGAAGACTGTTTTCATAGCCAGGATCCCTAGAAAATAGAGCTTGAGCCCAGGCTTTCTGCTAGTCCTTTACTTGGAGGCAAAACCCCCAGGGTAGCAAGACAGAGGTACGAGGCAGGGCAGCGTGGGCAGCCACGCAGGATCCTTGGTCACTATGCTGGTCCCAGCACCAGGAGATGCTACAGAGCACCCTGCTGCGTCCCCAGCAAGCACACCTGCACCACGGTCAGAAGCACCTTGAGGAGGGAGACAGCACCCTGTGAGGCAGGCCTTCATCTAACCAGGATGGGGGAAGGGGACTAGGGACTTGGCACAGAAGCTGGCCCACTGCAGGTGGCGGAGCTACATTGGGCTGAACAAGTTAGTGAACCTTATCATCGGCAAGACTGAGCAAGGTGGCCATGGGTCAGGGAGAAGGTGCAGCCAAGAGACACTCTGGAGGTACCTAAGACATCACTAGATTTGATGATTCGTGGCCCTCACACTCCACATCCTGTCCCTCGATGTCTAGGGGACCTCGGGCACTCCATCCCACTTCTGCTCTGTCCGTGCGCTCTGTGGTCTGGCGTCAGATGCAGCCGTATTGGGCTTCACGCCCGACAGTGGGTCAGATCGCTCTTTACCGTGGGGGCTCTCCCAGGCCTGTGAGATGTTCAGCAGCATCCCTGGCCTCTGCCCGCTAGCTGCAGGTAGCTCCCCGGACTCAGCTGTGAGTCCCCAGGCACTGCCAAATATTCCTGCGTGCCCAAATTGCCGTGATTGAGAACCATTGGTCTACACAACCCACCCAGTGGTCCAGCCCCCCAGTTCCCACTGGCCATCTTTGCTTTCCACCCCAGGCGGCTCTACAGATCAGTCGGTGAGTTTATACACAGGCAGACTCTAGTGATCATGAGTACATTTGGCTTTCAAGGCATTGCCTGCTTCTTGTTTTCCTTCCTCTTGGCTGAGCTCACAGCTCTAACTTTTGATTTTCCGTCTCCTAGGAACAGAAATAGCAGGTGAGCACAGCTCTGCACCAAACAGGCTCAGAAAGCTGAACCCCCCCTCCACATGCCTTTCACCATCACCTGTTTTGCACGGAGACACGTGTGTGGAGCTCCATGGGGCAATTAAGGCAACGTGATCCACTGGGCTGCTGGGCATGCCTCAGATAAGGAAGGATGACCGGCTATGACTGACATCTACCATTGCATTGCGATCTCAGGAGCCCCATACAGCGTCTCCACTGAGATACATTTTCCTTTCATGGGATATTTAAATAGTTCCTGAATACACTCCTCACTCTTCTCCTCAAAATAATTACTCTTTCTGCCAGTTGGCACGGACATATGCTTTTCCTACACCCAGTTTTAAAATCTTGGCGAGGTGCTTCACCTCGTCTTTCTCACCTGGCCCCTCCATCGCCAGTCGCAGGATCGCACCTCGCATTTGGATTGTGCTTTATGGTCTGAGAGCATCTTCGGTTTGCTTCTTTCAAACTTTCAGTGAGTCAGAAAGGGCAAGTGCATTCAATATCAATTCAAAAGAAAGTGAATATTACTAAGAACTTATTATGAAGCAAAAATTGGGGTGATTTCCGATGAAAACATTGATCTGTGTCCCTGCATCACCATCAGGTGTCTAACTTCTCACCTTCACTGGATGATTCTCCTTCCAACTTTCACCAGACAGACTTGCCGAAACACGCTGGCTTGGAGACCTAAAATCATCCCGGGCGTATGCAAGGAGTTCCCCAGCACCCACTTGGAACAGAGCTGTTCTTTCCTGATTTTCTAGACAGTATTTTCAACTACTACACCGAGCACACAGATCTGCTCACTTCTCACGTAGAATCTGTGTTTATTTCATTATTTTCCTCTGCACACATTATTTCTTCCTGGAAGTCCATCCTTAGCCTCGTTGGACTGTGTAAATCCTCCCTACCACTTAAGAAAGCCATCCCCTGGCCCTACTCTGGGGGGAGCGGTACTCCATGTATCTTTACACTGGGAGAGTCACACTGTTCACCATGTCGTTGTTCTCTGATTACTTCCTGGGCCTCAGTTCTGTGCCCAGCACTAGGCTGCAAACCTGGTGAAGGTGGGCCAGGTGGGGAGCACCCTGGTACTCAGCAGACACTTAGATCGTGATATGGGGTCTGGCAGTGCCTCCAGGATGAGCCTCTGGTCTCCCCGGACACCAAGGACAATGACTTAGTCCCACGAGAGGCCATCAGAGTGAGGCTGTCATGTACGTTGGTGATCTGGGGCCGGTGGTATCTCTAAGGACATGTCACGTGCCACCCAGGTCTTCTCTTTCACATCCTTCTGAGCGTGCTGACTTCCGGCAGGTGTTTTTGCCCTCTCACAAGGCTTGTCCCCGCCGACCCACCCCAGGGAAGAACCTCACCGTCGTCTTGGCAGCAACTCCCCTTCCTCCGGCCAAGCCAGGAGTTACATCAGAAATCCCAGGACGGCGTGACTGCTTCGTGGCTGGTGTGCGGTGCGGTCGCAGCCTGTGTTCAGGGGCGGCAGGTGAAGCTGCATTAGGACGCCCGCATACGTCTGCCTGAGCCGTCCTCCGGCCTCACACAGACGGCAGCTGGGGGAGAAATCGACGGGCAGTGCTGTAAAACTGGTCCTGGCGTTAAAACAAAAAACAAAAAACAGGTAGACTTGTGTTTTCCCTGTCTGCAGGGTTCGCACCTAGGAGAGCTGTTATCCTCAGAAACAGATTAGAAATATCAGCGGCAGAGAAGAATGCGTGTGGGTGTCAGTTCGGTTTTCACAGTTAGTGTCCTCAGCGTCAGCCTCCGGCATTTTGGCTTCCAGATCAAACTCGGTTTCCTGTTACATGCATTTTACTACAATACACAGAGAAGACATCAGTGTCGACAGGGTTCATAAGCATAAAGATGGCTTATTCTTGTCTTTGATGAAGAATTGGTAACATTACCTGCTCTTAAAATACATCTTTTAATCTAATAAAACTGCATTGTTTATATGGGGTAAGTTGACTAAACAGGCTCATAAAAAATTGAATTATCTTAATTCTACAAAAAAGTTTAAAATCAACGGCATTCATTTTAGAAGTGGACTACTGAGATGTTTTCCTAGATTGTTCCCAAGAACAGTCCCTCTGGATTTTCAGAACGAGAGAAGTCAGTTTCTGTGGGCTTTTCCTGCGGTTCCTCCGAATACCAGAATCGAATTTCTTGGTGATTTCCTCTGTCTTGTACTCAATGTCAGCGTCGAATCCCCAGTTTTCGACGGATAAGACGGGCGAATGTGGGAGCAGGTGGCCAAGCTCCTCCTTCAGCTGTGGGGGACCATGAGCTAACCTCCTTGAGTAAGAAGCAAAGGGACGCCGAGGCCACAGCGGTGGCAGAACTCACCTGAGGGCCCTCGTCACCCGGCTGCATCTTCAACTGAAAGTGTCCTTAGGTCTCCGCGGTTAATGAGTCTTATTCACAGAAAGTAATTCAAGCGCCGACTTGACCCCCATGTCAAGCAGAGCTGTGCCCTGACCTGCACTTGACCCCCACATCATGCAGAGCTGTGCCCTGACCTGCACAGGTGATAAATACGAATTGCCCAGATCGATGATAGAAACAGGGGTGACAATATGTCCTGTGAACTCAGTGGAGGAGCTGGTGGATGTGTAATTATTTCTTCCCCGGAGAACAAGAGGCTGTCAGCCAGGGAAACCCACGCAGGAAAACAATGCCCCGGAGCGCCCGGCTGCTGGTCCCAGATGTGCGTTAGCCAAGCGGCAAATACTCTGTGTGACCATGACTGCGAACAACTGGTTGAACGGTGAAACATTCATTACTTGGCCCAAAGTTTTCTCTGTGAGGAATCAGGTGATGGGCTATGAGGTCCCCGAGAGCACTACCCGCTTTGGGGCGCTGCTGACCACTGAGCCCCCAGGAAAGAGGAGAATAAATAGCAGGTAGGACCGTGAAGAACCACCAGGATCCAGCTTTTAACCTCGGCTCAGGCGCGATGCGCAGGTTCCTGTCCACGTTCAGGAACGTGAGATCTCACTGGCGACGGGGGGGACGCAGCCACGCCATTTCCCTTGGTGTCATCGGTACGGGCGGTGGGCAGAAAGTCCCATGGATTATGGGAACACAGGTAAATAATTGTCAGAGAAGTTAGTGAGGGCTTCCAGCCTTCTCAGAAATTGACTAGTGGATGCTTAGGAGTGACTGCAAATATTTCACACATTAAACTTTTAGCAATTGAGCCGAACTCCTTGTGTTTCATACAATAAAACCTAGAACAGTGATGATTAACTGAGGTGCCTCGAGAATGTTTAAAACATGCAATACCTGACTACTTAGTCAGGGGCACTGACCTCTTTCCCCTTAGACTGTCAAATAAAAAATGACAACAGCCCACAGAACAATAGCCATCGGGTGTGAATGAATCAAAATTATAACTGTTTTTTGTCAAATTGGCAACAATATATTTTTGGTGTGCCACAGAATTTTTGTAATTCGTTCACGTGTGCCATGACACGGAAAAGGTTGAAAATCACTGAGACAGACCGTGTCCTCACGTCTCTGATGAGTAACTCGCTTACTGTTAAACTCTCGAAACCGTTCTGTCGTCCCCTCGGCAAAAGCTGGCCTCCCACGCATCGCCTCCCCCGGCCTGCACGGAAGGGGGCAGTTTTCCCCAGCCTCCGGCTCCCTGCAGGGCTCCAGCTGGTAACAAAAGGTAACACAAAGTAACACCACGCGTGGTTTTTGGACAAGGGCTTGCCTTTGCCGGCTTGCTGCATGCAGGCTGGTGGGATAAACCTTGGTGCCTAGTAGAGTGGAGGAGTTTTTAAATTAATGAGCATATGTGTATTGCTAAACAAAACGTCATCCCTTCCTTCAAACCGACACGTTCGTAACGTCATGCGTTTAAGTTTTTCAATCATAATGTCCTGCTTTAACAGAAGTCATAGCCCTGAGAGTGCGACACATGTATGCGTGTACGTGTGCAAAGGAAACACGTCCTTGTGCCCTTCGCTGGAAGTCTAGGAAATCAGTCCATCAATGAATACATTTCTTTAACCCCACCCAGGGACACGCTTCCTGATTTTAGAGAGAGAGAGGAAGGGAGAGAGAGGGGGAGAAACATCGATGTGAGAGAGAAACCTCAGTTAGCTGCCTCTCGTGCCTGTCCCAGCCAGGGATGGAACTGGCCCGCAGCCTAGGTATGTGCCCTGGCTGGGAATCGAACTGGCCACGTTTCGGTCTATGGGATGACATGCCACCCGACTGAGCCACACTGGCCAGGGCACCAGCGCGTATTTTTTAGCACGATGACTCTGATGTGCACATGAAAAGCGTGTACGACCTACATTCAACGATTAGCAAGTCAGTTCCCAACTTTTCATTCACTAGGTATATAACCCTGGAAAAGCCACGGAATCACACTAAACGTCCACTTCTTCATCTTCGCACAAGAGACCAAAGCTGTGCCAACCTCAAAGAGTCACGGCGAACTTAAATACGATCCTTTGCATGGAAATTCTTTCTAAAATGAACCACTGCAATCGAGTCGGAATTTCCCAGGTGCAGCCCGGCAGGCACAGTCTTGCATGGAGAACATCGCTGAGTTTCAGTCAGCGTTTTCATCGCGGTCTCCCCCCGTTACATGGAGAACTTTTCAGGGACAAAGACTCTGTTTCTCTAACACTGCCATGGTGTGTGACACGCGGTAGACACTCCGTAGGCATTCACTGACCACCAGCTGCACTTGGGACTGTAGAGGAAGGGCACTAACGCAGAATGCTGCATTCCAAAGCAGATCATGCAGCTGAAACCCCTACCCACTGCGCCATACACCAGACTCCCAGGGAACAACAGCAGAGACTGTGAGAAGGAGGTTGGCCCTGGCTGCTGTGGCTCAGTGGATTGAGTGCCAGCCTGCGAACCAAAGGGTCTCCAGTTCGATTCCCAGTCAGGGCACAGGCCTGGGTTGTGGGCCAGGTCCCCAGTAGGGGGCGCGGGAGACAAACCACACGCTGATGTTTCTCTCCCTCTTGTTCTCCCTCCCTTTCCCTTCCTCTAATAATAAATAAATAAAATCTTTTAAAAAAAGAAAAAGAAAAGGAAGTCATCAGTTTTTTGATGCCCAGGCGCCCGGAGCCTGCGCCTGTGACAGTGGAGCCTGGATGTGGCATCTGTTTAATAATTTCCCATGGACTTCATTGAATTACATTCAGCTATATGATTTGCGGTTTATTAAAAATACATTTAGCTTTGTGATTTAATTAGTGCAGTGCTTTAATTATCCCCCTTCCAATTTGCAATGCTCTTGAGTATCTTTTGTACGAATTCTGGAAGCAACATTGAGGGGGTTATACGAACTGATGAGAAACAAAACCTGTGCAAACCGAACTACTCACGCTGAGTGGTTGGGTAACAGCTGGGGAAACAGCTGTGGCGAGGAGGTTAGGTGGCAGCTGACTAGAAAGAGGTGTTTCTAAACACAAAGAGGTGTTTCTGTTACTAAAAAACAGCAGTGACGGAAGTCTGGGCTTCTGCGGAACGGTGATGAGAAGTAGGTCGTTGTGAGTACGTGGATCAAAGGCGCCGTGTCGATGGTCTAAGGCAAACTAAATCGCTAAAGGAGGGAGGGGATACATCTTGGAAATGATGAAAATCTGCAGGTCAAGGAAACCCTTGTACATTTATCCCCGGATATTTCAGATCGCGCTGCACAGTTTACTTGAATATTTGAAAGTCTGACATCTAATTCTTGCGTCTGAACTCAGGTGCACACATCCGTACACATAGTCTGATTCTATTAAGTAATTATTTAGCATCTACTGTATACAGAGGTCTGGGCTTTGAGCATATTTGGAATGAAACCCTAGATACTGCTCTTACAAACTCATCAGAGAGGTAAGAAATTGTGACACCTTTTTGCAAGATGGTCAGTAATACATACTGAGGACAAACTGTAGTGAGAAGTGGGGGAAATTAGGTAGAAAATAAATGGATGATAAGGTGGTTTATGAGGCCACGCCCGGGTGTTGAAATCTATGACAGCGAGGCGTCATTGAAGACCCTGGGACAGGACCGTGTTCGGGAAAGTCACAGTAATGAAGGTGTCAGCGGTGCACAGGAGGCACACCGGTGCGGGAGCTGGTGTGACTCTCTACTGGTTCGGATGCTGCTGCAAGAGCTGGAACTGCTTGAAAGGCCCTGCGTGTGGACATTATGGGAGAGATCGGAGAAAGGCTACCTGGAGGGCAGGCGAGAGTCTATGGTTTAAACTTCCTACCTGGCAACGGTGGATCACCGCCTTAGATCCACCAGGACACGGGTGGGGAAGACAGAAGGACAAATGCAGAGGAGACACATAAGATGTGTCTCACATTCCCAAGGTGCTCACAGGAAGGTGTGCAGAAACAGCTTTGCTGGGTAGAAGCTCAAGAGAGACAAAGAGTAGAAATAGAAATTAGGATACGATATTTACTAGCATGCCAGATAAACCAATGGAGGTAAATGAGACAAGAGGTTGAGAAGAAGATTAAAGAAGAAACTTTTGGCAAAATTGAGCAAGAAGAAGTCGAGGCAAAGAAGTTCATCAGAGTGTGTATTTGTATGTGCAAAACAGGATGATAATAGTGAACAACGCAATGAAAATTCTGAATGGAATGAAGACAAAGAAGCCGTAGCATCTGGTGATTAGAAGATAAATGAAGAACTCCCCCCTCCTTCTGCTTTATTAAGATGTAACTGACAAGTAACATGCAAGTTTAAGATGCACAGTGTGAGGACCTCATACATCATTGATCACACTATGACGTGGTCCAATGGCTACCCCAGTCTCAGGGGAAATTTCAAACTTCGTGGACGAGGTGACATCTCAGGTAAGATGAAAAGGACGTACTGAAGTTATTGAAGGAAGGGGTCTGGGGGCCAGATGCTCCCTCACGGCAAAAGAGAGGAAACTCATGAAGCCCACTCCAAGGCAGTAAGAACAGACCTGTACGAAGTAACTGTGTGTAATCTAAATGGAGAAGTGAAAAAGAATCTGTTTTTCTAAGTATAACAAGTTCATACAAAAGGACTACATGATTTCAGGAAATTGTTACGATCAGGTACAGCTGTTAAACTGAAAAGTTTACCTCATGGGAAAATGTTCAACCGAATCTTTCAACGTCATGAACTGAGTTATGTTTACCCTGCAAGGAAATGTTATTTAATATTAAGTAAAGTAATATTTCCTCACTGGAGACAGTTTCTAGAATCAGACCAAGACCACCAACAAAGCTCTGGATTTCTAACGGATCAGTTGGATGTCCTATGTCCTTACGTTAATCTGATTCGAAGACAGACAGCGTCAGAGGATGGGCTGGGCTGAATTAAAAGATGAGGGTGAATATTCTCGGCTGTGAAGATAACAGACCACCAGGCAGAAGTGCAAGCAGGAGATTATGCGATAGCAGTGCATTAAAGCAGGACAGCAGTAACAGCCCTGCCGCAATCGCCATCACCAAGGGGACACAAAGCAGGTGTCCTTGCCGGAGGGCACAGTGCACACCGCGTGACCATGCGATAGTCCGGCCTCCAGTCTCCCTTTCCTGTGTAACTCATCTGGGGCCATTTTTCTTTGACAGAGGAGATCCTTCACAGGTTTAAGAAGCCTAAGACGGGGGACTTTTACCTCTGCCTGGCCTGAAAGGAATGTCTTTGCTCTCATGGCTGTTCGATTCACAAGGTCACTGTCAGCAGATTAAAGAAAAGGTCTCCTTAAATTCCGAAGCTCACATTCCTCTTGGAGCAAGACCACAGCACTGTCCTTCTCATTTCCTCAGACTCTTCGGTGCATGTGAAGTTGGGCTCGGCCATGTGCCAGATAGCGGAGGGTGACGCAAGATCGCCCCTGCCTCCTGTTTGCAGAGACGAGACGTCTTAACGAGGCTGGTGGGGCAGAAATCCCGTGACTCCATTCTCTGCCTCAGTGTGCCCACACCTGAGCAACCCCTGTCTTGCATTCCTCATATTCTTCATGTAAATATCAATAGTACCCATGCCAGTACACACACACACACACGCACACTCTGAAATGCAATAAAAATTGGGTTCAGAGCACGTCTGTCTATCTTTCAGAAATCTTTTATAAACACCAAGTCACTGGATGACAGCTGGCAGGCCATCGTATTTAATTAGATTAGCTCCCCCAGCCCAGCTTGACAGGGGTAACTACCTCCACAGCTGTCGATAGAGATATATTGCAATTGCTATTTAAATGTGAGAAATAACAGAAGCTCCGTTTGAGAGGCGGCTGCTAGGAAAAGTAGAAGTGATCCCTTTTCTTTTCTCCTTTTCTTACTTCTTTCTGGAACTTTCTCAGAGCACAACTTCACTTCCTCCCACCCCATACATTTAGACAGGTGTGCGCTCTCAAATTGCGCGTGATTGCAGGGCCCATTGGTGCGGTCGGCAGGATTCACCTAAATCTCTATAGGATGGGGACGGAGAGCCATTTTCCTTTTACGGGGAAGGGGCAGGGATGCCAGCCGGCAGCAGCCGCTCTCCTGGGGGAAAGGCAGGAAAAGAGACGGCAGCCGGTTTCCGCGTCTCATTATCCACCGTTCGTTCCACTGAAGCCGTTCTTTGTAACGGAACAAAAGGAGGCTTTCTCCTGAGATGGCCTGAAGCGCCGCGCTGCTCATTAGAAAGGGTGCACAGAGCCGGGCTCGCATCTTTATTCAAAGCCAAAGTCAGACGAGTCTTTTAAACATGTATCAGAGCCGTCTTTGTTACCAGGGCCACCTCGGTCCCCTGGCCTCAGCCTCCGGCTGCCTGCAGATCACGCCGGGGAAGGCGCATTCAATCCCCTTCCGTGAAAATGAAGATGGACTTCGGCGGCGCAGCCTGAATATTAACCAGGCAGTGGGCGCCGGCAATCTGGGCATGTGGGCTGAGTCTCCTTCTTTCCGCTGCTAAAAGAAGCAATCCGTGAAAAAAACACTTGATGGAGGGCGGCATCTGGGCCCAGGAGCTCAAGCAATGAGAGCTGTGCAGAGAGATTAGTACGAGGTGTTGAAGCCAGAGGTGTTCTCACTCTGTCAGGCTGCGACGGGCACACGCACAGGCGGGGTCGGCCAGACGCATCGCTCGGAACCAAGCGGTGCTGTTCTCTTTGCGTTCCGAAAACGAGACGCTTCCATAATGAAGTGCTGGAATTAACACTGCATTTCAGGTTCACCAAAGGATGAATAGTCACGTTCATCCTCCTCCAGGTGAACCAGCCTCCTTGGCTGGATGTCAGGAAGAACCACCCACGTCCACGAACGTAGGAGCAGCTGAAGAGAATGTGTTTTACGTAATGGCCATTGAAATGACTGAAAATCCCACCTGGGAAAGAGCCCATCAAAGCACAGTGAGTGTTCACACGCTGCTCGCAGCCACCGTCTGGTGTCCTACTAAGTTCAGAGAACGCCAGGGCGCAGGGCCCGTGTGGAATGCGAGGGAAGGTTCTGACTCAGAGCTGGTTGGTGTGAGAGACTCTGTGTGAATGTGCACACGCGTGAGCAGAGGTTCGTCTTCCCAATTCTGTGGGTTTGCAGGCTGTGCATGGGGTCCGGAACGCAGGCCCCAAAGACAGCCTGCCGAGGGTCAAAGCCCAGTTACCCCCCCTCACTAACTGAACAAACAAGCCGCCTTTCCATGAAGCGCTTTCTTCTCTCTCGGGGGCGGGCAGAGTGACAGCCGAGTCTGGAAGGGCTGCAGGGACCAGTCCTGAAACCTGCAGCACCCGGAATGGTGCCCGAACGTTTGCGTCTGCTAAGTGCCGTGGAGTCGGCTCTGACTCCCGGTGACCCCAGGGACGCCTGATGTCCACAGTGTCCTGTCCTCACAGCCCTGCTCAGCTCCTGCAGGCTCATGCCTGTGGCTTCGTTTCTAAAGTCCATCCATCTCATACTGGGTGGTCTCTTTTCCTGCTGCCTTCAATTTTGTCCAGCCTTATTCCAAGCAGTCCTGCCTCTCACGATGGGCCCCCCATTAGGTCAGCTTCAGTTGTGCCTTTTTTTTTTTTTGCCTCCAGCCATGTTTCAGGCTTAATTTGCCCTAGGACCCACTCACTCGTTCATCCTTCTGCTGGCCCAGGGTACCCGAGGAGCTCTCCTCCAGCACCGTATTTCAAGTGACTCTTTTTTTCCCCTATCAGCCTCTTCCTTGTCCAGCCTTCGCATCAGCACATGGTGATTGGCAATATGAGGGTGTGGATGATCGTAGCTTTGCCCTGAGCCTTGGGACACCCCAGCACTCCTCTGAGTGTAGCCATTGTCATTTCTACCAGCTTGGTTCTACAATAAAACCTTTCGTCTCCTCATAACTTTGTAAGATTTATGTCTCCACGTGGTATGATATTTTTGAATCCTATTTTTCAAATAGCGCTGTGCATTCTGAACTCCAATTTTAACCCTGGATTAATTAGTCATGTTTAAGAGTGCCGCTGAGCCTCCGGAAAAATTAGGGACATACCTGGTCATCAGCTTATGTTCGCCAACCGTGTGCACCTGTGATTCTGACAGTCCGTGGGCCCCTGTGCCCACAGCTCCCAGAGCATCTGGTCCCCGTGAGAAAGCAACGGAGAATTACAGAGAACCTGCTTACCTGCAGTGCACTAACTACGCTGTCCCTAATTCTCAAGCAGGCACAAAATAGAGGTGACGTCATCCACAGGTGACTGCTACAGAAACTGGGAGCCTGAAGTGGACCTAAGTTTTAAAAACATATAAGGCTCACTGTCCGCATTTGGAAGCAGATGAGTCTGGGTCACGCTTCCGCTCTCGTTTTTGCTGGATCACTCGGCTAATCCCTTGCCTGCAAAGGGTGGCCTGGCACCCTGCCTACTGTGTCACCTAATGATGTCTGTGATGACCTCAAGTACGTCCACCACAGGGCAGAGTTTCTGAAGACACAGGCATGTGGCCGCCTGTCCAATGAGCTGCCGGGACCCCCGTACAACCTTTCCCTCTGATCTGTCTGTTGCGGAGTCTGAGTCACATTTCATCCCACCAGGGCAAGCACGTAACCTTCCCTGGGAGCAAATCTAGCTTCTCCATCTCTCCTTGCCTGGAGTTTCTATTTTCATTTCATTGGTAACATGTTAACATTCACACACATGAGCTTACCCCTAAATGACCTGCAACCCATTTGTGAGAGTAGAATGATGCAAATAAGTTCAACAAACAAAATAAAAACTCCTCAGTTTTGGTTTTCTCCATGAAGGGTGTAATGCAATAAAGAGAACAACAATAACCACAACAAAACTCGTGAGTCACTCGCTTGAGCCGGCAACAGAAAGGAGATGGCGGGAAACCCTCCGGCATTAAACACACGGAATTGCTACCTAACACAGCAAACGTCCTTTCTTGGGGCCAGAACCGACGAGGAAGGTGACTAACACAGATGAGGGCTGATGAGTTAGGCTGCGAGGGTGGGAGTCCAGGTGTGCGCACGTGGTGATTTTTAACGTCCACAATGACATGAGAAGAAGTTTAAACCCCACACAAGGTCAGGAGTTGAAACAAAGCATCCAAAGGCTTTTGGAAAAACCATTCAATGCTGGGAGGGGTCACACATGTGATAAGAAAGCTTGACCTGAGCCACATGCACATCCGAGGCTTAAACTATTGATATTCAAACTATTAAATGTAACAAATGTTCTAGTCCATGAAGCCTGAATGTTTTTTATTGCTTTTTGTAAAATTTATTACCAATGGAATCAAGGAAATCCCATGAAGAATTAACACAAAGTCAAGCTCACGTTGATGACAGTCCTGAAGTACCTTGATGAAACCAACTTGGAGGCGCATGGTTACCCGCTGGGCCGCCACGTACCTGAGGGATGAACCTGCTGCAGAGGGACCACACGCCACCTATGACCACACACGGAGGCCCTGCCCCATAACACAAGCAACGGACACATTCGAAGGTGAAATTAAACAAAGGAACGTCAGGTGATATAAATGTTTCCATGGAGATACCCGAACGTTACCATCCAAGTAATTGAAACTGAAAAGAAAAACCCTGTAGGAAATGGAAGAGAGCTACCCAGATAGAATCAATGGACTCAGACTACAAGATACATGCTATTATGCACGAGAAACTTAGGGTGAAATACAAATCCCACCAGTTTAATAAGTGCCGATAAGAAGATAACAAACATATGTGATATATAGTTTTCATAGCAACACTTCCGCCCCAGACATCCTTGCGTAGGGTACTCTAGTCCTTTTCTTTCCCGGCCCCTGACGAGCCATCACAGATGCAACGAAAAGCCAGTTTGGAGACGGGGGAGACACTCGAAACACCACGGAAGTGAAGGAAGGTAAAATGCCTGACAATATTAGGAAATACAGTGAAGAGGTGTGTACCCATAGCTACTGTGTGTTATAATCAAACAACAGAACGCAATGCAGACGGACTTTTCCCCCCGTCAAGGGAAAAATAGAAATATTTTACACTTGGTAGGTCATAACGTCTCTGCCACCAGCTCTCAGCTCTGCTGCAATGCGGGGGCACCACGGCGAACACAGATGTGTGGGCGTGGGTGGGAGGGACCACGGGTCACAAAACAGGGTGGCAGTGGAAACTGGCCCCCAGGCCATGCTGGTGGGCAGACGCAGTCCGTTCTCAAGATGATCTGCCAATACGTTACCATTTATTTAAAGTTTAAAATGCAAAATAATAAATATTTAAATATATTAAAACTACATATTAAATGCAGGAGGGAAAAAACAGGGATTTCATGCCTAGGTATTTAATTAAAAAATTGAAAACACAGATCCACAAAAGATGGGGAGGAGAAAATATAGGGCATGTTTATTCACGGCAGCCCCAGACCAGAAGCAGCTCAACCAGGCACTAAGAGCAGAGAGAAACACATGTGATATATTAATACTAGACAATGGCACTATACAGTAACAAGAAATAAACGACAACAGGGATGAATGTTAAAATCGTTGCAGTGAGCAATAGGCACCTATAAAAGGATAGTCTGTATACCATATGCTTTTGTTTATGTCAAGTGCTAGCAGAGATTATCACTAAGTCACGGTGGAAAACGATGAGACTGGCGGAGGCAACCCAGTGGGTGGGTGTGGACATTAATTGCAAAGGTCCATCGGGAGCTTTGTGCGGTGACAGAGATGTTGTCTATCCGTGCAGGGGTTTGAATCACACACATTATCCAACTCATCAGAAGATAAAATTAAATTTTGTTCATTTTATTGTACACGAACACCTAAGACGGGGAACCTGGGAAGTACATATGGCGCCCCAGATGACATGCTGGCTGTCATTTGGGGGTGTGCTGGTGACTGCAACTTACTTCAAAAGGCATCAGAAACCAAGATGAGTTAATGAGTGAAGAGAGGAATGGATAGACGGGTACATACATAGTGAAGTGAATTTTAGAAAAGCAGGCTGTGTAAAATCTAGATGGCTGGTACGAAAGCATTCGCTGCAAAATCATTTTAATGTCCGTGTATGCTTGAAAATGTTTATAATAAAATATTAGAAGAAAAAGTAAATAGAAATGATAAATGTCATATTGAAGACAATAATGTTGGCCATAATGGTCTTGCTGCCTAAACTATGTTTTTGAGGAAATATTAAAGCATCATAAAATATAAAGATGATACAAAGCTGTAATTTTTCATTTGGTCAAATTTCCATTAATATATTCCAATGAAACCGTTGACTATCAATCCCTCCCTTCTTCATGGGTTATTCATGGATTCCAGCAAAAGTCTGTTCATCTATGTTTATTTTCAAGCAATTTTTCCTGGATAAATCAGTGCATTTTACATTTTCTTATAATCCTAGATACCAGCTTCATTCCTGTATTAAACTCTAATATAATTTGTTGTTTCACTATAATAATTTTGTTCACATTTTTCATGTGAAGTAGGTTATATATTCTACAATGGTCTTTAATAAATGCAGTTATTTGAATATGAATTACTAAAATATTTATATGCCTTTAGCAGTCAAAGTAATGATATAAACATTTCTGGCAACGCAGTCAATGTATATTTAAAATTGCAATATTTCCTTATAATTTTGGTAAACTATTCTCCTATTTTCTTCTGTTTTTCTTGATATTAAAATTTTCATTATTAGAGTTTCTAGAATTTAAAACCAGATTTTCTAAATTTAAATACCTCTAGATCACTTTAAAATATAGAGGTGTCTTATAGCAACAGTTTGAAGGTTGTCATTGTTTTGTAACTTTTGCATGTCTCTTTTAATACTATTCATTAGTTCATATTCTTCTAGATGTCTGAAATATTTTTGCACCTTGCATATGTATGTGACAATTGTATAGTAATCACCGTATGTCATCGGCTGAATGGTCCCCTTTCCAAACTCATGTGTTGAAGCCCTAACCTTCAGTACTTCAGAAAGTGACCATGTTTGCCGTCAGGGTGCCTGTTGAGGTCATCAGAATGGGCTCTAAGATGAGTCATGTCCAATGTGACTGGTGTCCTTAGAAGAAGCAGAGATTAGGACACAGACATACACAGGGGGACGACCACGTCAGGACACAGAAAGAAGACAGCTACCTGAAAGCCAAATGGAGAGGCAGCAAAGCAAACCAAACCAATCAACCAAACAACCAACCAGCCTCGCTGATATCTGGACTTGGACTTCTAGTCTCCAGAATATTTGTGACAAAATAACGTTGGTGAGCGGAGCCTCCCAGGCTGTGATAGGTCTTATGACATCCTGGAAAACTAGTGCAGTGACTATCCCCTCTCAAACTACCCCACGAAATGAAAAGATCTTAAAATACTTTTCTTTTTTCTCAAATTTGAATGAATCTTCATATATACCATTTGTTTGGGGAAAGATCAAAGAAGGATCTGGAGAAGACGCACTTGGAAACAGCCTGGTCCGAGGTCCCTTCTCACAGGACTCCTGGTGAGATGGGTGAGAAAGGAGGCAAATTCAACCTAGGTTTTCTTAGTTTTTATCCTTGGTGCCACATTTAAGACAAAACTTTGAAGATGGACTTTAACAACAGAACAGTAGGTGAGAAGATTGCGTAAACTCCCTGTCCTAACAGGAACTATGTCTGGGTGTTAAAACACCCTGTGACAACATCACACACAAATTTAAAAAGTGCTGTAAATCGAACTTTGATGCAATGGAAGAAAATGCACTCTGAAAATGCTGTTCGATTACTCACACTGATGCCTTGATGCTCGTAGATACCTTGAATAAAATTATTTTGTGTAAGAATGGACATATGTTATGCATGTATATTAATATGCCATTTACATAATGTGTTCATTACATACATATAATAAAATAAATGGATCTTAAAGTTAGATGTTTCACTACTTCACTGATGCTCTTGGAATTTACATATCCAAGTTCTCCGAAAACCTACGTATTATGGTGTATATAGTTTAGAGATTTGAAGTAGGCATGCAAAATATGTGTATTATACCTCGGCATCCATCATTCTAAATATTCAATGCATTTTTTTTTTTTTTTGCCTTTGTAACCAAGAAAATTGTCCTGGCTAGTTTTTCAAAGAGAAGGAGAAGAGATGTTTCAGCCAAAGATTAAAAAAGCTGCTTGAAAACAACTTAACCGTAACATACGAGCTCCCCGTCCCTGCGTCAGTTTGCAGCTGCCATGAGCTTTGCAAAGGCAGCGAGCGGTTCTAGTTTTCTCCTGTGCTCCGGTCTACACGGTCACTGGCTTCGCTTCCCGCTCTTCACTCGCTAGCAGAGCACAAGGCGATGGGAAGAATCCATGATGCCCCCTTCCTGCTGTCTACTCACTCTGCTGATCCCACTTTCCCCTTCCAGGATTCAGGAAAGGGGGTCATGGGAGGAATACAAAGAGGGACAAAACAAGTTGGAGATAAGTTTTCAAAAGGGAAGGACCAGGCTTGAATCACCAGTCTGAGAGCCAACTTCTTTCGCCATCCCCTAGGCCCCTTCCTGACCAACAGGGAGAAGGTGTCAAACACTCCCTTCGGAGGTGAAGGGGGAGGAGATGCATGAATAATTATCTCGGAAGCCAAGGGGTTTGACCTTGACCGTCTGGAAGGAACCTCGCACACTCTGTGCCATGGGCCAAGACACGTGAAGCAATGATACACTAAGAGAAATTGAAAATCTGAAGCCACTGAGGACCTGCCACTTTTCCTGGCTGGTGTTCGGGAGCAGAAGCAGCTGACTGTCCTGCCTGTGACGCCAGCACCTTACAGCTGCAGTGGAGCTCAAGAGGCACTGTTGTCACCATCATCCATGGCCGGGGGGATGATGGGGGTGGTGTCCGGGGCGTGAGGCACAGCCCGCGGGCCTCGCAGCGGGGGACAGACTCCAGGATGGGTGAGGAGACCCCTATAGGCTGTGACCGGGAGCCAGCTGAGTGGAGGGGGAATTCCTACCACAACACGAAGGAAGAGCAAGGACAAATCCCTTTCTGAAATAGAAAGAAAACAGGCAAACACATACAAAATAAAACCAGTTAAACCATGAAACTGACCCAAACAGACACAACGCTGAAGCCACCCGGACCAAGAACTACAGAACCGTGTGCCGGCTCTCCTCACACCACGTCTCGGAACCCCCTTCCGCTGACAGATTCATCAGCAGTCTGCCCACGGCATTGGGACGAGTGTCCCCAGAACAGGCCGGCCTGGAGTCACCACAAGCCGGGATCCGGCCCTCCTGAGACTCTCCCCATTTCTCATTGGTTAGGAGTCAAGCGGCGCTGGTTTACGTGGGAGACTGGAATCATCAATTGCCCTTACAGCAACACTGTGTGAGTTCATGTGGATGGGGGAGTTGTTCAAATTCTTCCATTTGGTCTTAATTATTTCATAGCCGGGCCACAGACAAAGGCAATGCTATTTATAAACTTGCAACTATTAAATGGCACATCTATTTTTATATATGCAAATCCAGCCCAGCTAAACCCTCACCAGCCAGGCAGTTTAGTAAAACAGCTACTTGGCAGACGAAAACAAAATTACATTTGTTAAGGAGGCAAAATGTTGCGTTTGTATTATAGAGACAGAATAGTATTCTGTCCTTCAAGGCACCTTTGTTCTGAAAACTTGTGTCTACGCTACTGCGGAGGAGACACCCACGTGCGTTACTTACGAACGTCATAAAAAAGCATTTTCTTTCTCTTTTATGACTATTGAACAGACTTCCGAGGCAGTAGAAACTTCAGAAGAAACATCTGAACAATGCTTCCTCCGAACTGCAGTCCCCCTCATCTGTCAAGCGAGCAGCGTACCGGGACGGCTCGGACAAAAATGAGGGTCGTTGAGCATGGCTCCTGAACCAGGGCGCCCCGCCTCCCTCCCCTTCCCCACCCTGGTCTCAGACCACCTGCTCCCGGCTCCCTCTCCTCCCCCAGACATAGGCCTCGCTCCCCGCCAACTGCTTCCTTCTTTCCCACTGCGAGTGCTCGCACACACTGTTCCATCTGCCAGAGTCACTGAGCCCCTGCCCACCTTCACAGGTGACCGCTCTTCCTGGTGCGGACTCGAGAAATACATCGTCGGTGAAGGTCTCTGCCTCTCCGCCCTCTGCTCCCAGGCGTCTCCTGCCACACAGGGTCAGCGAAGGAGGCAGGAGGCCTGTCCTTCACCGGCTGCGTTTGGGTGCTGAGAATGACAGTGACCTTCATTGTTGTGAAAGAAACACCCAAGTCCCAAGAAAAGGCTCTGAGTCCTATCCTGAGATGGCAAAACAACAGCAAAAAAAAATACACAACACGCTCAGAATATTATTTGGGTTTTAAGGAGGTATTAGGTAACAGGAGGCCTCCAGTCATTTGGGAAAGGAACTACATTTAAAGCAATTTAAAGCTAGGAAGTCATCCTGTTTTCTATCTTTGCCAAATGCTCTTGAAAATAAGGATCATTCTGTTTTGCTTACTCCCTGATAACCTGGCATTGGTCCAAGCGTTCTGTTCACACTGAAGTGATTTTTCCTACTTGTGGTCCACACTCAATTATTCCCGGTTTTGGTCTATCAAATTGGCTTTATAGCTGCAGATAAATTGCAGTGCTAGTTTCAAATTATGCAGCTCCTACAATTTAAAAAACAACACCGAAGGTGAGAACCGAGATTTCATATGAAGCTACAAATGTCGATTTGCATTTCACCTTTTTTAAACTGGTACCTTGCTGAGCTCCATGAAGTTTCAAGTGAGGGGTGCCCCAAATATCAGCATGAAAAAAAAATGGGGAGGAGCAAGCTATGGGTTTAAAATCAATCTGGGTGCAAGTATAGACGCTGTAGCTTTCTGCAATTATATTTTGTATTTCTCCTTCCTTCTCCTTCGTGTTTTTCACATTACTGCCTTCCATTTGCAAATATTTTCTCTAGTCCTGACGCTTCCTGCTGCCTTCTGCCCCCGGGGTCACCCCTCCCCCACCCCGCACTCTAACCTTCCTAGTGTCTCGTGGATGTATCAATCCACGCAGACCAGCGCAGCTCTCAAAGCATCGTTGTTGTAATGAGGCGACAGATCATTTGAGACATGTGTGCCATCCTGTGAGTCAACGTGAAGTCCTGGGGGCGGGGGGGTGGGGGGCAGGTCGCAGCAAGCTCAGTGCAGAGTTCCATCCGGGGCCCCCTGCTGCTCACATCCCCCTTGCTCCCCCCCCCACCCCGTGGGGGCACCGCTGCGGCCACGGGGCTTCTGCAAATAAGGCATCTTCACCACCATCACCATCGCCATTTATTTCATTCACAGACCTACTCCGATGAGGCTGACGCAGTTACCTGAGAGGGTGGCACTGAGAATTTAACATGAGAGTACGCGTTAAAAACTTTCCAAAACACCTAAAAGAGGTATAGAAGTATAAAATATGATTCTTGCAAAGCCGTTTTTATTATGATACACGCAAATACGAAGGTAACCGCACAAATCGGAGTAACGCCGTAGGACAAGGAAAACCGCATTGGAACAGGTGAGAGTTTCTATCCAAAGGCCCAATGGAAAGGCCCCAACATCAAACCCCCAAACAGACACGAGGTGACCGCAGAGAGACAAAAGCGGGGGGACCAGGAGGCAGGGTGAGGGTGACAGTGAGCACTGTGTAACGTCACTCCAGTTAAAAGCAGGTGCGCTGGGGCACTGCAGACGCGCCCTTGTGTCTATGAGGGTCCGTGCGGAGGGTTTTGTACAAGGACCTGTGTGTCCCGATGCTTGGTTTTCTTGTTTCATTTAAACTTCGAGTGACACGAGCCTGGGGCTTTGATCCTGCTCTGGCTGAGAGGAACTCCCCAGCGGCACCAGTGCTGGGGGCAGCCTGGATGCCAGTAGCCGGGGTTGGGGGGCCACGGACTCTCCCCTCGCACAAGGCAGAAGAACACAGAAGCGGTTTGACTTCTCCGCACGTGAGCTCTGCCGGGGGTTCTGTTTTCCACCCTTGGACTCTAGACTCTTGGGCAAAGTTCCCTCTTTCTTATCTTGTCAGCAGCCAAATACACAACAGAACATAGCAAATAATAACTGAGCGTAAGACAAAAACACTTCTGTTTGTGTCATGCAGAAATAACAAAGCAGCCACCAGGGGCGAAGGCGGTCAAGGCCGTGGCACAGGAGAGATTTTTCGGCAAACCTCAAACTGACTTTTTTCTGTCTCATTCCAAGTCCGGGGAAGGAAAATGCTGTGATTAAGGGCGCAGTGGTGGGCAGTGGATACATAACAGCCAGAAGGATCCACTAATGACGGCGTCTTAAAATAAGTAAAGGCAATTATTTGTTGGCCAGAAGCCAAACCCTAGAATTTATTAGGCTCTTTCCAAACGCAGTGTGGGGCGTCCACTAAGAGCATCGAGGACGGGCTGCAGCGTCTGAAAGTGTGCGTGCTGCACGTGAAAAACAGCCAATTATTTGATGGAAAAGGCACGCGAGTCAGACCCGAATCCCTTCGGTTTGAAGTTGCTGGCCAAAGTCAAGGCAGGGCTTTGTCGCACGTGGCTCTTCAGCAGGGAGAAGGGGACACACTCAGGATGAACTCCGGAAAGCTTTCTGTCAAAGTGAGAGTTACAACAAGCAAGCTTCCCGCCATTTAGCTGTAGGTGTTCCACTTCTCTGCGAGTTTGTGTTTTTAAGTGTTTCTCCACGTTGATTTTGTAAAGCTTTCTTTGTTATATTGGCTTTTCAGAGACTCTAGGAGAACTACACACACACGCACACACAGATGTGTCTCAGCTTGCACCTGGTGGTGGGACCCAATGTCCCTGCTTGATGTCCTCTCGGCTTCGAGTGCGGACGCTCCTTCAGTTTGTCATATCGCTAACCCCACGCACAGACTATGTACTCGGCACGTATGTTCAAAACAAAAGAGACTCTGTCCAGAAGGAACTAAGAACACTATATAAGGCTAATGCTATTACGAGGACTAGTCCCAAATAAAATCTATGTCATCATTAAGGGACATGAATTCCAAAGAAGATGTCAGTGTCACCAAAACAAATGGGTGCCTTTCCCTCTTGTCCCGTCTCCTGACTGACCGTCTCTCAGGATCAGTGGATGGTGCTCTTGAACTTCTGGTCTACGGGGGTCTTTTCTTCTTCTTGGAGTTTCTTTCTGGCAGTAGTGATCCCTGGAGCTTTTTTATAGATTGGATGTTCCTGGAAAACAGAGTTAGCTTTAGACTTGTCATCTGAAAGATAACAGGTGTTTTAGCCCTGCTAATTTTGTGGCTTTAATCTTAGAAAATCATCTATTTAAATACATGGTGCATACAGTGGACGATGGTAAGAGCCAATGTAATATTAAGATGCGATAATATTGAATGTAACCTGTCAACCTCGGTGCAGGGGACAGCTGAGGGCGGGGAGCGTACGAGTCTCTTGGGGACAGCGGACTTTGCTTGTGCCTGAGGTCGGCACTCACTCACTCACTCACTCACTAAACAGTTGTTGGGAACCCGGCTTGTTCCACGAATCATGACGTCATGCAATGGACTCAGACACAGACAAGAACTGACATGGTCCGTAAAACTTCCTCCGCGGAAGGGGAATAAAATCTCAACTCTCTGACATCAGAGAAAGAATAGCAGACACTAAGGAAGTTCCAAACATCTAAGTTGCAAAAAGGCAATGATTCTTGATTTCACTAAAGTTTGGCAGTCTTTTTAAAGAAGTAATACCCTGAATGGAGTAACATCAGTAAGCAATGAAAGAAAAACAAAGCTTTGTGCAATTCAGTACTTAATTATATTTAGCTACAATGGTATACTATAATAATTTTGAAAAAATTGAATTATTTTTAACAGGTCTTTTTTTATGTGGTTCCTATACGGGGGCATGCAGAAAAATCAACCTAAAAATTTTCAGCTACCAAAAATATCTTGGTTCTTTGTTAAAAGCCTTCTTAAAATATAACAGACTATTTACAAATACATTAAAGAAAGAAATTATAGGTTCTGGGTAACATTTCTCCTGTTGTTAAAGTTTCTGTTATTTTTTGGGGGAAGCACTAAGTCCTATTTAAAGAAATTAATTGCAGCTTGAAAGAAAAAAAAAGGATTAATGGAATGTTTCAACTTATACTTTACGATTTCAGAAGAAGTGCTCAAATATTGCGAGTAACCTATAACCTTCACATGTGAAATAACTTTCTGTTTAATGATGAAAACACCAAATCGTTCACTCACTCTTGTTTCACCTAAATGGAGGAGCCCAAACGAAATACAAAGGGGATGGGTTAATCGGCACACATTTTCCACTCTAACGATCAGATGCAGCTGAAGCCCATACACCCACAACACAGCATCCCTGACCTCACACGCCGAACTGCTCCCGGGCTTCGGCTGCAGGCTGTGCGGCTGTATTTTCCTGCTCTGCTGGATGCTCTCGATTAGCGCGGAAGCACCCGGGACAGACCTCCCCGGAAACAGAAAGCCCTTCCCTTCATCCGCCACCACCGCGGTGGGGATGGGCCACTGGAAATGAGAGTCCAATTTATTTTCATTTTTTCACAAGTGCCAAGTTCTGCTTTTCTGGTTCCTGGGTCCCGGGGAGAACCGCACAAGTGGATCACACCTGGGGGTCAGCTCAGCCTTAGCTTTTTATCGAAATAAGGAAATTACATGGGCTGGGGCTGGTTCAGTCTGCTCCGTCTGTACGGGCCACTTTAACCGGAAATCGGCATTGCTAGCTGTCCACAAAGAGCTACAGTCCAGCCCCTCATACATATGCATGCATGAATATAAACATATGCATGTGTTTATTGTATGTATACACACTACACATATATTTGTATAAGCATATATATGGTTTTTTATTTGTATAATTGGTTACCCATTGAAAGTTTTCATTTTTGTAAATAAGATCTTACCGAAGAAGGAAAAATTCTGTTTCTATCTTCTCCAGTCATTCTCTATAAGTATACTTTTAAGTATTCCAGACATGAAATGTAATGTTTTTAAAAATATCTAAAGAAATGCCTTTAAAATCCCATCTACTATTTAATGAAGTCCATTTTCTACAAAGTCTTCATAGTGTGATATAAGCTAATTTTCTCTTATTCTCTCAAATACTATCAACAGTGTTAAAACCACCATATGCAAGGATGAAATTGTATTTAATAACTAAAAATTGGACTTCTTCCATTTCTTATCTGAGCTGACCAGCTCTACTCTTTATTGCTCTTCGTGAGTGTGATCGGGAGATAAGACTCCCTTTAATGCTTCTCGGACTTCTCCACCGCCCTTAGTCTATCTTGGCTACAAAGCTGACGACTGCAACGTTGGTATCTGCTGAGCTGCATGAAACTGTACTCCTTCAGCAATGGGGTTTCTTCGCAATGTAATTTTCTGCTCATTGTGATTCACAAGGAATTTTGTAAGTTAGAACACTTAAGGGTGTCCTTCTGAAAATGCGCAAGATTAGCACTATGGGAAAAGTTTCATCATTTAAAAAAAAGTATATCATCCTCAAACACAGCTCACAGTTCTCCGGGCTGTGCTTTTCGGAACAGCCATCTCCCCGTCTCCGTCCTACACTGAAACCAGGAGGTGTGTTTGTCCCTAAAGCTGAGTGAACAGTGCGCGTCCTGAAGCCGCACTGTGGTCCCTGACGCTGAAAACCGTAGAAGACGGGGAGAAGCTCCTCAGCAGTGACCTCTCAGCTATGACACCCAAAGCAAAAAGCAGCAAAAGCAAAACATGGACGAGTGGGACCAGATCAACGAACTCAAAGCTCTTCACAGCAAAGGAAACAATAAACAAAGTGAAAGAATGGGGGAGGGTGAATGTTTGCAAACTATATATATATATATATAATATCTATATATCAGATAAGGGGGTTGTATCTAAAATATTGATATATAAAGACAACCAACAACTCAACAGCCAGAAAAGCACGTAACCCAATTAAAAATGAGCAAAGTACTTGAATAGGTACTTCTCCAAAGAGGTGCAGATGGCCAACAAGTACAGGAAAAGACAACACCCTTACCCATCAGAGAAATGCGGATCGAAACCACAGTAATGTATCACCTCACACCTGTTAGAACGGCTGTTATCAAAAAGACAGAATATAAACGTCGGGGAGGGTGGGGAGGAACGGGCCTCACTCTGCACCGTTGGTAAGAATGCCAAGTGGTGCTACCACTATGCAAAACGGTACGGAGGACCCTCAAAAAATTAACAATACAGCTACGGTAGGGGTGAGCCAATCCAGTTCCGGGTGGCACCCCAAAAGAATGGAAATCTGAATCTTGGGGAGTTACCGGCACCGCCACGCGTCCAGCAGCATCATGCACAACAGCCAGGTCTCGGCGTTCATGCCACGGATGGATTGGTGATGAAATCGTGCTGTGCACATGCACTGGAATATTACCCAGAGTTTCAAAAGAAGGAGATTCCATCGCTTGTGACAGCGTGACTGAAACTGAAGGACATATCACTCTCTGAAATAAGTCAATCATAGAAAGACAATCGCTGCCGGCTTTCATTTAGAGGACGTACCTAAAATAGACCGGTTCATAGAAGCCGGGAATGGAATGGGGGCTATTGCCAAGGGCTGTGCGGTAGGAGAACGGTGAGTCGTTACTCGCTGGGTGTAAAGAGTCAGTCGCACAGAAGGAATCCGGTCTAGAGGCCTAGCCTAGTTCCCAGGCCCCAGGCCCTTTCCGGTCCTGACGGCAGCATGCCGGCTTGAACGACCCACAGAGGTGAAGAGTGATAACACAGCACGGGCTTCAAGGGTTAGACCCATAAACGGTTTGGGAGAATCTGGAGTTCTTTTAATGTTCCTCCACGCCAGTACTTGCTTTAGGATACCGTCACACAAACAGCTAACACAATGTTTCTGCCTGAAGAAATGATACCATCACAGAAACAGCTAATACAATGTTTCTGCCTGAAGAAATGATACCGTCACACAAACAGTTAATACAACGTTTCCGCACGAAGAATGGATTCTCCGGTGAATCGGTTAGCCTGGTTACAGGGGCTGGGTTCACTGCCTACGCCCTGCCCCTCCCGCTGCAGGCCACTCTCATCTCAGGGCGGGCGCCAAGAGCTCCAGCCTGAAACCCGGGATTCGTCGCTCATTCCCCACGTCCCTCAAAGCCGTTGGAGCAACCTAACACATTGTGTCCTTTCTCCTCATTTGCCCTGCGCCCATCGTGGGCAAAACTGCCACATTCTTCTTCGGGAGCTGTTCCAGTACCTTTGAAAATTCAACTCTCAAGGCTAATATTCCAACTTATTAAAAATACATTGAAAGGAAGCATGCAAAAATGTGAATCTACTAACACCTATTATGTATAGATACCTGGTTATTTCATGTATCGTTCTTGCACTTTATTTTTTTTTCCAGAGTCCCAGTGCAATCTTTTTTTAAGCAGTGTTATTGCGAGTTTATGGGCACCATGGCACCCAAGCGCCCATTTAAAATTTACAGCTCGATAAGCTTTGACTTATGAACGAAGAGCAACCATGATCACAGCCAAGGTAATGAACATTTACATAAGCTGCAAAGGTTATTCCCCCCTTTTAAAAATGCCATTTTCTATAATGCATGCATGGCTTATGATTTGAAAATTTTAATATAACATAAAGCAGCAGAAACAAAAGTTCTTGTCATGTGAAACTCAAGTGCTGGAAATGGATGTCACTGACCACGGGAGCCACCAGCCCAGGGTGAGGAAGCTGCCAGGACCGCAGCCCAGACGGAGGCTTGGCACAAGGCCAGCGGAAGGTCAGAGGCTCTTGGATCGCTTTCCTCACTTCCTTTGCATCTCTCGGTTCTCCTGCTCTCCACGCTCTGCCTTGTGCATGGATGGGAAGGACAGGTCCCCATGGATTCCCCCGCCCCTTGGAGAAAAGTTATGGGCTGCGTTTTCCCCACCAAACACAACTTTTCCTATTTGGACTTGGTTTTCTGGATTTAGCCTTCATAAAACATCTTTACTGTTTTTATTCTTCGAGGTGTTTCAGACATGTGTAATTTCTCCATCTGACATTTCATTAGCTCGGTTTTGCCGTAAAGCAAAACCTGAGACAGGCACATTGTTAGGAAATGGGGACAGGGGCTCTGGGAAGGCGGGGTCCCTGCAGGCTGCACACTGAGCAGTAAGGACAGGACTCGGGGCTCCCGGGCTCTGCTCAGCCACCCCCTCTGCAGGAGTTAACTGCCCCACTCCTGGGTGTGTGCCGGGGCTCCCTGGGCATCTCACACACACATCGAGGAGCCAGAGGCCTCAGAGCACCAAGACCCGGCCCCTCACCTGCCATGGCGGCTGCACAGAAGTGTCCAGGACCGACAGGTAGCCTTGGGGATAAACACTGTCCAGCTGAAGAATTACCTCCCTTGGGAACATGATAGTTTATTTATTCTGCAAATAAATACGGATTGGACAGTTACTAAATGATGATGCATGATGTCTTTTCACCTTTAGGGCTAGTATGTTCTTTTGCCTACCAGGCAGTCATATGTGGAATTATTCTAACTAAAGTCGTTCCTCCTCACACAGAAATCACCAAGGGTAGCTCATTTAATCCTTCCTGATATGTATTTATTAAAATATCCATTTAGTAAAATATTTATCAGATAGTTTTATTAATTCTAATTAATTACATTAATTAGAAATTAGGTGCTTCCATTTTAATTAGAGGAAACATTTTGTAATAATTATTCACCATCAATAAGGAATCATATTAGCAAAAGTAAACAGATAAGTAATTGAATCAATTCTTCAGGAGACAATTGTAATTACACTAATGCTAGCAAACGCCAGCACCGCACTTCATTTGGACTGCTCTCAGAGACCTTCCCACAGATTGACTCATTTAACACTGTAAATTACCTCAGCGCTAAGTAGTGTTAATATCACTCTTTTCAGGGTAAGTAAACTCGAAACACAGAAGGCCTAGTAATGGACACTTCAGAAAAAATAAAATAATGAAGTAAAATGGGGGTTCTTGTAAATCATTCCTCCACCTCTTTTTTTCCCCCTTTTAAGGCACTGGAACCTGGGGGTGGGCAGTGGACATGGGGGTCGGTCTGTCTGGTGGCTGAGCCACATCCTGCCCCTGCTACTTTGGGCGAGTTGCTATTTATTCCCTCAAACGCAGTATTTGGAAGCTACAGGTAAATACAAATAACAGTTTATGAAAAACAGCTGCAATCTCCAAAACAAAGACATTAGCAAGAAAATTCACATGGTTTTATAGCTTCTGCAACTGTGCCGAATGCCTGCTGGACGGAAGACAGTTGAGATTGTGCGCCGGCTTCCGCACCCGAAGTGTTGTGGTGACAGGACATCCCTGGCGTCTCGAAAATGCCACCTGCGCGTGTGAGGGAATCAGCGAAAAGATGCAAAAGTCTCACTGTCATAAAAACAATTTTGACTCGGGAGCCCCGAGAGCATCTCGGGGACCCCCACACGGTCCCAGCCCCACACTCTCAAAGCTGCCGCCCAACACCAGCAGATGCAGTCCCTTCCGACGATTCGCCCAAGGTCAAGTCCGCGGGGGAAACTACCACTCAGCTCGTCAGACAATCGACTCAACCCCGACAACTCGTTGGCTACGCGGTTCAGTTTCCCAGTGCTGCTTGCATCCTCATATGCACGTACTTAAATCATTGGTGAACACTTCGTACGGCCTGTCTGATTTTCAAAAACTAATCTAGGTTAGTAATATCCCTAGAATAAAATAATCTTCTGTGTGGGCTATCAAGACGCAGGAGCAAGAGAGCCTTCCAAATGTTTTCAGAACTCCACAACACTTCGTCTATTGATTTAAAAAATGACTTAGATATTTCTTTTGCTGCGGAGCAGAAGGAAGGTGGGAGTCAGAAATCCGTGTCTCATAATGTGCGTGCCATAGTTCCTCGGATTGTATCCGTGAGAGCCAATTAAATACTTATTGTTAAAGGTCAACAGCCGGGGATGAGTCTCTTTCCTGCTCCTCAGAGAGAACAGGTGTTCTCAACCATTGTTAATTGAAAAAGGTTAAACTCATTTTAACATTTAATGCAATACATTGATTATTAAGTTGTATTAATTAATTGATTTAATTATTATTGCTGGGTTCACTTTAGTTCTGAAGCATGGAAGCAGAGAAACTGCTCGGGGGGCTGCTTTGCCCACATTCTGGAACAAGGGGTGTCTTCAGAGCCCTGTCCACTTTCCACCCCGGCCCGGCCCAGGCAGACCCCGTTGAGCGTTAAACTGCACTATCGCCGCTTGAGGGAATCTCGACGCCCTCCCACCTCCGTTCCACTTCGCACTCTCTCACCCTGGTTATTCACCTGAAACCCTCCAGTTCAAACTCTCTTGTATAATCACACACACATCACTTCTTTCTTCACCCCCAACAATTCTCCACCTTCTCCTTAAGCTCTCCCCCCGGGGTCTCAATTTCCGGCCATGCTCTCATTTTTAGACTGGATTCCCTTGCACCTTCCTCTTCTGTTTTCCCCTTTTCCCATAGTCGGCTCCACACTGACAATTACTTTCCCTAAAATCTCTTTGCGTAGGACACATCGGTTTCCACCTCGCATTCTGGTCTTTGTGTAGCTCTCTGATTTCCTTGATTGAAATGTAAGATCTGTGAAAATAGACTGTATCGTACTTTTTGTTTCCTGATTCTTATTTTTTTCCTGGCACTTAAAACACTACCCAATCAATGTTTTTTTTTTGACCTCAATATCTTTCCCAGCTATATATGTTAAAACTAGGCGGAAACATAAGCTTTGTTTTGGTGCAGAGCAAAACTTGAGACAAAGTAGATTTTACTAGATCCGTTAGTGTCTCTGAGTGACTCTGAGACTCTAGCGCTGTCAGGAATTTGCTGTGGTGGAGCGTGTTTGCTCCATGAGAGAGCAGTGGGAACCACATACAACCTGACAGAGTGAATGTCCCGGCACCCCAGCAGCTTCTGTACACACCAGACCACGCCCCGCCCACGCCAGTCCTTCCTCTCTCTCTTTATATTCATAGTTCCTACTTATCAGCAGTCAAGGAAAAAAAATCCCACTTTAAACTATAACTTCAGAGACCAATGAGGTAAGAAAAGATTGTAAGTGCATATTTTTTAAAGCTATGAGACAATTTTGTTCACCGTTGATTTCTCTAGGAATTAGAATCAAAATTGAAATGATTGAGACAACTGTACTTGAACAACATTTTAAAAAAGAATAGTACAGGCAATGGAGAAGCCGAAGAACTCACATGCATGACCTATGGCCATGAACTGGGGGGCTGGAAAATGCTGGTGGCAATGGGGGTACTGGGGATAAAGGGGAAAAATGGGACAACGGTAATAGTATAATCAATAAAATATGTTTTAAACGTTGAAATAAGAAGAGTTAGAAAATTCAAGTGAAATAATACATTTAGGATAAATCAAAAATGCTGTCAAATAATAGGCGCCAATCAAGACAAAGAGAATTCCGTAGACCAGCCATCTCAGCCTGTCAGATAATTCCAAAGTATGTCAACTGTCCTTGAGCATAGAAAATGTCAAGTTTCAAACTGTGCTGTCAATATAGTCTTGGTAGGAAAACCTTAACATCTCAGTGAAGTTAATAGGTTTCAAATCTATTTTTGAAAGTAGATAGAAAGCCCTCAAATATAATACTAGCAAATCAAAAATAGTACTGCTTTTGAAGAACTATGTTAGAAGACACCTTGAATATATAAGATTTATTATAGGAATGCAATGACAGAATTTTAAGAACTCTTTAAAGAAGAAAAACCCTATTTTGATTCTGACATTTAATGAAGTGCAATAAATATTACTGATTGAAATAAATATTTAATAAAATCGGAGAGACGTATGCTTCCTTAAATTACGGGCCCCACCCGTCTGAAGCAAGCTGCCCGCCTCAGGCTTAGTGGTAAACAGCTGAGCGCATTCTACTCACACTCGAAAAGGCATCTTTGCTATGAGTTCTGTTATTACTTACAAACAATAAAAAGTGACAATAGATCTTATTATCCATCTTGCCGTTTCCCCTCTACAGTTGTTAATCTCAGTCCTTCTTCAGATTCACCCAACACGCATTCCTCGAGCACCACAGCGGGCAGCCCTGGGAATCCACGGGGGAAAAGAGACAGAAGCCGGAGCCGTGTGCCCGGAACGGCCGGCCTGTCGGGGAGTCATCACGCATCGGCCACGTTTTACAGATGAAGACACGGGCTTGCCGAGCTCCAAGTCACACAGCAGGAGGCGGAACGGACTCACACCCAAGGCTGTTCAGCTCCGGAGCCCAGTGTCTTGTTTCTTCCCTTTATTTTCTTTCCTCCACTCCCTGCACGTTCCCAGCAAGTTCGGCAAGCTAGAAAAGAATGGCGGGTACAAACCTTTCAAAGCCATCCGTGAAAGCACATGTGCGACTTTTCACACGGGAGAAAGGATGAAAACTAACCCCAAAGATCCCTGAGGGACCGGCTGTGAAACACGACAGGCGGGAAGAAAGGTGGGGCGCGGGGATGTTTCTCAAGGAAAGGTCTCCATCCTTATCACACCTTTTACTTGATTCCGAAGGAAGTCTTCCAGATGGGCCGCGGTGGATGATGCATTTTGATCACAATGATAGGCTTCCTTTCTTGGGAGAAAGGAGTTTATCTCCAGCTCTCTGCCCTTGCCTCCTCTTTGTTCGAATCAGTTCTCTTGAGGCTGATGTTATATGATAGTTGACATTGAAAAGTACAAATTGTATGGAAGAATGCTTCTTATAACTACCCAGACTTTCCATCACATTTTAACCAAGGACGATGCCCGGTTGCTGCTGCTTTGGGCATTTCGGGGAGAGATTTCTATATTTAAGTGCTCCAGATACTCAGAGAACACTCATCTTTGAAAAACCAAAGTGAGTGATCTTTTAGATGAGATATCAAAAAGAAAGAAAGAAAGAAAGAAAGAAAGAGAGAGAGAGAGAGAGAGAGAGAGAGAGAGAGAAAGAAAGAAAGAAAGAAAGAAAGAAAGAAAGAAAGAAAGAAAGAAAGAAAGAAAGAAAGAAAGAAAGAAATGTTACTCGTCCAGAAGGTGACTGAATTTAAAAGTTTGGGATGCCAAGCAGAAGGTGCTGTTTTTACAGAAATTCCACCAAGCATGTCCGTCACGATGCAAGTCACTAATTAGGCATCTGCGAGCCCCTTATGGTTGGTGAACGAAGCAAAAACAACTTCTCTTTCTTACAGAAAATACAGCCACAACTTCCAAAGAAAAAGTAGTCAGGTCTGAAGGTTTTAAGACCGTCATGGTAATAAATTTTATTTCTTATGTTTAAACTGCTAAGTATTATTAATTTTTTTGTTAATGAATAACATCTATCTTAATAAGTTACGATACCTAACATTTACTTGATTCCTGGTTTGTTCTCTTCAAACTATCAGACGGATGCACTTATTTTTACAAGACCCCAATGCTGGTCCACGACAAAATTGGGTTTTGAACCCAGACAATCTTTGACAGATTCTGCACCTTTAACCACTGTATTTTATATTCAGTATAAAAAGACTATACTCATTCAATAGAAAATGTATAGCAGAGTGAGAAATCACAGGCCTGAAAACTAAATTACTATGGGCAATTTAAAGAAAACATAACCCTCCAAACCAACTCAGCCCAAGAGCTGCAAATGCACTGAAAAGTTGACTAACAAAATTATTTTGTTTTACATGGGAAGTATAACGTTTTGTGAAATTGAATAATGAAATATATTTGGAGTTCTTAAAAGCTTGGAATTTAAGATAACTATGAGGAAAAAAACAAAATATTATATCCTATTGGGCACTTACATAGAACACTGAACTAAGTGTTTTATAGGCTACTATTCCTAATCTTCCCCAAACCTTAAGAGGTGGTTATGATATGAAAGCCTTATTTTATGCAAATGTCAAGTTTTTAAAAACTTTTCATTGAGTTATAACATGCAGTAGTACAATCCATAAGGTACAGCTCAAAGAATTTTGACAGAACAAATACACCCATGTAACCAGTCACCGTATGAAAAAATAAAACATAAACCATTTATTATTAGATACCTTGTGGCCCCACTTACTAAACACCTGCCTTTAAATGTGGTACCATCCTGTCTTCCAGCATCGCAGGTGAGCTATACCTGTTTTTGAGTTTTACATCAGTGGAGTCAACTTTTATACTCATATTATATATTTTGCTGAATGTAAAGATTCATCCATATTTTTTATGAATAGTAGTTCACTGTTTCTTATGAAAGAACATTGCATTGTATGAATTTACTATCATTGATCTAGTCACACTAACAATGATGCATCATTTAGTTGTTTTTAGTTTGGGGAAAACTGGTGTACATGTCTTTTGGGGCACATGGGTGAGCACATGACTACGTGTTTTGAGGGGAGCCTAACAGGAGAATTTCTGGCTTATGTGGTATATTTATGTTTTAGTTCAGTAGATTTTTATCATCACATGAGAACACATTTTCATTGCTTTTAGAGAGGGAGGGAAAGAGAGAGGAAATCGATGTGAGAACTTCAACTGGTTGCCTTTTCCCATTGGCCCCAACCCGGGATCGAACCTGCAACCTAGGTATGTGTCCTGACTAGGAATGGAGCCTGTGACCTTCCGGTCTACAGGATGATGCTCCAACCAATGAACCACAGCAGCCAGGGCCAGTTCAGCAGGTTTCGACAGCTAGTCCACCAAAGTGGCTACAGCACCGGTGTTGCCCTGTACGGCAAAAGCTTACTACTTTCCATCTCGTTTTCAAGTCTCTGACACGCACAGGTCTCCCTTGCTTTAGCAGGTAATAAATTCAGGTTTTTGACTCATATGTTAAGTGACAGATTCTTTGAAAAGTGGAGCTTCCACTGAGGTGTTCTGCAGACTCTCCTGGGGCAGCACTTGGTGGCGCACACAGGCCGACAGGTGCATCCCTCAGGTCCTCTGTTCCCGCAGTTCAAACACCCTGCCAGCGTGTGGCCAGGAAAGGCTCTCACCAAAATGTGTGTTCCGTCTTCTTTCGTTGAATTCTGGTTGTTGAGTTTACTTTGTCATCTGGGAATTTGTTAATGACTCTCTTTGATCTGAAGGGATGCCACTTGGTAAACACTCTCAACCAATATCCTGTTGAGTCTTCAGCCACTTGCTTTGTTCTCACTGTATGTCCATCTGTTTTATTGCCTTGTCTCGTGTGTTTTGTTCTTCCCTTGAAGGTCTTGAGCCTGTGGAGTCTGTGCAGAAGTGTTCTCTAGGGACTAAGCAGCGGCATAGACCCCACAAATCTCCTACCCAAACCAAACCCAAGAACTACTAGCTATGAGCCCGGTAAATGGACAAATTATGCAAAGGTGGTTGGCCTCAGGTTGGGTTGGGTCTCTCATAAAAATCTAAAAATCTGTGTGGGTTTTTTTTTCTTGCTCTGGTTGCCTCTAAGATTTCTTCTTTACCATTGTTTTCTATACCTTAAATATATTGCACATTAAAACAACTTGAATTTCTCTGAGCTTCTTTTAACTGTGACTTGCTGGTTTTTTATTACATTTGAAAATCATCAGCCATTCTCTGTTTAAATATTTTTTTCTCAGCCATTCTCTTTCTCTTCTTCTAGGATTTCAACTGACATGCACATTAGATCATTTCCTTTGTCCTCCTGCTCATGAACATCCTACTGTTTCCTGCTCGTACTCTCTCTGTAGGTTATCTTTCAGTTCCGGTAATTTCCGTATCTTCACGTCCTCTCATCCTTCCCTCAGCTGTGTCTGGTCTAATGAGGCGAGACGCATTATTATTCGTGTCCAGTGACTAGTTCAAAAACATTTTTCAATCTGTCACCATTTTTTTTAATTTCTAGATTATCTATTTGACTCTCTTTTATGATTTCAATTCTTCTGCTGAAATCCATTGATGTGTGTTGTCCAATTTTGCACCACATACATTCATAGTCATTTTAACTCTCTGTCTCTTTCCTGGGCCTGAGTCATCGCTCGGTCTGGGGTTATTGATTGCTTTGTCTTGTTACCCTGGGTTGTTTTGATTCCTTTCCCCCTCTAAGCTTGCACTACATAATTGACATGATTTAAGGCTGAGCGACAGTTTAGGTAACTTTAGCTTACCTTCGAATGACCAGCGTCCACCATCAAGCTTTCCAGCTCCGAGCCAGTCTTGATCAATAGTACTTCTCCCTGTATTTCGAGGGTTTTCAGAAAAGCTCTTTAGGCTTCAGAGCTCAGAAACTGTCTGGGGAGGTAAACTGGTCAGGCCTTTGAGGCCTTCTCTGCTGCTCCACGACCCCAGGATGGCGAGCGCTCTGCGACCCTCTCTGTCCCCCGGAAGGTGTTTTCTTCCTACAGGAAGCCTGCAACGCGGCCGCTCGCTCATGTTCACAGTTGCCAGATCCATCCAAGGGCAAATCAGGGGCAAAATGTCCCCTTAATCCTGCAGGTTCTCTCTTCTCTGGAATTTTAGACCCTCTTGTTCTTGTTGTTTTGGCTGCTCTCTGATGTCTTTAAGGAAATGATTTTCACGTTTCATCAAAGTTCTTAGTTTTCTTTTTTAAGTGGTAACATCAGTCTGTTATGAACTACTCAATTCTTCCGTGAAACAGAAATTCACAGTACTGTTTTGAAGTAGAGTGACATTAATAGTCTCGTTTTTATGAGAAATTGTTTTAATCATAATATCATTCCCCCAGACTTTAAAGTCTCAGTGTGATAATTTATAACTTGGTATATCTTCCTTGGAAGTTTTAATTTGTGCTTCTGTTTTTACCGTATAATTGTGCTTCTTTAACTATTAATCATAACTTATTTTTGGACCAACTATTTATTCGAATCAAATCTTCTGTCAGAATTTTGGATTTTATGATAGCTCTTAGTATTTAAATTGTTTTAATCTACATAAAATGTCATTCAAACATTTCCACTGTTTATAACTCTAGTGGTATCATTGGCACCACCAAGTTGACAACATTGGCACAGACACTGTGCGTGGTAAAGTATAAAAGTACAACCAAAAAACTTCCACGTTTTTACTGTTGTTTCATAAGAATGAAGTTTTAAAAATCTGCGAGGTGTCAAGAAAATTAAAAATGGCATAAAGATAGGCACCATGTTGATAGGTTTATGCACTGTTTTATTGTTATTTATAAAAACTTACTCCTCCTGAAAGACCAGTAAGAGTTACATGAGTGTTGAATTAATAATATTTTCAGAAATGTGTGCTGTGGAGAGGAAGGCAAGCCAGACATTTGCTTATAGGTAAGAAAAATAACATTTATTAAAATTAAACACCTAGCACATAACAGTTATGAAAAATTCCAGCACCCGAGCTATTGATCATCATAACCGATACAAGGTGTCCGGAACCTTCAAGGTCGTTCTCCTGGCAGGTGCCAGAGAAACCTCCCGAGCGCCTCCCAGGCTCCAGCCGCGACGGTCGTCTGGCGCTGGTGCAAAGACGGCCGAGACGCATTTCCGCCTCCAAGGAGCGGGGAGGCTCTCAGAGAACCGCAGAGCCTAACACGATGCCAAGGTTTGATACTGCTCGGGGGGCCGTTAAATGAAGAAGGATAACTGGACTGTTTCCAGGGGTTTAATTTTGGGACAAGGAAACCAACCAGGCCGGCTCCAAAGGTGGCAGCGGGTGTCTTCCATGATGATCGAAACTACTTACACGCACGATGGCTTGATTTTTGGCATTGAAACTGAATTGTTTTCCCGAACACTCACAAGCAAAACCGTTTTTGCTTCCATCTCATTTTTCATCATCGCACCAAATCCAGGCCCTTTAGACTGAATTCATGTCGGACCATGGGGAGTTCTCTGGGCTGCTACGTCCATTTGCATCTCTGTGCACCAGTGTCTCCGGCCTCTTCCGAGAAAGCCTCTCACGTCTCCTCCTTCCTCTGGAGAGTGGCTGCCCCTCTCGGGGCTCAGTCCCAAGGCCACGGCCAGGAAGACTGCGACGCAGTCCCGCTCGACGGCCAATGCCACAGAGCTGGCTCCCCCCTCTCTCGGCGTGCCCACCCCTTGACTGCACTCTTCATGCTCGGGCTTTTCGGTGTGAGGGTGAAGTCCCCGTGGAAACTGTGGAACGTGCTGAGGGGTACAAGAGGGCATTTTTCTTGGCTCTAACAACTAATTTGTGGAACATTAATACAGCCGCTTCTTCTCTTCTGATTTATATTTGCACAACGTATTTTTCCATCATTTTTACTTTCGGCATACCTGTATCATTATGCTTAAAGGCCTGTATCGTGTGTCCTATGTAGTTCGGTTCCTTTCTTTAGCCTGGTCCGCCGATCTCTGTCATTTAAACAGTACCTTTGGGACACTTACATTCAGTGTAATCATCGGCATGCTCATGCTCCACTCTGCCTTTTTCTTTTCTTTTCATTTGACCTGTTTTTGTTTGCTGTTTTTATCTTTTGCCTTCCTGTGGGTAACTTGAACCACTTTAAAATTTTCATTTCGATTCCCCCACAGTGTTTTTGACTGTACGTCCTTATAGAACTCGTTTTGCAGTTGTTCTAGGCATTACATCGCATACGCGCAGCGGGTTACAGTCCACCGGGGTCCTTATTTTATAACAGAAGTCCCATAAAAAAAGTGTGGAGGCCATGATGAGTAGAGATGCTTTTAAAAATTCATGTCCAAGAATTTGACAGAATTACAAAAAGTAGGAGTTATCCGATCCAAAAGTCTACTCAACTTAAAGCAGTGAGAAAACAACTGAAACTACTCTTTGACGTATCTGGGTAAAAATTCAGAGCCTGCGGAACGAAGGCTGAAAGGCTCTCAGGGAAAGTACAAACGACCCGTGAGAAAGCGACATTTTGCTTGTCGGGCATTTCATTAGCAGTGCAACGAGAGGATGGGATACATATTTAAAATGCTGAAGAAACATAACTGTCAACCGAGAAATCAATACCCAGCCAACTTATAATTAAAGAGTAAGGGCAAGATAAGGGCTCCGCAGACCACAGAGGTGAACAGGGCTCCGCTGCTCAGTTCGAAGCGGCTGAAGTTCACGTTGCTGACAGATGAAACAAGTCAAGTGCGGACGGGCAGGGGACACCGTAGTTATTCAGATGACGTAAGGTCTTTATCGTGTTTACGCACACCTGCAAGTAATTTTGGAAAATGTGGATTCCTTCACGACAAAGAAAGCAAACAAAGACTCATGAATTTCTTTTCTTTCTGTTTTGTTTTACATCCTGTGCTGCCTAGCAGAATACTGGTGCTACTCTTCTCAAGACATTTTAAAGCTACGTCATTAGCTTTTGTAATTACTGTGATGAGTGGAACCATAGATACAGTTGCTATTAAGCTGGGTTTAAATAGAACTTGTAGAAATTCACTGCAGCATTATCTCCAAGCAGTAAAATACGCCTTTTGATTTTGTCAAGACTTTTATACCTTTATAAATTCATCAAAAATCCTTTGTTCCGAAGTACTGTATTTTAACCCTCCTGGGCGCAGGTAAGCAGCTAGCCGAAGTGACGGGTGACGGAGCTGGTACAGCCCTCCGCAGCCTCCGAAGCACACGCTCCTTTCCTTCCTTTTTAAGGCACCCAGGGCTCGTGGGACAGACGTGAAGGCTGGTTACAAAGTGCCAGTCAGCCTCGCTGGTGCGCGCACGTGTGTGGGTCTCGTCAAGAGAAATGGCGTCGGAGCGTGCAGATCCCTGGGCCACAGCGCTTGGATCGGCTGTGTCACGTGTCTGCTAGTTGACCTTATAAAACTCACCTCAAATTGTTCTCCGTGACTCAGCATTTTCTTTAATTAAATGGGAAATTAACCAGTATTTTTCATAAACGTATGCATACCCGGATATCATGCTAGAATCATACCCAGTTAGAACACAATAAATATTGGAAATATTTTCATCATTGAAACATACAATGTCTACATGTATTTGAAAAGGAAAAAATGGAGAAAGCCAAAATGAATGCTTCTGTACATTTCTCCTCTGGTGTTTTGCTCCTGGCACATTCTCTCCATTCTGAGGTTCTGTCACGCGGCTTTGACGGAGGGATCAGGCAGCGGGTGCGATTCTAAGCTGGCCTCTCCCCTTTTGTTTACGCAGCGTACACGACCTGCAGGGAAGGAGCATCCGGTGGAGAGCTGTAAAGAGAAGCCCAAATCAAATCATGTTGTGGAACAAAGACCCCATAAGTGTTTGATGACCAAGGTCACCTCCACTCCAACATCAGCTCTTCGGTGGGTGGCCATCTCCGCTTCGTCTGGAAAGAATCCCAAGTGCTGATTGCTTCCCATTGGGAGGCCCACCGTCATGTCTACGTTCACCCAAGGATGCATCTTCAAGACTCCTGCTCAGAAGATTCAACTTGCAGGATGGCCGCAGCCAAGTGTGGATTTGAGTCTGGGGACTGCTGGTCACCTCTCATCTTTCCTTTGGCGTTCAGGTGGCCCTCAGTGCCTAGTAGGGATCCGGTCTCTGAAGAGTTCCATTCCTCATCTTGCATTCACTGCCGAAGTGATTCAGGGTCCTAACAATTTTCCTCTTTAGTGCGAGGCACCATTGGGCAGGGTTGGCTGCATAGCGCATTCTATGTGGCTTATATTTCAGGCTTCCACCAAACAAAGTCGCCCCTCAACAGAACTTTGAATTAGCATACTCAGGAAATCCAGAGCGCCTGATGTCATTAGCATTCAGCTGCTAATTATCGAGTGAAATGCTGCATTGAAGAGGGAAGGGAATTGACTGTTGATTTGGGTGTTAACATGAGGAGATAATTATTTCAAGCCACTTTACTTCAACATTTCAGTTTTTGAACATATGTTTCTAATTTCCCAGGACGCAAAATGTTATTGGGAAGATATACAAGGCAACTATTTCTTAAAACACATCTTAGTATTGTTCAATAAGTTCATTTGAATTTTGTAACATGTCATATACCTTTGCAGACATCGGTGCGCAAAAACAGCATTCTTTCATAAAATTAAAAATAACTATTAAGATGCTTTGTAAGTTACAAAGCACTTTGTGATGTATGGTACACAAATAAATAACTCTCAATAGTAGCTTTTTAATGTAACCCCCTTCTCAAAACATGTGACCTGGCATCTATTTTATTTTTTCTAATTTATCTCTTTACTGAGCATCACCTTTATTCTTGGAACTTAAGTATTTTACTTGTCAGTGTCCCTGGCTGGCTTTTCCAAGCAGCAAATGTTGTCCCACGATTCCTAGGGCTTATTCTATGAAAAATAAGAGACTTATTTTCAAAGTTATTATTTTTAGGAAAAAAAAAAACTGAAATCTGATCAGTAGAGAGCTGTCTTTGCTTATTCTGCCCCGTAGGTGGCTGTTGACCATCTTCCATGAGACAGAGAATGCTCCACTCTGCAGCGATGCCTCTGATTGGGCCCATCCTATGCAGCCTTTGCGGTACCCGTGTTTGGTTTCCAAGCAACGGTTGTCTTTGTCAGAGTCACATGGTCAGTCATTGTTCACATGAGCAGGGGCCACCAGGTGTGAGTGGGTTATGGAAGATATGGAAGGGAGAAATAATTGCTCATGTTAGGTATGGCTGCAAGGTAAAGCTCCTATGGATAATAAATAAAAATAAAAATACAGTTTATATATGAACACATATTGAATAAAAATATCAGATAAAAGGAGTAAAAGGGCCACCAAACGAAGAGAAAGAGTAAGTCAAGAAAAGTAGCACAGGTAAGAATGAACGGAGAAAGTCCCCTGCTGGGAGAGTAGGATCTCACCGCGTCCGATGTCAGAGGGACGGTGACACGTGCCCACTGGGCACTCGGACACACCTTCGTGTCAGGAAGGTGTTATTCTACTGGCTCAGGCTCACGTTAAACGACAACCTGAGATTCCCCCACGCAAAGTCACCTGGTCTCTCTCTGAATACCGTTTTGAGACAAATGAAGATACCCTTGACTTTTAAACGTTTTATAATGATTCAGAAAACAAAAGAATCCCAGAGTTTAAAAAACTTAAACCCAGCAGAAGTTGTCTTTTCTGAACTCATGAAATAGCTCCACATCATCTTTACCTGGCAAATAAAACTATTATGGATATGAACTTAATTGCAGCCTTTAAATCACTCTTCTAATTGCCCTATTTTTAGAATGAAGACCTTTGAGAACACGGGGTTGTTTTTTTCTTTTTCTCTTCTCTTAGCTCTTCCAACACCACAATCAAATTCCAATTATTGTCATAAGTTAGTTGAGTCGATCCAGTGCTGGGCTGCCTGGCTGCCTGCACTGAGCTGGCATTAGGGGCTGCCCAAGGCTGGGTGGAAGATTTCTATGAGCACCATCAAGTTCAAAAGGAAGCATTGCAATGATTGATGAGGGGCATGATCCATAGTAGAGGGAAGGTAGGGTGGAAATATATGGGCCGTGAATGTACCATGTTAAGAGTAGGGACTATTACGGACTGAACACGCATCCACCCCGAATTCGTGTGAAGCCCTAATGCCCAATGTGATGGGAACTGGGCCCTGGGCTTTTGGGAGGTGGCCCAGCCAGATGATGAGGCCAGGGGAGTAGAGCCTCAGGAAGGGAGTAGTGCTTTTACGGGAAGAGGAAGAAACACAAGGTCTCCCTCTTCCCCTGCATGCTCAAGCCGAGGGTCGGCCATGTGAGAAAAGAAGGCAGGCCAAGTCCACCTACAAACCAGGAAGAGTCCTCTCACCAGACACAAAATCTGCTGGCACCTTGGTCTTGGACTTCCAGCCCCCTGACCTGGAAGAAACAAATTTTTGCTGGGAAGGGAGGCAAAGAGGGCGAGCAGAATGCTGAATCTGTCTAAGTGGTACCTTGTGTTCTAATTAGGTTTGAGGCAGTTCTCTAGGGATCTTATACAGCAAAGCGCCCTCTGGACAGTAACCAGAGGGGTAGGTCCCGCATATGGCACCATTTGAGCTCAACTAGAGAATGAGGAAAACCTTATCTCTAATAGTTGTCAATATTTGCAATTTTCCTCTTTCTTAAAACACATTTTTTAAATATTTCCATTGCAACATGGAGCTAAGAACCAAAAGCTGAAATGTATATATAGTTTCACTTAAAAACCTCATCTTTGCTTTTAGAGGAGATTTTGTGAGGGGAGGCAGAGACCACAAGGGGAAAAATAAAATAGCTATGAAGAAAATAAACTTAATGTTGCCCTGGCGCTACATACGGAGCCAGCTTCCCCCTGGGCCGTGGTGGGTGGATCAGCTCCCCACTTTTCCTAGAGTCTTAATACTTCAATATTCAGCAAGGTGTTTTTCCACCCAGCCCGTATCTCTGTAAATAATCTTTTTAAACAATTATTTTTATTTAAACCCTTCTAAATGTGTCCACTATTTTTTATTGAACTATGACCAATATAGTAATAAAATTCAATAGAACCTAAACATTTCAAGCACCAAGTATGTGCAAGAGTGATTGCTAAATTCTAGGCATTTTAAAGAGTGCCACAATAAATTTTCTACAACAGCATAACATTTTTCACTGAGCCTCCTAACAAAATTGTTCTTTTAAATCCTCTTTGCTTAAAATATAATCTATGCAACAAGAATTTATTCCTCTTTAAGAAATTGCTACAGATTTTAAAAATAAACATACCAAAACAAAAAGAGGATAACATGCATTGCTCTACTTACTATTGAGATTAATATTTTTCATTAGTATTTTGAAAGAAATATTTATAAACTTGGAAAGTAGCAATTATAAATGTTATTCTAATTTTTTCAAGTATTTTTACCTTTGAGATGGAAAATTTAGATAATAAATATTGTTTTATTTTCCTTACTGGAAGACTACTTATATAACAGAAATATTATGTTTGGGGATTTTACTTAGAAGAAATGAATTATTTTCTAGGATAAGGAGATTTTCTTGTAAACAAACATGAAAGGCTCTTTAGTGGCCCCCTTGTATAGAAATTACAGTGGGTGAGTCATTCTATAGGTGCAGAAGAGATACGCAGTACTTAAAATACCATTTAAATGAAATAAATTATTGTCAGTTTATAATAATTAAAAATAACGGCATGAATTTGTGAAATAATATATGGTTTTTCCACAGGTGATCTCGATTAAGTCATGCATTTCACAGTGCCTAAGCCTTGCATCTGAAAAGACAATAAGTCATATTATATTTGCCATTCTAAATTGTGGTATCAATTTTTTATCAATTTTGAAATAATTATGTACTTTGGAGCTTTAGAAAAGTACTTATGAATAAAGATGTCTATACTCAATGACTGTCTTTCAGAAGTGTAACAGAGAATTACATTCTCAAAATTTGTAAGAGTTTACAAAACATAGGACATATATTCTCTTGCTTAAAAAAATATTGTGGATGTATTTCAGAAAACCCAAAGTTAATCAAATTAAAGAGAGCCAGTAAAGTGAAAGCCTGTATGTAAATTAAATGTTTAGTTAAATATAAATGATTTTTCCAAATTTAAGCATAAAAATTATATCAAACTTGGAATGTTATTGTCTCAGGAAAAAAAAACCCCAACTAGACAAAGGCAAAAAACTATTGAAGACTATTTGGACTTAAGTAAGCCTACGTTAAATTACTAGGTTATTATCAGGAGAGTAAACCTATTTCCTTAATTGAATTAAAAAGGAAATTTTTAATTTCCTTCACAGGTATTTGAAGGAAAAAGTAAAATTACTGTAAGTGATTTTGTGTACCTGGAACTCACAAACCAAAACTATGACACATTTAAATTCATTTTCATAGGTGCTCAAGGAACAGCCATCAAATAAACCATATGCTGAGCCATAAACTAGGTCTCGGTAAATCTCAAAAGATTCAAGTCATACAAACCATAATCCTTGTTCACAATAGATTTCAACTATAAATCAATGACCAATTGAAATTGAAACATTCATCAACATTGGCGTATTTGATAACATACATCTACATAATTCATGTCTCAAAGATGAAATCATGATGAAGATAATAAAATTAGAAGAAAGCAGAATGAAAGTACAGCATACCATAATTGTGAAATGTAGATAATCAGATACTTAGTAGAAATGTGTATCTTTAAAAGTAAATATTATAAGAAAATTAAAATATTAAAGTTTTTATCTCAAGAAGCTAAAAAAGAAGGGCAATAAATTGAAACAGCAGCCAAACAATAGAAAAATAAAAAAAGAAAGAGATAAGTAAAGGCATGGTTCCTTCTTTTTTGTTTGTTTTTTTGTTTTTTTGAATCCCAAATCAGATCAGCTGAAGGAGCAAGAGGGAACAAGCAGACCAGACCCACCCCAATGACGTCACTTAAGCTTTATCATCTCCTTACAGGTCCTATCTCCAAATACAGTCACTTTGGGGGCTTGGGTCGCAAAATGTGAATTTGGGGCTTACACAATTCAGTTAATTTCAAACACTAATATGAAAATAAACATAGCAGTTTTTAGCCATAATAGCTCAAAAGTCAAACAATCGAAATGTTCATTGTAAGAATCGACAAACAGCACAGATGTTTACTGGCATATTCGGGATGTGGAATACTACACAGCAACACAAAGAATGGACTTTTGACACACGTAATAACACGGACCACACTCACTCCTACGTGATGAGCAGAAGCAGCCCCAGACCTAGCATTCCATGCTGGGTGTGTCCGTGGGCGTGCAGGTCAAGAACAGGCAATGAGAAAGCAAAAGCACCCAAGGATCTGAGAAGTCACAATAGTGGTAACTATGGGATGGGGGTGGAAATGAGAAAAGGAAAGGAAAAGACCTAAGAACTGAAGAAAGGAGAAGTATCGCTTTCAGGCAACTAGTATTCGGGGGTGCACTGTGCCCTCCTAAAACTCATATGTGGGATTCCTTACACTCAGCACCTCGAATGTGACCGCATTTGGAGGCAGCCCCTTGTAACGGAATATTCAGGGTAAAATGAGGTCATGCGAGTGTGCCCTGGTCCAGTACAACCGGTGTCCTAATAAGAAGAGGAGATCAGTGTGCGTGCACACGCAGAGGGAGACCAGTTGGGGTGCAGAGAGGAGACGGCTGTCCCCGCAGGGAGATGACAGGCCTTAGGAGAAGCCAACTCTGTGGACACACCCTGCTCTCCGACTGCTAGTCCCCACAACTGTGAGAAGATCAGTCTGTCGTCTGAGCCTCCTGACCTGTGGTGCTTTGTTACGGCAGCTCTGGGGAACTCCTGTGACTACATACAACCAACAATTTTATGTATTTGTTATTTGTAATTATATAAGCTTCTAGTAATTGAGAGAGTAGTAATGGTATAGAGATAAAATAAATTCACTAATAGGAAAAATGAATGCATGCAATGTATTAATCATATGAAATGACATTGAACAAATATGACATTGGGTATCAATGATGGAAAACACAGATATTGACTGAAATGGTCGATAGTAATACAATATCCATAAGGAAGAACTATTGAATCTCTATCTTAAACCACAGACAAAACTCATTTCCGGTCCATTAAATATACAACAGTCAAGGTCAAAAATATAAAATATTTAAAAGAAAATATGCCAAAGTACCTATTAGTTCGAGCATGAAAACATTTCCAAAACATGTTTCAATAAGTATAAACTGAAAGAATGATAAACTGGAGAATATTAATGTTAAGAAATCCTGCTAAGTAAACTAGACCATAGATCAAGTGTAAATAAAAGCCACACACTAATAAATTTCCATCCCATATAACTGACAAAAAATTTAGTGTTCCTAATATATAAAAAATGTCAGTTAGTCTAAAATAATAACGAAAAAAATCACACAATCCAAGGGGAGAATGGGCAAAGACTTGAATTTTACGGGACAGGAAACAAACATGGTCAATAAACATATGAAAAGAACAAAGAACGTCCCTCTCATTAGTAATCAGAGAAATGCAAATTAAAACCACAGGAGACATCTGACACGTGGGCAGATGGGCGGAGACTAAGTCTCTGACCTATGAGCTGCCTGAAAGGATGTGGAACAATTGTAATACCTACACATGGTTGCTATGCATCTAAATCCCGCAAACATTTGGAAAACAATTTGTCACTATCTAGGAAAGGTGAAGAGGAGCAAGTCCTGTGGGCTCCCAGTTCTGCAGAGTGACACGGTGGCAGGAGAATGCTCACGACGACACGACTCGTCGGAAGAATTGGCAACGATGGGAGTGGGTAACCGTAAAAACTGGTAACAATAGGGTAAATAAAGTAAGTTCTACACGTTCCTAACGTCGTAATCTAGCCATGAATACAGGTGACGTAGGGCTCCATCTGTCGACGTTTTCGAGGCACGTTCTGAGTGAGCAAAGGAAGCCACTGCAGGGTACTTCTAGTGCGATTCAGATTAGGGTAGACTCCAGCCAGCGAAGGAGAGCCAGCTGAGATTGCTGTGTGTGCTTACGTTCGTATTTCCACGGGAGGCCCCACGCAGACGTGCAACTGCTGAGCCAGTTTTTATAAATACAACCGAGCTACTCTTCCAAAAGGGTTTTGCAATGTTCCTTCCCCAAATAAGTTTGCACGTAGCCTTTTCCCACATTTTTGTCAACGGCGTATATTATAAGTCAGACAGGTGAAACATGAGCGTTCCGGGCTGTTCCGTGTTCCTGCTCACAGGTGAGGTCTCAGGTTGGTTCACGTGTCCATCAGCCAACCGGGAACTTCGTGAACGGCCTTTTCCTTTGCTTTATCCACTTTTCCCTCCGAGGATTTTCTTTGTCCGTGTTTATTGGTGGCAACTATTTGTAAGCATTTTGCTTGTCTGAAAAATATGTTCACAATCACACCAGTGCTTTTTAAATTTTGAATTCAATTTTGCAGTTTCAGCACTCATAATACTTATGTAGCTCTACCTTTTCCTGCCACTCCTTGTGGTTTCCTGATGTCATTTTCTAATCTCCTAGGTCGGGCATGAAGAGAACTGGAGATGTCGTTCTTGGACCACGTGTGTGCTCCGGACGGAGAGCGAGGCCGAGAGCTTGTGCTGGGCTGTTCTGGTCCGGACTCTGCCAGTCAGCCGGCGCTTCCCCGGGTGACATTCCCCTCCCTCTGCGATCACAGCTGCTGTAGGTTGAAGGATCATCTTTCTTAATATTGCATAAACTTAAGTACCAATATGTTAGTATGGTACTTCAACTTTGTTATAAAAATATTTTTGCTGCTATGTAAACTAAGTGACTAGCCACAAGGTTATTGCTATCAGAACTTGAATTCTAAGTTCCAAATAAACTCGTAATAAATACACATTTTCAAATTTACTTTAATCATTAGTTTATACTTGGAGAAATGAGTGCATATTAAATGCAATTTTTTTCATTCAAAGAATAGTTTCATTGGCCATCCAATTTTATTTAGGGATTTTGTCTTCATGAGAGCCCAGATAACTGTAACTCCTCCCAAATTTTAACTTGATGTATTATACCTTTCTGAAAATAACTTTACTTATGCATTATCACTTATGTACTCATTTATATTTTTTCATTTTCAACAAAGTAATTGACTATTTATTTGCTACATTCTGGGGACTCTCCTAGGTGTCAGAAAAATCAAAGGTAAGTAAAAATGTCCTGATGTAGAAGAACTCCAAGCACAGCTGGAGATACAGACAATTTCTCGCACTTCTAGTTTAGCAGAAAAGGGGAATGTACTCTGCAAAAACAAGCAAGGCTACGCGCTCCCTTTGTTCTTTCTCTTGGTTTAAAACCCCAGGGGGACAAGTCATCAATATGTTTTGAATAAATGGGTAAATTATTATGTAGCAAAGGAATACTTAACAGTGCTTCATGATTTCAGCATAATTTGAGCAATCACTGATGCGTGGATTATAATGGAGATGTTACATGTGTATCATTTGTAATTGTTATTAAGATGTTCACACATAAACTCAGTAAACATGGACTCGATAGTCATATCACAGACAAAATGATGACGAGGCAAGCATTTTAAATTTCTGAAAGTAACGTGTTAGCAGAAAAAGTTATAACGTAGTGTGGGAATATTTTTAGGAGTAACGAGAAACCTTGGAAGCAGTTTATGAATAACAAGGAGACAAACTGCGTGAGTCACTTTGTCACTGTTATTCTACACCAAGGCATTTGATACAATCCAGACAAGACTTAATTACGGGGCTGGTCTGACTGAGACGTGGGAATACGTCCCACGCAGCTGGCACGGAAGCGATGAGACGGGCGGCCCACGTGCCCAGGGGGCCTGCAGAGTGGCCCACCATACACAGAGCGTCCCAGGGGCCAAGCAGAGTTTTTCATGTAATGGAATTTTCAAAAGCAGGAATAGTGAGAGGAAAAGAGCATGCAGATGAAGGCAGGGGAGCTGCGAGAGACTGTCCCCCAGCCTGTCCCCACATGTCCTTGTCATCTGTGCCCTTTGCCTCCGCGGGTCACCTACGCAAGGCCTCGGGGAGGGCTGCCAGGACAGTGCAGAGAAGGACACAAGACACAGATGCTGAGTTTCGTCCTCGGGCACGGTGTTTCGTTTCGGAAGCTCAGACAGCTGTCCGAGCGGAGAGTGGCTAAGGGGCTGGGGGAAAGGTGAAGGCACGAAGCAAAAACAAAAACGGAAACTCAGAGACACAGACTAGAGTGGTGATGACGAGAGGGAAGAGGGCTGGAGGCAGGGAGAAGAGGGTCAGGGGGGAGTAAGCGGTGATAGAAAGAGACTTGCGTTGGGGTGGTGAATGCAACACAACATACAGACAGTGCATTAGAGAGACGTACGCCTGAAACCTATATAATTTTATTAACCAATGGCTCCCAATAAATTCAATCTAAAAAATAAATAAATCCTGAAATTCTCAAAAAACAAACAAACAAAAAAAAGCTGAGATTCAGACATAAGGAATGGTTTTGGGGAAGACACACTCGAACCTCCTTGCTTTCGGAGAGGGATGAAGTCCCAGCTTCCCGGGGCCCACAAGCCGGCAGAGCACAGCCCCAGGACCAACCCAGCCTGACATCAGGCTAGAAAATAAACTTCCGTTGGAAGCTTACGTTTCATCTCGGATTGTCTAAGGCTGTTTCAGCTGGGACAGGGATGGCACGGTCCGCAAAGCCCCGAGACTACTCGCCAGCTGGACCCTGAGAGAAACGTCTGCCCCCTGCCGACCCAGAGTGTGAGACCCCCCAGTGCAAACTCCCAAAGGAAAGGCTGGGGCCTGGGTCTCAGCGAGGTTTAGGGATGGAAGGGTCCGGGTGCTGGGATGGGGCCATGGTATCAGGAATTTTACATGTGTTGTTTCGAGAAAGAATAATTGATAAGATTTTAACAAGATATAAAGTCTTATACACCAGTTCCCAGTTATCCTAGGGAGGGTATGTCCCAAGACCCCCAGGGGATGCCTAAAGCCTCAGAGAGTGCTGTACCCCATACAGACAATGATTTTTGCCATTCATACCTATGATAAAGTTTAATTTATAAATTAGGTGCAGTAAGAGAGTGACAATAAGAATAAGAAAGTAGAACTATTATAATACACTGTGCTGAAGGGTACATGCATGTGATTTCTGTCCCTTTCTCCCCCTTTCTCCCTCTCTCTCTCTCTCAAGCTGATGACTGAGAGGCTACTAAGTGGCCACAGGGCAGGGAGCCCACACAGGGTGGATGCACTGGACAAAGGGACAATCCATGTCCCAGGTGGGATGGATCAGGAGGCCTGAGATTTTATCAAGACACTTGAAACAGTACGTAATTTAAACCTAATAAATTATTTCTTTCTGGAGTTTCTCAAGTCATGTGTTCAGACTAAAACAGGCAGGACAGAGGAAAAGAAGGAACCGTCTCGACAGTGAAGGGTGGTCTGGTGACTATCACACGTCCGAATGCCGGCATCAGGGACTTAGTGTGTTCGGGCTGCTGTAACGAACACCACCAACTGGGTAGCTTTACGGAAACACACATTTATTTCTCACAGCTCTGGAGACCAGAAGCCTGAAATCGGGGTGCCGGCATGGTGGGGAGACCCTCTTCCTATCCCTGTCCTCGCATGGTGCAGGGGCACGGAAGGCATCTCTCTGGAACCTCGCTTCTGAAGGCCCCCATCCCACCCTGGTGACCTATGACCTCCCAAAGGCCCCCCTCCCAACACCATCACCTTGAGGGTTAGGATTTCAACACAGGGATTCTGGGGACCCAAGCCTCCCCACCACAGCCTTTGTGGAACTGAGTTGGACTCTCTATCCTGTCATTTAATTTTACCAAAATGCATCCTTCTGCAAGTACCTTAGGAAAACACAGAGCAGTGGGACTTCGTACGCAGGCCACCCTGCTCACAGTTCTGCAGCCCCATCCGAAATAAACCCCGCGCTGAAATGCACAGCCCTAATTATAGCTTCTGTTATTAAAACATTTACCTTTGGTTTGCCTGTGATGTTGCCGCAGCCATTCAGACGTCCTTGCTTCTTTCAGTTCCCGCACAGCATGGCATTTGTTTCTCCCCAAGTAGTTATCCATAACAATGCTAGGGGTGGTGTTGAGTTTTATTATCCAAGCAATATGGAACCGGAATCATTAGTTTTGCTAATGCAAGGCAGGCATTTGCATGCATAATCCTGAGAACACAGCTTATTATGACTGTTCATTTCAACACAACAGGAGCGAGAGAAATAAAGTGGCAGATGGATAAATAGGCAGTTACAAATTAAATTTATAATAACTTGACAATGGTGTGAAGCAAGAGAGAAGAAAAATATATGTATATATAAAATATACCTCAAAATGGTATTCAGTTTTATGTATATTATACCATTGTTCACAGCCAGTGAAATTTAAATGTATCCTCTGCAACAGAATACATTTGTCACAATGACAGAACTTTTCCCAAAATATAGTATCCAAGGACAAGTGAGAAGAAGGATGCTGAAAATAATGTTGACACTCGATGGACAGTCTGCCCTGTGCCAGGCACAAGGCTCAGCGATCTCCACGCGCTGTCGCGTTTACTTTTAATGACAGCTTTGAGGTCCAGCATTAACGCTATTCTCATTCAAAAGAGGAGGAGGAAGCCCAAGACTCAAGCGCTGCAGTCTGTGTTGGGGTCAGGATTCACCCACACCTGCCTGACGGAAGGGCCCCATCTCTCCAGTAGCCTTCTTAAAATCCATGGGAAGATTCTCTTTCTTTAAAATAATATATTGCCTAACTGGAGAAGACCACAGAAGCTTTACAAAAGTCATAGAACATTAACACTGGATAGTAAAAATATCAAAGACATTGAAGGTCCAGGTCTTTCACTGACTGGTGTGTAACTCTGATGACCTTGACCTATGGTTCTATGTATTGATGAGCATTTATTGTTCACAATAATCAGCCATTCACCAATCAGATTGTTCACTAGGAAGCCAGTGTTTGTCCTTAACAAATTTATTAAAACCGCCTTTGAATAGGCAAGGAAACCTCCTTTCCCTTGGAAATGCAGAAGATCCCTTTGGTAGGCCTAAACACTGGCAATTTGGTTTTGTTATTGAGCAAAATATGTCCTTGATAAACAATTAGGGGTGGTATTTAATTATGGTCTCGAAAATGGCTTCATGTGAACTATTCTAAAACTGAAATTATTATCTCTGGTTGAAAATTAACAAAATGCAATTGGTTCCCGTGGAATGATTCCATATAGCACATTAATTTGTTTGGGTACCTGTGGGGTACAGTTCGGTCCTGATGCTTTCTGGCAGGTTCCCCAGGAAACTGTGTTGATCTATATTAGATGTTTCATGGGAAAATGACCGAGGATTTTGACATCTGCTGTGATAATTTTCCAGGCTCAAGACTATTCTGACTCAGTCTATTGTTTTTTTAAAAAAGTCAGAAGCTCGAGCCATCAGCTGTCCTCACAGTGAAACACACTCAAACTCATTTCTCAGCAAAATCCCAGCTCTTCCCTCAAGCGACGTTCATGGAAATGATGAGTTTCTCTGCCTGGTGTCCTCCATGAGAGAAAAATGAAGAAAAATCAATGAATGCACCTCTGTTACCTACTTTTTGTTTTAAATTTCCTTTCTGGCATTTTTACGTAGCGGACTCTCAAGCCAGAGGAAGGAAGGGCATGAGATGATGGCCTTGCGGATTCTCCCAGACGCCCCGCGGTCCCTCTGCACTGTTGGCAGGCAGTGCTCATGGAGTCACGTAGCAAAACACTTTAAATGTCATTTAACACATTAATTATGTTTGCATATTTAAAAACAGAACCAAAATCTTGAGCCCTGGAAGTACAGAATTTGCAAATCCAGCTTGCATATCTTACTAGACGTAGATGATCCAATTTTACTTTGGAAGGGGGAAAAAAAGCTCCTTTGTGGAGAAAGCTTTTTGAAAATCTTCGTTAACTCACGGGAATCGTGAACACAGCCTTTTTTTTCTTGTGGAAGCAAAAAAACTTAAGTCACTGTCAACCCAACTGAGGAGACGGGGCACGCGCTGTTCAGCATTGCAAGTACTGAGAACGATGTTGTGTTCTGAGGTTTGATTCAGACCTAGACTCTTCTGAGGGCCAGTCATGTTCCCTCTCCGCACACAAACATGTATGGCAGCTTTGTTCGTTACTGCCAAAACTTGCAGTCAACCAAGATGCTGTTCCGCAGGTGAATGGGTAAGTAAAACGTGGCACCTCCAGACAATGGAATTGTACTCGGTGTTAAAAAGAAATGAACTATAAGCCATGAAAACACATGGAAGAACTTTAAATGCATATTACCAAGTGAGAGATGACATACTTTGTAAAATGCAGAAACTCGTATTTCTAAAAAATACAATGAAGCGTTTCTGCTGTGACATGTAAAGAGGCTGGAGACTGTCACTCCCACCCTCATAATGAGAAAAAGAAAAAGAAACAGAAAAGCAAGAACTTTCTTATATCCATCCGAGGACCGAAGTCACGGACCAACATCGCCCCCAAACCCGGAGGGCCAGGAGAAGTCAAAGGACGCCGAGCAGCCAACCTAAAACAAAAGCACGGGAACCAGGAATGGGATGGGGGGTGCGGTGCAACTTTGGCAAATTGCTGGGGGCTGAGTGTGGACCAGTGTGAGAGTCAGAACATCCGGGGACCATGTATCTTCCCTCACCCCATTTTTAGAAAGATCTGAGGGAGATTCTCGTCTCTCATGGAGATAACTCTTCTCCTGACTAACTTTTATTGTAAAAGGGTTACAAGTTCTGCGTCGACACCAGTGCATTGACAGAGTGAATTCAACAGGAATTTAACCATTTAGACGGCGGAGGTTTAAGGTGATAGAATCCGTTATTTTGAATGATACCTTATTAGCGATAACCAAGAATTTTTAGCACAAGTATGGGCCAGGTTCTGGAGTGAGCATTACCTGTTTTATCCTTACAAATAGCGCCCTGTCGCTGGAGAGTAAATTTAGGGTCGTTGCCGAATCCGTCCATGGCCGCACCGGGAAGGCGCTGAGCTGGGATTTAAGCCCTGGTCAGCCCGGTCCCAGAAGGCGAATGCCCGGCCGCTCGGTTAGTCGGCCCGTGGCCACACCGAGCCGCTGTCCCCGCGCTGGGCCGATCCAGGACGGCCTGCCGGTCTGTGCCTTGCCCTGGGGGCGAGGCTGGGACCGCCTACGGAGGACACGTGTCGCAGAGATTACCCCTGTCTCTCTCACTCTGAAAAGCATTCGTCAGCCGGGTCTTAGGAAGCCTTGGGCACCACCACACTTTTACAAGGATAACTGTAAGGTGTTAAGGAGGAGCAGGTCCCTGATGAGACAGTCTGTCCATCCCACGGCAACGGTCCAAAACGCTCAACAACTAGTGGCTGAAAATCTCTTAAAAAACCTACTGTTAAAACTAATCGGTAGCGGAGAGGGATTCCATACATTTTAGAGATGCATTTCCTCTTCACTCTTTATGGGACAACAGCCTCGTCTCAACCACCCCTGAGCATCTGTCGGGATCAGAAATGCATTTATCTCCAGACACATATAATTCTTAAAGTAATGTAAAATGAACCGCATGCTGTGCACCCACAACCAAAACGGGTATCCCTGCTGCTGAACGCAGGAGTTCCTCATGTATTTAGATATCAACGGCTTGTCGGATGCATGGCTCGCTGTCGGGATTTCGGAGCGATGCCTGCGCCCCTATGCGCACTCAGCGTCGTTCACCATAGTCGAGAAGCGGAGACTCTGCGACAACGTGGGTGAACCTGGGGGGCAAAGCGCCAGCTCAGATCGGCCAGACCTGGAAGGACACGTATTGTGTGAGTCCACTTACCTGGGGAATCTAACTAGTCAAACTCGAAGAAACAGAGAGCAGCACAGCAGTTACCAGGGGTTGGGAGAAGGAGAAAGGGGGAGTTCGTGGTCCGTGGGCGGCAAGTTTCACGGATAAACGAAGAGTAAGTTCCACAGCCCTGCTGTACAACACCGCACCTGCGGTAACAATATCAGAGCATGCACGTCAAATTGGTTCAATGGTTAGGTCTCAAGTTCAGTGTTCCTACCCAAACCAACCCACCGGCCTACGCGAGCGCACACACGTACAGGCACAGGCAGGAGGAACCTCTAGGAGCGGACGGGCATGTCCGTCACATTGATGTGGCCGTGGTTTCCTGGGCGCATGCACATCTCCAAACTCATTGAGTCATACAGACAGTAAATATATTCTGCTTTCGTATCTCAATATCCCAACACAGCTGGTTTTTAAGCTACAGTAACCCAGACAGCATGGTGATGGAGAAGAGAGTGACGTACGAATCAACAGAGCGGAACTCGGAGTCCAGAAACAGATCCACGCAAAGAGAGCGGATCAGCTCTCGGCCAAGGCCAACCTTTGCAATATTCTAAAGTGGAGCAAGAATCTAGTTCCTCCACACATGACACTGAAAAAGATACCATATGCAAAAAAAAAAAAAAGGTGAAGGCCTTGAGCCAAACCTCATACCATTATACAAAAGTTAACCCTAACTGCAGAAGCCCTCTGAACAAGGCCTGGAAAACTGGATGGAGGAAGGCCGGGGAATCTCTCTGTGTCCCGGGGTTCGGCAGAGAGCATTTAGAGAAGGCATAGAAAGCACAATCCATAAAAGGAAAGATGCTACAGATTGAGAGAAAATGTTGTGGGAATCGTATATCTGACAATGGATTTTTTAAGTAGAAGTATAAAAAGCTGATGATTTTAATCTTACTGATGTGTATTACTTAATGAAAAGTTGTCTATAATTTGTGTGCGTGTCACCTTGAACTGCGGTTCACTGGCATGATGAAAAACAGGAGAATTAAATAGAACATCCTGCTAAGTCTGATAATATCCCGATAAGCCTGTCCTGGACAAACTGGGATTATTTGCGAATCATCCTGTTTGAACTTGATCTTGTTCAGGGACTAGAAAGTGTGCACCGAAGGGGACAAACGCACTGGCCTCTGGCTCAGGTGCGCGATCGCTGAAGCGCGGAGGACCGCCACAGCCTTCCAGCACCTCCCCGCGTCCTTGACTTTGACTCCCTCTCAACCCTCACCACGTAGCTCCACATCCTTTAGATGCAAGTCTGAAGCACCCCTGGTCCTCAAGGAAAGGCAGTTAAGATGTACGCATCTGACAGCCACGTGCTGCAGTAGTACAAAGCGTTAACATTTGTGTTATACTTACTATGTACCAGAACATTATGTTCGTATGTTGGCTTATTATTGATACGTCCTCTAGACAGCAATGTTTGCATGAGTTTTTGGCCATCTGGGACTTTTTAAGGACTCTATCTGAGGGAGCCAAAGACAGAGTAACTACTGAATGCCTGGAATAACCCCCCGTCTCACGTCCTCCTCACACTCAGCCTGCATCTGAGGCCCGGCGCTCTGTCAGGAATGGAACTGGAGAAGTGGAGGGTAAGCCGAGCTCTGCCATTAAACGCTCGGTCTAGTTGGGGTGGGGCCAGGGGCAGGGGGAGGAGTTAAGAATAATCGACATGCGATTCACTTGACAGATGTGTAGGTTCCATTGCCTGTCAGGCCTCTTCGGTTGCGGGTGTGTGGGACGTGTGTGAGTGACCATTTCTCTGCCTTCATGAAACTTACCTCTTAGAGGAGAAGGACATAAAATATGAGAGCAAGCACATAAAAGACACAGATAACTCAGGCCGCGATCGTGTGCTCTAAGTAAATCAAAACAGAATCACGCAGTGACTAGGAAAGGAAATATCCTTTCCATTGTTACTAACAATGGAAATGTCCCTAGCTGATGAGGCTCCTGGATGCACCACTAATTAGTGTTGCAAGAGCAGGGGCACCTGAAAATCTAGACTATTGGTGTTTTCTTTTAAAAAAAAAGTATTTATTTATTTATTTATTTATTTATTTATTTATATTTCTTTTTAGAGAAGGGAAGGGAGGGAGAAAGAGAGGGAGAGAAACTGTGGTTGCCTCTTGCATGCCCCCTACTGGGGACCTGGCCCACCACCCAGGCATGTGCCCTACACCTAGAATCAAACCCACAGCCCTTTGGTTCACAGGCCAGTGCTCAGTCCACTGAACCACACCATCCAGGGCTGATGTTTTCTTTGATGTTGGATGCCATCACCTTGTCCTGTACCAACAGACACTGTCTCTCTTTGCCACTGTGATTCCTCTAATTCATTGTAGGTAATGGACATATGTTAACTCTCAAATTATATTGTTATTAATTTATTTATAGAGTCTCCTAGTCAAAGATTAATAAGCCTACTTTATAATAGGCCTTTTCTAGACTTTATTGATAATACACTATATAAAGAAAGATAGAAATAGCTTACCCTTTGGGAAAATAACTTTAATTGGGTACTTCCCAGATTTCCTGTGTTTCATGTAAATTGGGTTTATAACAAGAAAAACTCAATAAGCCTTCATTGTCCCCATTTCTCAAATAAGAAAACTGAGGCCCAAGATTCTAAGACATACAACCCAAATAAGAAATGGTCTAAGGACCTGACTAGGTACTTCTCCAAGGAGGACATACAGATGGCCCATAGACCTATGAAAAGATGCTCAACATCACTAATCATCAGAGATATGCAAATTGAAACCTCACACGGGTCAGAACAGCCATCATCAATAAATCCACAGGCACCAAGTGCTGGTGAGGGTGTGGAGAAAAGGGAACCCTAGTGAACTGTGGGTGGGAATGCAGACTGGTGCAGCCACTGTGGAGAACGGTATGGAGTTTCCTCAAGAACCTAAAAATGGATCTGCCTTTTGACCCAACAACTCTACCTCTGCGAATATACCATATATATATATGGTATATATATATACCTAGTATGGTATATATATATACATAGGGATATATATATATCCCTATGTTCATTGCAGCATTATTTACAGTAGCCAGGATCTGGAAACAGCCCAAATGAGTAGATGAGTGGATAAAAAAGCTGTGGTACATTTACACCATGAAACACTACGCAGCAGTAAGAAAGAAGAAAATTTTACCTTTTGTGACAGCATGAATGGACCTGGAGAACATTATGCTAAGTGAAATAAACCAGTCAGAGAAAGACAAATACCACATAATCTCACTTACGGGTGGAAGCTAATGAACAAATTAGAAACAGAAGCATAGATTCATGCAACAGACTGATAGCTGCCAGAGGGGTGGGGGTGGGCTGGATGAAAGCAGGTAGAGGGATTAACCAAAGAACATCTATGCATGACCCAGGGACATGTGACAACGTGGGGACTGACTTGGGAGGGCAGAGCGCAGGGCTGGGTGGAGGTGGGGAAAGGGAGAGAAAGCAGGAACAAGTGTAATGGCATAAACAATAAAAATGTAAAGCAATATTCCAAGTAAATCTACTCAGAATTTTAACTTAGGTCTCTAAGAGGATGTCGTGTTATTCAACGCACAGATGAGAACAACAGTCCATAGAGGGATAAATTAGCATGTAGTCCAGGAAAAAACACAAAGCACTATGTGAATTCAAAAATGAGAAAGATCCGCTCCCAAAGAACAACTCATAACTTCTAACCACTTTTTGATTGATTTTCCTCATTGAAATAGTTCAACTTCTCACACACGAAGCACTTTTACAGATTTGGGTCTTGTGGTAAAATCAATTTTACTATAAAATTAATCTCAGGAAAACATTTTTAGTGTTCACAAATGACTGATATTGGTTCTCATTCTTCATACTTCCAGTATATCAGAGGTCGATGTCTAGAAATATGGATAAAATATACATGATACATTTCTCCATTAATTGGCAGAATATTACAAAATCACATTGCTTCCTACAGGTCTATCTAAATTTTATTAAATCAGGAAATCCCCTGCATAATTAATAAGGCCAGATTGGTTTGTAGTTGAGTAATTTCCTATTCTCTTTCTAAAGAAAGATCATTTATCATTGTTCTGTAACAATGGAATTGCTGTCTAGGAAGGCACGTAAGTGACTTTCCTATTAGCTGTGGCATGTAATTCATTTGCTTGACTATAGAAAACAAGAAACAGCAGTTTTCATTTGTGTCATGCTTAACAGGCCTAATGCTACCCCCAAAACAGTAAGTTATTTACTAGTCTGGAGTAATGTTCATTAACCCTTTCATGACAATAGCTCAGGGTAGGAAAGATCTCTTCATAAGCGTCCTGCCCCCCAAATAGTTACTGTGACTCTTGACACTTTTGGGAACATGGCAACCTGTGAATTGCATTCATTCCTCAGTTCTCTGGCTTCTTTTAAAAGAGAGGCTTGTTTGTTTCCTTGACTCATTTGGAAAAGCCAATCTATATTTGCACCTTAAATTCCCAATGGGGGAAAAACTGCTTTACTCATAGTGAATACATTGACTCTCTCATGGCACTAAAATGAGTGTTTTTTTTTACCTCGATATCCACCATCAAAGAAAAGTATCAGCGGAGCCCATCCCAGAAGCAGCAGCAAGCAGCTCCGCGACAACAGAATTGGTGGAACGGCCACTTGAGTCACAAAGGGCAGATTATTCAGGAGCGTGGGTCGCACCCAAAAGGCAGCACTGACACTCTAACACACGTTCTCCCAGTCCGGCTTCAGCGTGCGTTTACCGTGTTGGCACGACGTCGATCGTTCAACGTGACCGATTCCGTCGGTGGCCACTGTGGAGCCAGTCACGAGAACACTGCCCTGCTTTGCTGCCACGCGACGGGGTGCAGGAAAACTGCCTGCGAGCGTGGACGCCAGCTTCGCGTCCACTCGCCGCAGCGCTGGGCACGACTGGTATGAACTCTACCTCCGGACTGTCCGAGGCTCCAGAGTTTCCTCCCACGGCGGTGGCTTCCTGCTCAGTGCTGACGTAATTTAAGTAAGAGCCATTTCAACCATTTTACACCTTTGAAATCAGGTTATACTTGTTATATTGTAGTAAGAAAATAAAAGTTAGGTAATATGCTTAGTGAAAATTCAGAAGAATCTTAGAGGTGAATACACCATCAACTTTTAAATGTTTCATGGGAACTTGAAGTTGTATATTTTGTGTTCTTTTGCAATTACTGATTGATTAAATGTAGTCTGTAGCTTTTTAATAATTCTAAGGCTTTTTTTTTTTTGCCTAATGTACATTTTTCTGTTTCATCTACTATACATTGAGCCGTGGCATATAAAATTTCCCTACTACAATATGCTTCTTTAAATACTATAATTTAATTCTCTGTAATTTGGCCTATGATCACTCATATTTTAACACTTCTAATCACTTTAATTTTTATCAGTGTAATAATAAAATTTTAAATACTAACCTCTTAAATTGTATGCAGTTGGAAATTACTCTTGTTAGGTATCCTTTCTTTTGCTCTAAGTTTGCCTGTCAATTAAAAACCTGATAGAGAGCTGATAAAGAACAGCTGGAAAAGAGATTGAATTCATAAGGCTAGTATCTGGCAGCTAACGGACCGAGCAAACGAGGGGAAAGGACAGGCAGGAGGGCGAGGGATTCAAGAGGGACGGCTTCTGCAGAGCCCTGCTCAGTGCACTGGTGAGGTGGCCTCATCAACAAGAACGGGCCCCTGATGCTGGTGGTCAAAGAAGGGAGAGAAATTGAAACTGCAGGGGGAGTGAGGTTGGAAGAGTCCGAATGTTAAAGCTGGAGAAACCGGGACCAGGGAGGGTGTTCTCATCATCACACTGACAACTGAGCATGTACGTGTCTCCGTGACTTAGACAAGCGCTAGGCCAGAGTCAGCGAGACTTAGTTGCTTGTTACCAGAAGCTTCTCCTGGGAAAGATAAGACTGGAAATCAATAGATGACTCTGCTCCAGGAAACGCCTACTGATCTGTTGTCACAGACAATCCCGTCGCCGACTTCGTCGAACAGTTCTCTTATCCAGACCCGCGCCAGGTCCCTGGCTCAGCCGTTCCCACTGATCCAAAACTCTGCACCACGCACCTGCCAAATTCTCCCCACTTCCTTGCCTTGACGGGAGTGCCTTTGGCCACTCATTTTCCCCCCACCAGCATTAATACTGTCAAAGTGGTGTTCCCTGGAAAAAACAGTGAGTCCTTCTCTCCCTCTCTTCCCCTCTGTCTAAAAATAAATAAATAAAATCTTTAAAAATATATAAATAGATAAATTAAAAAATTCTAATTGATTTAGCATTGATGAGCTAGTGATATTTTAGGGAGTCCAACAATCTTCTGGTTTCACCCACGTCTGCTCAAGACCCCCTAGCCACCACCACCCAAGACCCCAGACGTGTAAACAGCACGCCCCACAGAGGCCCCTGGTGCCTCCGGCCCCTGTCACCACCAGGTGAGTCGGATGCTGGACCTGAGTGTCCATCTTTCTACCCGGAGCTCTCAGCGGTGGAGTCTGCCTTGTCTCCCAGAAATGCAAGCCTTTCAGGAACCCTTCGAGTACCTGATCAGATTTGAGAGCTTCTTTTCTCAGTGTAAATCTGTCCCTGTTTGCCTCTATTGATCCTCATGATGGGCCTGGAAACCTACGAAAGGATTTTCATCAGGAAGAAGGGTGGGCACGGAGATGGGTAAACCTGCTCCTCAATTTTGCCCCAAGGCTGAGAAGTTCAGAAAATTCCTCAGACATCGCCTTCCTAACCTTCCCCCCTCCCCAAGAACTGCAGATGTTACACCGGGGACCCCAGACCCAGGTGCAAGAGCCAACTATCCAGCGACCAAAGTCCACGCCACCTCCGTCCCCAGCGCTTGCTCTTCACGTAGATTTACACTAAAATCTCGGTTCAAATGACAACCGCCACTTTGGGTCACTTCCAGTATGAATGGAATTGCTGGTTTAACGGAAAGAATGTCAAATTTCAAATCTCCAATGTCCTGCAAAGCTGACACCCTCTGAAACGCAGATCCCCTGACAACCCCAAATCCTCTGCAGGACAACGCGACGCTTCTCTCTGGTTACACGCTCTGGCCCCGATTCTGGGCTGAGGGCCACTTCCAAACAACCTACAAACCCTGCGCAAGCTAGACTAAGATTTACAGCATAACTTGAAATAATTCAGAAACACATAACCCAGGGCTTACAGATCTATACCAGTCTGTTCATATGTTGGTAGAAGCCTTCAATGCAGCAAACAGAAAACCTGAACGGGAAGGACAAAGCGGGAACTTCTGCAGGAAGGTGACTGTGGTTTCCAAAGAGAGGAGAGATGCGAATGTGAATTTTTTTATGCGTCTATTTGTTTATGTCATTTAAGTTGTTTTATTCGTTTCCTCGAGAAAGTCACTCACACCTTCTAAGCATCGGTGCCCTCGTTTGTGAGACGTGTGTACCTCATAGTGGTGTGCGAGCATCAGACACTGGTGAGCGTGAGTTCCGTCGGTGGTGCTTCTGTCAGAAGAAAAATTCTCAGTCGAGACTTGTACCCGTGACAACTGTTAGATCCTCCACAAAGCCTGAAATCTCCATTAACGACCACATTTCTTCGGGATGTTTTTAGGGAATACGCTATTCTTCCAGAAAACCGAGGAAGGTGTGTGTTTTCATGCTTGTGGGTACAGGGTAAAACTAGTGATAACCTGCGAATTTTTTTGTTTTGGTTGTTGTTATTTTGTATTATGAGCCCATTTTTCTGAACTATCCAGAATAGGCAAACCCATAAAGACAAGGTGGCCTCTGGGGCCAGGTGGCCTGCCTTAGTGGCCGTCTGGGACCGGAAACTGCAAGGTGAGAGCTGAAAGGGACAGCATTTCTGTTTGGAGCAATAAAAATATTCTGAAACTGACTGTGGTGATGGGCGCACAATTCCATGGGTGTGCTAAAGACTATTGATTGAATTGTGTGTTTGAAATGGGTGAACTGGGTGGTATGTAAATCATACCTCAGCAAGCACGTTACCCAGAAAAGCAATTTGAAAATACTTGGAATAAAAGATACACAGACTGAGAGTCTTAAAATCACAAAAGCAGAATTAAAACTCCTGGAGAAGAAAAGGAAAATAAATCCAGCAGTCACCTCAGTAAATACAACTATTGGGACGGAAGAGTGAATTCAGCTCTGACCTTTCAGAAAACCATTGGACCAGGGTGTGGGGTACAGCTCAGCAACATCACCTTTGGGAAGTTCAAAGGGTGTGGGACCCTCAGGGGGGATCAATAGCCTTCACGAAGGTCCTGACGGGCTCACCCTCGGTGCTCTCGCCTTTAGAAAAGGCCCTGACAACACGTCCCCGGCGGGTCCACAAGAGAGCCAGCCAAGCTGTGTGTTAGACTGGACAAGCGTCATGCCTCCGATCGCTGGTAGTTCCAGGACTGATTTTTCTCACGTTTGCCGCTAAGTTCCCAAATGTGTGTTTCTCGGAATCGCTATCTGAGTATCTGTTTAGAATCCCAAATACACACCAATCCCTATCACCAACTCTATTCCTTGTGCTTTGTTTCTCCTTTCTATAAATGTATCAAGATACTAAGCTTAAGTTCAAAAGCTCAGGATCATTTTATGTTTCCATTTTTGTCCTTATATCCAACCAATTGCCAAATATCATTCAAGTTAACGGACCAGTAACACTATGATTCTAGAGTCTCTGTTTGAATTCTCACGCCTGATTATTTTCACCAACATTATTTCCTTCTGCACCAGCTACCATATGCACTATCAGGAGCAGTGTTCTGATTGTTAACACTCCCCATTCCACACTTGGAAGCAACCCTCATTACCTACAGAATTAAGCTCATACTAGTACACCTGGAACTTAAAGTTAATCTAGCACCTGAGTTGTTTTACAACATTTTATTTGTACATGATATAGGAAGTGACAGAGAAGTAACTGCTCCCTTAACTGGTCTACTTGTGCACTTGATTATCTAAATACATTTAGAAATCTCCATGAAACTGATTGGTGATTTACATGTAAAAGCTAGACAATCAATTTGCGTTGGATCTTTATGTACATCTACAACAGAAATGCAACAGAATCAGAAGGATTAAATTGGGAACAAACACTCCAAGAGTTATCAAAACAAGTAGATGGACTTCCTTAGAGCAGCCTTAAGTAAGGGAATAGAATAGAACTTGAAAACTAAAAGTAAATAAAGGGCCAAGAGAATCCTTTCAAGCTAAATTTGCATGAATAATTTTGTATACTTAATTATATCAAAATTAAAACAAAACATTCCCCAATCCACAAGGGTAACTAGAAGTTAAAAAATATATTAAATTCAGTTATATCTACCGGAGAAACTTTGTTATAGAAAAGTCATAAAAAGGCAAGGAGGGAGTCTGGGAGAGTGCGTGCCAGGATTCATTCCATTCATTTTAGGCTCCTTTCTCCCCTGTGTAGGTTCCATGGAACATCAGGGTTGAGTACTCAGGGATGAGTGGGACAATTGAGTAGGACAGATGAACTGAAGGCAAAAAGTTCAGAGGAAATACAGACGGAAAAGATAGTCAGATTCTAGAAACGTTACTAGTAGGGCTTGTTGGTTCTTAGGAAGTCCTTGAGGCAGCTCCAGATTTATAAACTGTTTCTGTCACCACAGAATCCCTGTCCTTTTCCAACTGACCCTTTCCCGTCAACCGTGGAGTGCAAAACAAGAGGCAGAAACTGGATAGACTTTCATTGACTGTTAAATCGTATTTATGGGTGAAATTATCAAATGTTGTGATGGAGAAGGGCTATCACCCTGTCTTTTTTTAAATTTTATTTTCATTGTTGTTCATGTACAGTTTTCTGTCTTTTACTCTCTCCCCAGCCCTCCCCACCTCCCTCCCATCTCCACCCCCCCTAGTTTTTGTCCATGTGTCCTTTATACTTGTCCCTGTAAACCCTCCCCCTTTCCCCCCCTGTCTTTATGTGTGTTCCAGAACTTAACTTTTTAGGGAGACCATGTATCCTGAACTTTCTGGGACAACTGAATAACTGAGTAAGAGTCAAAGTCCAGTGTAACTGGTTTTAGCACAAACTGTCAGGATCCGTACCAAGGAAAACACTGTTTTTTCCTGTCGTCCTACCTCCTTGTCACTTGTATGCAGGAGGTACATGACTGTGGCCACACCACATTCACACCGAACACCCGCCGCTTTTTCTCGGGTGACAGCCTGTGGACTACAGCGTATTCTGAAAGGGTGGAAGGCTGCACAACCACCATCTGGCTATTTGAATTCTTCAGCAAAGATATTTTGGGCAATGAATTATTTTACTGTTGAGACTGTCCCGGTTCATGAATAAATATCATCAAGGGTTTTGTCTGTGGAGAAGAGTGACCTCTATCTATTATATGAAGTCAATGAGAGCGTTTGATCTTCCTAAATCCTTGACTCAAAACACAATATGAATGCAAATGAGTTCTGGATTTCCAAAACAAGTTTCTTCCATGACACCCTCTATCTCCTACATTTTTAAAATCCAGCCAAAGAGAGACAATTCAAAGCTCTCCATATAGTGGATCAGATTCCATTCCGTTTCCAGCTGCTGACACATGCTGAGATAAATACAATCTTTTAGAAAGTACAGGTCAGAGGGAGAGAGAAACTATAATGTAACCGAGGAAAAGAACAGGCAGAGGTAGCCAACACATGAAATAAGACAGTTCTCGCCATCCACAAGAACGTCTGTTTTCTTGTGCAGGACAAATATGAATTTTATGAAATGCACTTTGCCCTTGTGTTCCAGGGACATTGAGGACTCACCCAAGTAGGGGGCCTAGGACACTTGGAAAAATGAGAATCGTGCAGAAAGCCTGGGCTCAGAGATGATGTGGACAAACCCCGGGGAGATAAGCACATGGACCTGTGCAGCCCGTGGGACCAGGAGGCGAAGTTCACAGCTGTGGCGTGCTGAGACAAAGGGACAAAACAAATTCGGCTCCAACTAGAAAAGGCCTTGTAAAAATGAGTTTTGCTGCGGACATGGGAAGCATGGCGGTGTTGAGATAAACAGCACAATATCAAGATAAAATGCATAGTTTCTAAAGGAAATAATCACATGAAATGACATTCGGAAACCTTTTCAGAGGTACCCAATGATGGTGATCAGGAGCAAGGAGAGAAAAGGCCATTTCGAGGCAAGAAGGTAATAGATCAAAAGAATACGTGTGTATGAAGAAGGTGATGCATTTTTAAGTCCTTCCCTATGTTGCCTTTAAAAAAACTTAAATCCCTAAAAATTCAGTGATTTAAGCAATCAACGCGATTTTCCTATTCATTGATGCGTTGTGTTTGTGTGGTAAACAAACCCACAGCGTCACCGTAGCCTGACAGTGTTGACGGTTAGCTGCACAGTTCCAGCATGATTCTTTCCTAACACATATTTCTTATTTTATTTTTCCTACTTTCTTTTTTGTTGTCATTCAGTTACAGTTGCTCTGCCTTTTTCCCTGTAGCTCTCCCCTACCCATCACCCCTCTCCCACAGTCATCGCCCCCACTGCCCGTGCCCACGAGTCCTCTATTCCTGCCCCAGGCTTGCTCCTCCCCCTCCTTCCCCCGTTGTGCCCCTGCCCCTCTGGTCTCTGTCAGTTTGTTCCTTATTTCCAGGTCTCTGGCTCTGTTTTGCTCATTTGTTTGTTTTGTGTACAAGGTTCTACTTATAGGTGAGATCATATGGTATTTGTTTTTTTAAAGTAAATGTATTTGCAACATGAGTTTCTTTATCATTTTAAAGACACAGGATTTTATTATTTTATTCATTTCTAACCTCTTTGCCGTTGAATTTGATTACCTCAAAAAATTTTTATTTTCTATATTGTACAAAGAGTACAATTAAATATCTTGACATTAGCACAAAGGCATGTAAGGAAAATTTTTCCTATTGGAAGCAAAGAAAAGAGATGCCCATTAGGGTTCATTACGCTTGTCTCTTGTAATTAGAATATACCAAAAAATACAAGCACCAGATAGTCAGAGCTTCCGCAGCACCACACTTCAAAATCCTGGCTGATTTTCCTAAATTAACTAAACTAATGACAGGAATCAGCCAACGCCAGGCATCAGGGGCTCCCTTTCTTTCTCTTTCTTTTCACCCCAGAGAATCAGTTATTAAATATTTACGAGCACAGGGACACTACAAAGATGCTGATCTAAGAAGAGCATTTTCAGGAAAAATTACACACAGTAAGCCATTATTTTGAACATGAAGAGAGAAATGTATTAATAATGTTATTAATAATGCATTTTTCACTGATCCAACTAAATAGGCATTCAATACATACAGTATGTTTATTTTTATAGCTACCAAATTGTGACCTGGATTTCTTTCACTCATTACTCATTGCTTCTTGGTAAAATGAGGGTAACAGCCCGGAAGTTTGTTATGAAGAATAAGGTCTGTACGGGACGCAGCACACGGAGCTAAAAGTCCCCGGCACGTCCTAAGCCCTCGGGCAATGGTGGCCTTGACAATTAATATTATCTTCCATGTTCAACATGCTGGCTAGCATGTCACGCCGAACTCCTCACTCCAAGTCCAAAATACTGCTGTGTTTCCTTCCTTTGAACATCTACCTGGCCTTCTTGTAGGCACAAACCCCACTCTCTTGGGCCTGGGGACAGTGCATCCGCCCATCAACCCTCGACTCACTCTTTCCTTCCCACTTTACCCCCATTCATCCGTCCTCCCCGCTCATAACACTTCATGTCATCACCGTCCTCACCTTCGCAGGACCGAGGCTCTGACTGACTTTTGTATTTACGTTGCATAACCACTCTGTAGATTAAGTTCTAGAAAGAAGTAAGCATGTTCTATGTATCCTTACAGTCCCAAGTCAGCTGAAGTTCTTGCTGCATGGCAAGTGGTTCATAAATGGCTTAGCGTCATAAACGATCAACTATAAATTAATGCGATCAATACCACATCACTAGCACATAGGAAAAAGATTTGCCAGGGAGCAGAGTATTAGCAGAAGATGCCTTTAAGGAGGAATTACTTAAAACTGGCTGGGAAGAACAGTGCAGTATGCATTACTTTGCAGCTTAAAAAAATGGATTTCTGAGCACAGCTGGATTAGTTTTCTGTTGCCACATAACAAATGACTATGAGCCCGCCGGGTTAGATGGCATGTACTCGTAACCCCGCAACTTCGAGGGGTCAGGACGCCGGCACCTCTGTGAGCGTCCCTCTGGGATGAAGCCACATCCCGGAGGAATGTGCTGCCAGCCCTGCTCTGATGACATCTGAATGTCACTGTCCTCTGACTCCTGGACTGTGGCTGAATGCAGCCCCTTGCGGCTCCCGGAGCCTGCCTCCCATTCTTAGACACGCTGCCTGCCCTCTAACAGGGAGCTCGCTGCTTCCCAGTGGGCGGAAGGGTACCTCTACCTTTGAATCTCATTTTAGGAGGGCCTGGTCCTTCCTGTAAGGGATAAACTGAAGGGCAGACCGTGCAAGAATCTTCACCCTTTTATGTCAAAGTCCACCGACCAGTACCCTGAGCTCGGGAGTGAGATTCCCTCATCGTCACACGGCCCACAGAAACTCAGTGGTTGGGGATTGCAGGGTGGGCTCCCCCGGGGCCGTGGGTCTTCGGGGTGATTTTAGCACTCTGCTTCCCCCATGCCCTCCAACTCCCCATAATTCACATCCTTCTCAAAACTCCATCTCTTCGCAAGGCCCCAAAGAGTCTCAATCCATTACGGCATCAGCTCTGAGTCTAAATCTCACTATCAAACCCAAAATCTAATCGTCCCATCAACTTCAGGTCCTAAAGGTCAGGAAGACCTCATCAGCCCAAAGCGCAGGGTCTAAACAAGGTCCAGGTGGGAATAAGACTGCTATGCATGTGCATTCAGAGCACCTGTCCTCTGCAGCAGTGGGCCCCTGAGCCACGCAGGTCAGTTACCTGCTCCCAACACGCCTGCAACGCAGTGGCAGGGCAGCCCGAGGTGGGGTGGCAGCATGGGCGTCCGTTCTAACCTGGGTGCCATGGGAGGTGAAGGACGCCGCCACCTTCCTGCCCCTCCCGGGGAACACCAGGATTGCCTCTGGATGAGAACAACAGCTGCTCTTATGCCAACAGGTATTTTCTAAGTTTGTAGCAAAAATATTATACACTAAATCCTTCAAAACTCAAATTCCGTAGTTGTTTTTAATCATGATCTTGTTCGTCCCAGGAGTCTGACAATCTACATCCAAACCTAAAATGAGCGAAATGACTCTTGTATTTTAACTGTTGTCTATCCCTTCCCCGACATGTTAAGCCCAGAAATCCAAGGCTACTGGTTCAATAGGAGTGAAGGATCCAGGATAAAAAGGAATTAGGAAGAATCAAAAACATGTCAACGTTGAGCAAATGATGTCTGATCAAACATTTTATGTTCCTTTATCTCCATTTCTTTTTTTCTGTTAGATAGATTTCCCTAATTATTTTTATTTTTTCCTTTCATTGGGATCCCTTTTTTTTTTAATTTACTTCAGGGTTTTATAACGTTTTGTTACATCACTTGGTGCAGCCAAATATAAAAATTTAGTGTAATATAGTTATGAGATTATTAAAATGTTACTTAATAGCTATTGAATTTATAGTGCTTTCCATGTCTCTGGTGCTGAAACATTCTAAAAACTCTTTGCTTGCATAGTTGATACATATACACCAATTTTATTACTTTATAACTTTCTCATGTACTCTGTGACATGTACGCACACATGTACCTGATTCTGTCATTTCTCAAGTTAATCCATCGTTTGTAGCCTACCTCACCCAGCACTGCTGTATCCTTACTTTGCTACAAACTGCATCCCTAAATTGTTTGAAGACATTTCTTACATGACACTTAACCATATGTTAAGCAATACAAATTATCATTTGAAGGCTTACAAACCTTCTCTGAATCATTGGATGCATAAGATTACACTTGACATTAATCATAAAAATATCATTGCCACTTAGCAATTTTGTGCAGAAAATGCATTTACTTTCCTAATTTTAGGGAATACATATGTATCTAAACACAGAACTACCCATCTCAGAAAATCTAGTTATGGTTTCTAACAGCAACAACAAAAACAAAGTTCTAAAAATTAAATTTAAATTGGAATAAAACAAGATGGCTTTCCATTTCTTTTAGCGTCCTATTGATTTTCACTGTGTTCCTCACTTTATTTCACTTAAATCCATAATGATTTCTTTCAGAACTTTATAAAATTTCAAGTATTCAAAAGTACTGACACAGATGTTTATTTTCTTTTCAGCAGTGCACGGCTACACAGCAGCTGAAACCGGTAATCGAGGACACACTCTCTAGGCTGACCCGTTATTATTTTAAACCGTGTGTGCTTTCTCTAGGCTCGGGAGTGAGACTCCCCCCGAGGCTGTCTCACTCCTTCAGTCCCCGCACTGCGACTTGCAGTTGGCTTCTCAGACTGAACAGGTAGGCGGGCAGACATACAGGTATATAGATGTAGAGCCATAAACTTTGGAAAATTATTTATGAGTTTTTTAAAGAAATTAAGCCTATTTCAAGTGAATGATATTTTTAATATTCCTTAGATCTGCCGTTACTCACTCTCAAGCTAGTAAGCCAAACAGTAGAATTTATTCATGTATTTTTCTTTCACTGTTTATTAAGGTTATAACTGATGTCTCTTTGAAAGCCTATTCACTTCTGAAATCTATAGATTTTAACCACATTGTTGGAGCTGTGTGGACCGAAGCTACCAGTTCTGCATGTTGTATATATGATGTATCACGTATTTGTTTGTTACACCTACATATGTGCACAAAATATTAACACTTAATTATGCCATTCCACAAGGAAACTTGTGTTGATATATAGCTACTAATGGGGTGTTTGGCTAAACACAGGGATTGTCATAGTGACCAAAAACTCTCTGGAGATAAAATGCTATTTCTCTGCTCCGTGTCTGAAGCCAGGGCAACTAAGGTTCCATTATACACTCAGCACCTGGGGGAAAGGGAAGTGGGAGCTGCTCCCACGAGGGTGGCATCTCTCCAATATGTAGAAGGTTTCGGGGGAGATGCGGGGGCTGGGAGGGACAATATTAAGGGACGATGAGTTCACAGAGGAACAAAGAAACCCCTTCGAGGCCACTCGACGTTACTGTGTGATTCAGGCTCAGCAGTATCTAATTTCTGATTCTTATTAGACCGAGTGCTGTAAGGAAACATAGTCACAGAAAAGTCTTTATAAAGAATGCTCTTCCCAGAGATTCTCAAAGCTGTCGCTGTGGGGAAGGAGGACAAGTGCTCTGGGGAAGTGAGGCTCCTGCCGAGATGGGCTTCCAGCCTCCACCCCTCTCCGCATCAGCGATGAGCCCGCTCTCGCAAACACAAGATGAGATTTAAACGCTTATTTATATTGAGAGATGGCAAAACCGCCTCTTAAATTGTATAAGCCATTGAGATACTCGATGACTTGCACAAGGTTCTTTCAGATTCTCTGGTCCCCTCTGCAGAAATGAGTACAGAATGTTATTCACATTCTAATTCCATTTGTCTTATTATCCAGGTTTCCTCTGTAACAAGAATGAAAGTGAAATGAACAATCTAAGAAACTATAAGGTATCAGTTGAAAAACTAAGGTCCTGTACTTGAGATACTTAAGGAATAATAATACTAATGAAATAAGGCAAGTGTTCACTAGCCAGTAAGTGAAGATCACTGAAAAAAATAAACTAGGACTGTGAACGCCAAGTCTAGGAAAGGGAGCGTCCCAAACCCTGGGGAACCAGAGGGCACCTCTCACTAGTTACATAATTAGCGTAGTGAGAGAGACTGATGCGGACGCTCCAAATAGTGAAAGGCAGTTTAATACACCATATTTAAAGGCTAAGCTAACACTCCCTTAAGTCTGAGCCTACATTATCTGGGTTTTTTTTTAATCTTAAATGGACAAAAATGCTGTCCGAAGAGCAATTCATTATTGATTTGTTCCTTCCCTATTTAACCTCAAATTAATCAAAGCACACAAGTTTTTTCCACTCACCATACACTGAAAAAAGCCTAGATAAAATACAACATATAAAATGTCTGAAGGCGCCGGAGGGCTGACTACAGACAGCATGAAGGGGCTGGCAAAGACCCAGAAGGGACAGGACTCCAGAGGGCGGAGTCTCCCTTTGGGGCCACCTTCATCCCGGGGCTATTTCCCCTATGGGGAGGGGACTGAGACTCCTTCCTGGCTTGGAGGTTACAGGCGGCGTCCAGGCCATGGGGCCCCACTTCCTCGCTCTCTTACCTGAGACAGGAAGCAGAAGGGGGCGGATCCTGCCTTCCCTGCCTCCCTTTGTGGCCCAAGCTCCTTCCACCACCCACCCACTACACCCCTATGAGCTCTGCCCTCTGTCTTCACACTGCCTCTTGGACAGAACCATTGAGGCCGACAGAGACCTCCAGGCGTCTGCACCAGGAACTGGCCCTTCACGAGGGGCTGGTGTCCCGGGAGCACGTCTGTGGGTTGAGCTTCCCCTTGGGCGACTTTGCTGGTGGGTGCTCTCCCAGGCCATCTCTCTGCGGGTTGCCCAGGGCTCTGTGTGTCCCTTGATCCCCATTAGCTCTCCTTTCTTCCTTCCGGTGAACCAGGGCCGCTCCCGGCTTGCATCTCCATGGGCGCTGTTTTCTCCAGGTGCTGCTGGCCTGCACGCTCATCGCTGCCCCCTGCCTGCAGCCCGCAGCACCAGCACTCACCCCCACCCCACGCGGCCATCATGAGGAACAGGTGCTAACTGGTCCCGAAATCAATAGGATCTTCTCCAGGACCAGCCAGCGGAGGGAAGAAGTTAAAATGGAATGTTACATCGCTGGTGGGCATGAAAATAGTACCGCATTGGAAGCTACTAGAGAAGAGAGTTTGGCAGTTTCTTACAAACTAAACATACTCTTACCATATGATCCAAAAATCACGTTCCTTGGTATTTACCCAAAAGAGTTGTAAATTTATGTCCGTATGAAAACTGCACATGGATGTTTATAGCAGCTTCATTCGGAATTGCCCAAACATGGCAGCCACCGGAACGTCCCTTAGCAGGTGACGGGTAAATAAACTGTGGGCCATCCTGGCAGTGAAACATTATCTGGGGCTAGAAAGAAAGAAGCTCCCCAGCCATGGAAGGACACTTAGGAAGTGAAATGCCTATCACTACACGAAATAAGACAACCTGAAAAGGCTGCACGTGGCTCCAACTACACATCGGACATTCCGGGAAAGAGAGACCAGCGGTCTCCAAGGACTGGAGGGAGGGAAGGTGAGTAGGTAGAGAAGAGCGGGTCCGTAGGGCCGTGAGAATACTCTGTACGACGCTGCAACAGGGGATACGGACTCCCAAACCCACGGATGCACAACTCCAAAGCTGAACCTTAGCGTAAGCTGTGCACGCTGAGTGATGGTGCCAACAGTGGTTCACCATGGCAACATCGGGACCACTCTGGCGGGGGATGCTGATAATGGGGGGGTGCATGTGTGGGGATAGTGAGTCTATCGGAAACGTTTATGCTTTCCACTCAGTCTAGCTGCGAACCTAAAACTACTCTAAAAAGTAAAAGTTTGTGTAAAAACGTAAATGCTGCACGTGAGGTTGACTAAAGTTGCTTGGCCGTCACCAACACGAAATTCCCTTCGCTGGGCTGTCTGTCTTGAGGACGCCTTGCTACCATATTGATGGGGCCTCCTGTCTACATCAGATCTTCTTGTATTTCAGTCTCTCCTCTCCCCTGTGTGCTGAGTGACAACTTGAAATCCAGGTATGTACCTACAGACTTATGTCAAATAACCGTGCCTCTAAAAAAAAAAAAAACTAAACCATACCCAAGAAGAGCTTCCCTTAGGAGCAATTTTTTTCTTTGAAATAGCTTTTATATTTTTTTTGCCCTGGCCAGGCGGGTAGCTCAGTTGGTTAGAGCAGAGTCCCAATACACCAAGGTTGCAGGTTCGAATCCTCGGTCAGGGCACATACAAGAATGAATCTCTCTCTCTCGCCCCTTTCCTTCTCACTCTTTCTCGAAAATCAACGAATTAAAAAGTAGCATTTTCCTTCTAATTAGCTCAGCATCTATGTAGACCACAATATACGTCCTCATACATTTTTATATCTACTATGTACTGCATACACCGAAAGGCAGAACCCAAACCCTGCTTTGTTAGAGTCTGAACTCCACATCCTTTCATCCACACAGAGATACCGGTCCCTCCAAACCAACGCCCACGGGGTCTACATGTATTTGCTTACAGATCTGAAGGAGTTTTATCTCTTTTTTCCCTTCACAATAAAAGTGTGCACGTGAATGTGGGGTTATCACTGCGTGACATTTAAGAGAATTAAAAATACTGTCACTTCAAATGGGCTAGGATGAGTCCGTGGGCCTGCCCATGTCAGCACGCCATGTAGACATGACACTACTCCGTTCTTGTGACCAGCACAGGAGGCTTGTTTACAGACAGGGGACTCGCACAAAGGCAGGGCTCCAGGGGGCTGTGCAGCTCCTTCTGAAATATCTCCCCCTGGGCGCTAAAACATGGAAAAATAAAGTTAAGGACAAGAAGTGCTGCTGGAGCAATGTTACGGGGAGTGGAAGAGGTTTCACTGAACACAGGTGTGCGTAACAGTCACTTACAGTCATGCCGACACCCGCGGAGGTCGCCCAGCACTTGTTCCAACACAAAGCATTTTGGTTGTTACCAGGTTGCTACAGGCTCCCTTCCCACTTCATATGCTTTGTAACCTTTTAGCAAAGTGCCCTTGCAGCGTAGGCTCTCCGGGGCTGAAGGACTGTCCCCATTGTCCCCGCTGATGAGCTATCATTAGCGTGGTTCGGTGAGGAAAATGCCCACCCACACCCTGGACCACGTGTGCTCGGTGACTCACAGGAGTGAATGGTCCCTGCAGAGGAAATTACCCCCTGGTCCCTTCGTGCTCCCCCGAGCACCTGTCAGTGTGAAAATGTGTTCGCACACGCACATCTTTAAGATGATGCTATTTTGCATTTTAGGACTGATGCCAGGTTTCAGCCTGGATGGTGAGTCATCCATAGCCAATGACGTATTTGATCAAACCAATAGGACATAAAGATACACAAGCCACACAAAATAATTTATTTGGTATCAATATTTTGAGGATAAATATTTTTTAATTATGTAAATACATATATACCTACCAGCTGTATTTGTCAGATTTGCTTGGGGAAATATTTGTAGACAAATGTTGGAAATGTTTTGGTTTTCTTTTTATTTTTCATTTGTTTTGCTCTAAAGCACACGAGACTTAGTTGAACATGTACATTCTAGAAGAACACACATGTATAAAAGCCCTCGGACCTGCGTCTCAGTGAGTCTGCACACACACACAGAGTTACATTTTATTCTTCTCCATCCTCCACCACCCACAACCAAGTTGTCACCTCGCTGTGCCAGCTGCCCTTCGGAGCAGCCTGAATGTCCCCCTGCACTCGCCCCTCGCTGTCACCACCCCAGCGAAGTCACCGTCATCTCCCCCAGCCCATTGCTTTCTTCTGAGAACAGCTCCCCTCCACCCACCGTTGGCCACCCTATCGTTCCCAAAGTCGCTGCAAAGATCTCCCTTAGGCTGTAACCCTGGTCCCAGGGCCCTGCCCGAAAGACCTCCCATGGCGTCCCATCGTCACACCAGGGGGACAACTCTGGCTCCCTCTCTCGGCTCCGCGCACCGTCTGCTCACCCTCAGGTCCCATTCTCACCACGGTGGGCGATGACATGCACGGATGTTGGCCTCCACGGGAGGAAGGCAGGTTCTGGATCCAATCCCTCATGGATGCTGAGAGACAGCTCCGACGTGGAGGGAATCAAAAGTAGTGTGCAGACTTTTGACAACACAGGAACTAGCATCCCAATCCCCCTGTTGGGCAAGGTCAACCGTATACAGTGCATCAGAGGTTAAAAAGTGCTAAGCAGGAACGTGGAGCAGGAGGCATGTGAGAGAGGGTGAGAGAGGGAAAGGACTGTGCCCTGGGAGAGCCAGGGAAGCGGACCTCGCTTCACTGTAAACTCAGGTAATGACTGGTGTCATTTTAAGCAACAAGCTTGCATTTACTTGTTATGCAGCAATAGCCAACTAACACTCATTTGCAGGCAAATTCCCATCTGAAACATATTTTCCCATTTTGCTTTCCCACTGGAGGTACATGTGGTTTCCATTTTTAAGCCACCAAGATCTCCACATACTGCATTTTAGGAGAATAAAAAAAACAACAATAGGTTTTTTCAAATGCATGGCTTCATCTACGGGGTGGGCGAAAGGAGGTTTACAGTTGTCGGTACGTGAAACACAGCGTTCATTCTCGTATTGTTATGTGCTAACTATTGTATTATTTTCCATGTGGACAACTGCACACATGCTTTGCCCACCTGGCATGTACATGTCCTCTTTTCAAATATAGACATATATATCCAGGTTTTTCTCTTCCAAATTAAAAATATATGAATTGAACTTGGGCTCCTTTCAAGACGATTGCTTATCTCTCCCCAGAGCTGGTACACGTGGGTTTCACAGCATCATCTGTCCCCTGCGCATGGGCTCCAAATGCAGCCGTGTGCGCTCTGAGCAGCAGGGGAGAAGCGCCCTCGTTCCTCGGTGCAGCAGCCGCTCGCTCCAAGTTCATTAAAAGTCACATCTGGCGACAAGTTTTCATTTATTCTGCGATGGACTGAACATCGCCTCATTTGGTGCTTATGATACTATTTCTTCATCACCTTTACTGTCCTCATTTCTTCTGCCTTACCAAATCTCACACATTTTTTAAGCATTGGCATTGCTCTGGTGACAGCCATGATAAAGGATGCTTCGCTTTTGTTTGGTGATGACATGACACCCGTCAGTTGCCTCCTGTCTCCCGGACAGTCAGCTCTGTGATCCTTTATCCTGAACGCCAAATTCTTCTCTAATGACACAGAATTTTATGAAAGCCTGAAGCCAAAAGTCAGATTCTCTTTCTTTTTTTTTTTTTTTTTTTTTTAAACATTTTATTTATTTATCTTTAGAGGGGAAGGGAAGGAGAGAAGGAGAGAAACATCAATGTATGGTTGCCTCTCATGTGTCCCCTGCGGGGAACTGGCCCGCAACCCAGGCATGTGCCCTGACTGGGAATCGAACCGCGATACCTTGGTTCACAGGCCCGCGAGATTCTCTTTCTTACTAATTCTGTATTTTTCCCTCTGGGGCAGTGCCTATTTTTAATCTATTTTGTTTGGTAGCAAATGGATCAGTCCAGAGTGGGATTCCTACAAACCCCTCTAATCACCACGGAACCAGGCTCAGCATCGGATGACCCTCCTCCCTGGCAGCAATGCCAGAGTCACTTCATCATCGTTAGCACTCGGTCCCTCACCGGTTCTGTTTGCGTTTGCAGTTAGTGCTTCTCCCGGATCGATGCTTCCACCCGGACTTTTTCTATTTCATTCTCACAAGTGGTTTGAAAAGAAACCATACGATGATAGTAATGACATAGGTATCAAAAATGATCCCCGGAATACATTAATCTTGTTTTGTGGCTTGCAGAACACCGAACGGCAAACACGGCAAACCTTTGAAGCAGACCCACCTGCTGGTTGCCTTGCACACCTGCGTCCTCCCCGTGCCCCCCCCCCACCCCGGGGGCCAGCACGTCACACCTGCCTCCGGAGCTCAAAGGTGGGCTCTGCGTATGGCAGGTGCATTCAGGACCGAGACAGCCTCCAAAACCCAAGCGACTATCACTAGGCAAGGCTGAGGTTTGGGTGCAGCGCGTGGCAGCTGGGAGCTCATTTAAAACAGGGCGCTTAACTTGCGCTCGCTCTGAGACTAGGTGGGGAATAAACTGGAGAACGTGAGACTGAGACAGCGGAAGTCCCTGTGCCGTGAACTGCATGTGAGAATGTGACCAAGTTAGGTGACATCTGTGATGCTCAGTTTCTTCATCTGGGAGGTGAATATGGGACTGTTACAGATTTAAAATGGTTTTCTGAAAAGTTGATGACCTGGCAACTCATAAAAATTGACATTTGCTTACAATATACACAGAAAGCTGAGCAGACAAAAGGAAAAACAGTAAGATAGAAATATAGAAAACTGATTAAAGGAAGGGGAAATGGTATTAGGAGCCTAAGAAAAAATAGTTCAGTTTAATTTTGTTCTTCCAATAAGATAAACATGGCTTTTTGTGGCTTTCATTCAAAAACACACCCACACACAGAACATGCTAAGTAGATTCATACAACATTAAGCGTAAAAAAAATTATCTTGTGTATTCTTTAAAGAGACATTGACTAGCATAATGGGCCATGTCTCCGCAATTTTGCTGAAGACAGTGCAAGTTTCTTCCCGTGGCTGTGTCTTCTAACGACCTTTGACAAAGGACGAAGGCACAGCCTTCCCTCACAGCTCAATCAAGGCACTTCTGCAGGGGAGTAAGCCAGGGTGGCCCAGACGTGGGACTTCAGGCATGAAGTTCCGTGAACAAGCAGCCTTAGAGGAAACGTGTTCCGAGATCCACCCGGGTCTCCGTCTCTGTTCTGTGGCATCGCTCCGCCTCCTTTTCCGTCCCTGTCCTGGCGGCTTGGGCAGAAAGTGTAGTTGGCACCCTCGGTGCAAACTTATAAGTAAATGACTCTTGTGTATCAACAGCTCTCTCTGTTCTGTGAAGACTTATTTTCTTCTTCACTTTCTCGCAAACGTTTAAGCAATCAACTCACTGAGATGATTGAATTCTACATTGAAGACAAATACGAAAGCTTGCTGACTACAATCCTTGCATATCGGGGGAATCAGCAGTGCCTATGGACACACCTATTAACACAGAAATGTGGGCACATGCACGACACTGACATGAGCCACAGGTCGGGGAGGGGTTGGTGACCGACTCTGTTGGTGAGGGGAGCCAGTCTGGGCAAGAACCTTCTGGACCAAGCGAGTTAACTGCCGTAGTTATGACCTCCGTCCCAATGCCCCTGCCAAATTATGAACCGCCTTTGAATCATAATACGAAGGCAATTTTTTTTATCCAGGTCCCAGAAATTTGGAGGCGTGGAGAGAATTAGACAGGAAAACATGTAAATCCTTCTACCCGGAGGAAACAGAGGAAGATGCCTTTCCTTCCATCCCTAACAGGCTCAATGAGGCACATTTAAATTGGAATCTCTCTCTCAAAGAAGGGACTCTCTGAGTATAGAAGCCATCTCTGGACACGGCTCCTTGGTGGCTGCTGGACAGCTTGCTTGAACGGTGACATTTTTATGACCCCAGCTTTTAATTTTTCCATTTCAGGATCACTTGGGGGACTACGAGGAGACATTTTAATTTGGGCTATAAATGCTCCCATTCTGTCACCCCGACGTACCGCACGCGCATTGCAGGGTGACCTAGCTTCCAGCTCAGTCTCTTAAGAAGAAGCAGCAGAAATTCTTACGTTCACAGCTAATCTATCTGTCAATAACAGAGAACTCACCTCATGCTTTCAAAAGTATACCTTCAAGGAGAATTCTAACCTTCACTTTTAAAATATATTATTGAAGCATTATCTCCAAGAGAGATATTTCTCTAACCGTTTAATGTATGGTATACTGAAAATATTGTAAAGATATTATTGAGGTTACAATCAAATGACACTTAAATTTCAAACTGCTATTATCTTACAGAGAATTCTAATTAAGATCTTCCATAAAAATCATCCACTTATATCATTTAACCTTCCAGCCATAGGATAATCTAACTGAACAACACTCTAAGAATCTTCATGTGTATTGTTCCCATATTTGCACAAGCGACCTAAGAACACAGATGTCCAGAGAGAGGGATATCATTTATGATCAAGTCCATGTGAATAGAATCACTGTCCTTCTAGAAACTCCATTAACAATAAAAATAAACAGAACTACAAATCGCAGGAATATGAGAGATGTCTGTTTTGAAAACCTGCCCATCACCACTGAGGCCCCAACTTATCACTCAAACTCCCTGCTCTAAGTTGCTCTCCTACCTGGCTGCCACGACCAACAACTAAAAAGTCTGCGTGAGAAAAACTAATAGAGAATAAGCCCTGACTGGTGTGGCTCAGTGGATTGCGTGCTGGCCTGCAAACCAAAGGGTCTCTGGTTCAATTCCCAGTCAGGGCGCATGCCTGGGTTGCAGGCCAGGTCCCCAGTAGGAAGCGTGTGAGAGACAACCACACACTGATGTTTCTCTCCCTCTCTTTCTCTCTCCCTTCTCCTCTCTCTAAAAATAAATAAATAAAATCTTTAAAAAGAAGAAGAAGAAAATAGAGACAGATCTGATTCCCTCTGAGCACATAAATTCCAGGCTTTTTTTAGTGTAGTTAAAATATGGGGGAAAATTATAAAATAGATATGGAAATATATTGTAATGATCAAATTGTACAATTAAAACAGAAACAAATTTTAGGATGCCATAGCATATAGAATCAATGATCTGATGACAATATTATTAATATTTACATATTAAAAGTAAAGGTAATAGTTTTGTAATGATTAAATAATTGCATGAAATAATCCAAATAAGAGGCTAAAATTAAGCCTGTCATATTAAACATGTTATAACCATCACTTATTATTCTTCCCATCACCATCGTCTTTACCAACAGTTATAAACTATCACTTACAGAAGTGAATAAACTTGTAAATATTATGTTTGCCTGACCCTACCTAGGCCTGAAAACCCAAAACTGCCAGATCAGCTAAGCAGAACATAACGTCATCTATACATTGTCCTCGAGGGAAATCCCTCCGAGGCATGAAATGTTTCATTTGGATAAGAAACATGGGAGATTATAGACATTTTCTTCCTGCTCCCCACCCACTTCCGAACTGCAATCCGTTCTTTTAGGCTCTGCCTCATGTGGACATCACAGCAAATACTCTCTCCCAAGGATTCCAGTCCTTTCAAAGGCCCTGGCCTGTTCTCCCCGATCATGTGCTGGGTTAGATTAGAAGCATCGTTTATTGATGATACTTAATAAGACAATCCCCACTACCAGACCACATGTTCCCACAAGGACAAAGATGAGTACATATTCCTTTGTACACTCCCCAGCACTTGTTTTTACAATGTGTTTAATTTTGAACACATGTACAAATTAATCAACAAAAACAAATACATGATTAATGAAGTGCCAGGGCTAGAAATGCATTAGAATCTGTTCCAAGATGTGCTCAGTTTCTATGGGAAGGGGTAGAATCACGTGGCATGAGCCTATCAGAGCCTATCAGTGGCTTGAGGGGATACGGACTCTGGGTAGGAAAAGGGTGGACAGGTAGGTAAGCCCTGCAGGCAAAGGCAGATGGAGAAGCAGAGATAAATGCTATAATCAATCCTGTGCTTAATAGAAAACGATTCTCCAAATCCTGACATTTGGACTCAGAAGATTTTAAGTAAAATGTGTAGCTGAATCTTACTTAGTTCTGCTGCTGAGAAAGACACAAAGTTATTTTCAAATATAAACATTACAAAAGACTGACGAAAGTACAAGGAGCCATTCAGTGGGGGCATCCCCCCCCAGACGTGTCACTGTCCAGTCGCACTGTAAGGAATGCCACCCACCGCCCCGCATGTCCTTACTGTCTATCACACAGTTCTGCTTCCCTCAGTGCCGTTTCGGAAACCACCTCTCTCTGACTCTGAATCTGCTCACACAGGGCCGGCCGCTCACACTCCTGTGGCCCAGTCTCTCCTGTGATTGAATCAGCCGTTGGCATGTGCCACAACCTCACGGATTAAGGAGAACGCTATCGGAAGTCTCTAGAACTACTACTGGAAAGTGATGCTTTAGTGATCGGTCCTCCATGGCTAAGCGAGAAGGAGGTAGGGTGGGGCTGGCCTGTGGCCATTTTCACATCACTTGGAAGGAGCGGGAGAATAAAGCCAGTCCTGAAGGTGAGGAGGCCAGGGGAGGGGTGGGGGTGAGAAGCAAAGAGAAAGACAGAGGGAGATCAGGAGAGGGAGGAAGAGGGGAGGTGGGTGGATGAATGACAGAGGTAGATACATTGACAGAGGATGGATGGATGGATAGATAGATAGATAGATAGATAGATAGATAGATAGAGACATTAAATTTCTGATCACACTGTACATTCCTTGGACCTGTGGGCACGGATCTTACCAGAGTTAACCTTACTCCTGTACTTCTTGGTTTCATGAGTCAATAGATTCCATTCTATTGTTTAAGCAAGATTTTCTATTATTTGCAATTCAAAGTCTCATTTTTTTTAACAAGGGCAATATATAAATATATGTGCTGGTGCTTCTATTAATGTACATGGATCAAAATTAATCTCACAGGAGGTCACCAATAGAAACACTTAAATAAAAAAGCATTTCTTTTTCCCAAGCCGGGTGGCTCAGTTGGTTGGAGCATCACCCCACACACCAAAAGCTTGGGGGCTCGGGGTGCATACGAGAGGCAACCACCCGATGTCTCTCTCCCGCATTGCTGCTTCTCTCCTTCTCCCTCTCTTCCTCTCTCTCTCCCCCTCCTCTTCCTCTCTCCAGAAAAAAAAATATAATTATCAAAAAACATCCTCAGGTGAGGATGAAAAAAGCATTTATTTTGTTTTTTCAGATTATTGGAATTTTTTTCATTAAGAGGTTGAATGTGCCTGAATCATATAGCTACACCGTCTGCCCCGTACAGAACTGATATCTACAAAATAATACCTTTAAACTGTGTGATACTGATCCATCTATCAAATACCTTTAAGGAGCTACCGTGTGCTTGGCTCATGTATTAAATATACTGACAGCCAAGTATTGATATGTCTCTTACCCTTATAGGCTTTATAGTTTAGTAGATGGTAGAAATACAATAAAATAACCACCTATCTAAATGAAAAACTGCAACTTTGATCAGGGTGGGAGGGTTCCATCTAACCATGGCAGTCGGGCAAACACGACTTTTCCTGATGGGCAAACCTAAGAGCTAACTGAAGAGTAACCCATCTAAAGAATGGAACAGAGCAGCATTCTTCGCAAATGCAAATATCCAACGCAGCAACTAAAGGCTTCGGGACAGAAAAACTCTTCAAACGCTGCAGCTAGCAATTTGTAAATATGCTCTACAACAAAATCTATATGATTCCAAAGCATCTGTATTTCTTTTCCTTTTTTTCACCCTCCTTGACTGGTTGATATACATAACTTAATCTTGCTTATAGTAAATCCTTTTCTCTAAGGAGCCAGAACCTTTCCTATCAATGTATCAAAAAGTACACCGAGATAATTTGCTCAGAAGCCCACTCTAGATTCTGAAGGAGAGGAAGCTAAATGTCCACATTGCTTCCTTTCTCTTAGAACCTGTCACACGCACACCCACAGATTGTGCTCGTAAACACATTCCAGCTAGAGCCAAAGGCATGAGCTTTACCAAGGAGGATTGCTCATTAAAAAAAAAAAAATGCAGTCAGTAGAGAGGACCAGAAAAGGGCTGCTGATAGTTACAAATGGCTACCTGGTTTGGGGGAGAGCAAGAGGTTTTTTGTTTGTTTGTTTGCTTGTTTGCTTGTTTATATACAGGGAGAAGGATTTCTGTAAGCTTATGAATGAGAAGAAAGTACGGGGGCCCCAGAACGAAGACAACGGAGAAGACTGCAGGCCTCCCCTGGACCTGAGCCGTGAGCAAGAAGACCGCGTCGTAAGGCTGGGCCTCTGGCATGCCTACCACGCACTCTAGGAAGCCTTCCGTCCTGTCACGCATCCAGGGCTAAAGTCATCCAGCTCAAGGGCCTAGGCGGGCTTGGAATCTATGGGATTAAAGGTCACGTGGTAAATATGAAAAAAATGTCATTGAAAGATGGTCAGTGTTTTGAAGGGTTGGATAACACACTACAAGGATGGGAAAGTTTGCAAAGTCCGAGAATGTGAGGCTCAAAGGCACAGAGATTTCTCACAAAGTTTATAAAAGATTGGAAATGTGAACAAGAACCACTTGGAGTTTTGTCCCAAGAACTGCATGTCACAAATTTTAAAAGAAGAGATTTAAAAGAATAAAAAGACATAAAGAAAAAGTGAGAAAAAAAATAAACAAATAAACAATAGAACAAAAACCAAAAAAGGACAAAAAAAGAGAAAACAGTTGAAGAATAAAATGTAAAAAATACAAGTCATGTGTCCCAGGAGCATCAGGTGCTGTTTGCTGGCAAATCAGAATTAGAGCAAAGGTGAGCTCTCAGTCTCCGAATGTGGACCCTCTAAACACGTGGGAAGAGGTCAGCACCGGGGAAGGGCTGCAGGAAGTACTAAGGCGAAAAGCCTTGTCAGCGTTGGCAAGAGCAGACAGCGGACGAGTCGGCGAGGACTGGGTGCGGCCTCTGTGCTTCTCCGCGGTCTGAGCCGCGTGCCGCGCGGATAAAATCGAACTGCCGGGAAGCAGGTCTGTGCAGCCACCAGGCGAATGAAACGTGACAATCAAATTTTCACTGCAGCCGCTCTCACTTAACATGGGAGGGAGCTGAACTTGAACAGCCATCTGCTCTTCAGGATACAAGCCACAGAGGGTGGCATAGCCAATAACCTTTGCAGAAGCAGTTAGCGTGACAATTGTGGCACGTGAAGCACCACAGCCACGCTGCCCTTTTTGTGAGTCTGGATCCAGGTCACAGGCAACAGTCTGGACACATTTTTTTTTTATCATTGTTCATGCAACAGCATTGTGATGCGGTAATCAATAGCAAAGGCGTAGCCGTCAGGAGCCCGCCTCCTGCGTTGGATGTTTGCACTCAGGAGCAGAGGCACGCTGTGGATAGGAATACCTCCAGCGAGTTACTCTTGGCCCCGGTGCCATTTATGCATGAGACGCCTAGGAAACTGGTCACGGGCACAGGGCATGGTCACGGGCACCGAGCATGGAGAAGCTCACATGCCGCGGCACGGCTAGTAAAACTAGAGGCTATAGAATAAACGTTCAGCCCTGCCGTTCACACATCTTTGAATCTCACATGCGTGCAGCTTGAAATTTCACATGCAACTAACTCATATGACCATGAATTTTTAGAGCTGAATAACTTATATTGCCTTGTGGCAAGGAAATATGTTAATAAATATAAGGTGGCAGATAAAGGACAGTGTGTAGGGCCATTTTAACAGTTACAATACAAATCAAGCGCATCTGCCTTTTTATAGAAAAAGGAATTCAGATTGCAAAAATACAGAAACGATACTAGAAGGTGACGAGACAACCAAAATGCTCCCCCGCTCACCAGCCATCATCAGGAAATAAAACCCCCCAAACATAAGCGCGGCAGTTCAGGTAATTAACATGTGACTTTCCATGGGTAGTAACACTCCTAAGTTGCAGTCGAATCTAATTTTGTGCATTTTCTAATCTCAGCTATGGATATCTCCATGACACAGAGAGAAATTGAGTGATTGAATAGAATTGAATATGAGATAGCCTGGTTTATGATAAAGCTAAAATTTACATAGCTGCTCCAGGAAATAACAGATACTTCTGAACATTAACAATATTGACCTAGATCTTTCCATTACAGTGAGCAATTCCCATGTGCAAGTGAAACATTCCTGTAAACACCTTGTTCCCCATGAGCAAACCCTCTATGCTCGGAGGGAGGGGTGGGGGTGGTGGCTGGACTCCAAGAGGGACTGAAGTCCCCTGGTTCATCCAACTACACAGAACCTAAAGGACCTTGTTCCCCCACATTCGTCTTCCCCAAGGTCCTAGATGCCACCTGGGTCTGACTACACAAAAACTCTTACCCTTTGTGACAGCATGGATGGACCTGAAGAACATTATGCTAAGTGACATAAGTCAGTCAGAGAAAGTCATAAAACCATGTGATTTCTCTCATATGTGGAATCTAATGAATGAACTGAACTAACAAGCAAAACAGACAGACTCATGCAGAGAGAGCAGGATGACAGCTATGGGGGGTGGGAGAAGGGAGGGGGTGGCGGGATGGAGCAAAAAGGACAAAGGACTCATGGACATGGACAGCAGTGTGGTGATTGCTGGGGAGGAAGGGGATAGAAGGGGGCTAAATGGTGATGGGAAAAATATAATAAAGATTAAATCAAAAACATATAATAAAACTGATTTTCATCTTGAGTTCCATTCACAAACCAACGTGACTAGTAGTGATAAAGATTCCAGTGGTGCTTCTGCTGGTGATAACAGTGGTAACACATTCAGCGATTTCTTCCATCGACTATGCTCGTTACGTGTATTCATCCACTGGACCTTCTCTACAAGGCTGTGATGTAGGTATTATTTTATTTCCCACACTTTAGATGAAGAAAGTGAAGCCCAGAGTATGTGATTACTTGCTCCACTCAAACAGCCAGCGGGACTCAAATGGTAGCCTGTGGTATATCATTTGGAACTACACAAAATTATTTTCTCATCCGCATTCCTGACTATGTTCACAGGTTAGAGATGAATGGATTCACAGCTAAAAGCAGCCATTCCTGAGTTAAGCCTATTCCCAGCATTATTAGAAATGTCTCAAAAAAAAAAAAAAGAAGAAGAAGAAGAAGAAAGAAAATGTCCATAGAAATTCAATTTAAAAAGAACCTTGAGCAAGTCTAAGTGGAGAGGTAGATTTGGGACCCTTCTACTCAAAAACGCAGTCAGACCACGGACAGATGGGACTGGACAGCACCGTGGGGGCACGCACAGCGAGCTGCTGAGTGTGAAAACGTCCGCAGGCACAGGGGGCGCACCTGGTGCAGGTAGGCTAGGACACCAGCCAGGCGGCCTCAAGGTCCCGCCTCACCTCCGGTAGAGGATAACTAACACTTCCTTTCAGAACCTCACTCTCCATCCTTGATAACAGAAATGTACTGAATCAGGGTTGATGTCAATCAGCACATACACGCTTTTTTATTCCATCATGGAAGTTTGCCCATTTCCAACACACCCTGCTGTGGTCTCCAGAAAATGCGTGTCTGCAGCACACCTCTCGCTCTTGCTGGGTCTGGACGCCTGATGTCGGGTAACCGCAGTGTATCGGGAACAGACAATGCGTTCAACCCAGTGCTCAGCACACGGTTACATTCACAACGATGCCAGCAGAATTTGAATTGTCATCAAGACTCTGATGTCCAGCAGAGATAAAACAATCGTGCCTCCTAGTACAAAACAAATGAGCTTTTAAATTTTTCAAAGCAAAGGGTTCCAGTGACACATCTCCAGAGGTCGCATGTGCGTCACAGAGCAGGCACAGAAGACTGGGGAATGGATCTAAGCCAGGGAAGGGCTACATAGAGGAGGACTCACACTGGTTACTCTCCATTCTCCAGTTTTTCTATATGGGTAGATAATGTTTTAATCCATAAAGAGATCAGCCATGGAGTTTTAATAGCCAGAGGTATGGTCAGAAAAACCAGTCCTAGGATTCACTTATATCCATCCATCCATCCATCCATCCATCCAGGCAGCCATCCAGCTACCTATCCGTCTACAGATATATAAACATCTGTACTTGTCTAGATACCTGTAATCTATACAGCTACATCTGTAGACAAAGAGAGAGGATGGTAGTGGCATAGAGACATACACCTGTTATGTTCAAATACATTACATCATTAACTTTACAAATAAAAATATGTAGAACCAAACAACACAGGAATGAGTGTGTGTGTGACTCAACAGAGTGTATAATGGTTTGAAAGTAAGTTGGAGACAACTGTACCTCAGTCGCATCCTTACTGTAAGGACTTTCTCTGCGTAACCTCAGCACCACGAACATATCTGACAATTACCAATGATGTTACAACATTTGCTACAATAAATCCATGTTCAGGTTTTCTCTATGGCCCAATGCATTTGTGTAACTGTTTTGATTTGATCCAAGATGCAATTTAGGTTTGCATGTGTATTTAACTGTTATGCCCATGTGAAGACTTTTAGTCTCTACGAGAGACACCCAGCCTTTGCTTTCTGTGACAGATTTTTTTTTGAAAATCAAAGCCATACTATTTTGCTGATTTTCCCCCCATATTTTGGGTTCATCTATTTTCCTCAAGGTAGGTTTCAGATCAATAATGCTTCTTCAACAATACCAGGTGGTAATTTGCTGCTTTTATTACATCACATTAGGATGATCATCATCTTGAAAAATCGGCCATGCTGATGGCTGGCTTAGGTAACGTGGTGACTCAGGGGTTCACCACCGGTTCTTCCCAGAGTCTCGTAAATGTTTCCCTTTGATATTTTTTAGTGAGTGAGCCATGGGTCTGATATTTGGACACCCCTCAAATAACTTCTTCAAGCATCTTTCTCCTATTGTTCAGCACCTGTTAATGATCTTCTTTTGAATCAGTTATTTTATTGGTAATTCCAGGATGATTTTTCTAATTCAATCATGACTTCTACATTTAATAGGTAAAGTTATTTTTTGTAAAGAATGGCTTTCTTTTTCTCCCTTTTCTACTTTTATGTCACATGAATTTCATCAATAACCTAAGCTATATTCCACTCTAAATAAACATGCTTTTTTTTTTTTTTTAAATAAAGAGCAAGTTATTAGAAAACCTAAGTGGTTTGACTTGAAATGGCCTCCCTGAAGGGGCCACGTGGCACTTGGCACTATGACTCAGGAGAGTCAATGGAAAAGATCCCAAATTACTGGTCGTACACAGTCATTTAAGGGAAACTTTTAAACAAATTCACACAGAGAAACGGATCTTTTAAAATGGTTGTGAATCATGAGCTGTTAAAATAAGAACAAACATTCCTTAGACAATTCAACATGTTAATTTACCGGCTCATTCTTTTTAGAAACGTTCATAGGGAAATCTGGCCCACTGAATTACTTCAGTTATTTCCAACGATGAACTTCCCGAATTTGAGTTTTCCAAATTGATGATTCGCAGGCCCTGAAAGTTTCTGGAATGTACCAAGTAGAACAAATTATGGAGCTAGAGTGGTTCCTGCACATTTAGCAACAAAATAAAGTCATTCGTTACAGCTGTCTTAACTCATATTTTTCTTTTGCAATAATTTTAAAATAAATTTAAATTATTTTTTATAAAATCATGTATTTCAATAGTACAAAATCTGAGAGGAAACTTTCTTCTCAACTCTTTCCATAGCCCTTGGCCGCTCAGTTATTCTTCCCGTGGCAACCTCTCTTGGGTGTCTCGAGAAGTCTCTGTGTGCACAAACGGAAGCATGCTTGTGTGACATGCATAAACACACATGTGCACACGCACCCCCCCGTTATGCCACAGGTTATGGTCCGTGCCACACATTGTTCACCATCCTGCTTCTTTAATCACCAGTGTATCTGAGAGATGCTATGAGGTGGGTGTGCCCAAAGCTTCCTTACAGTTTTTAACAGCTCTTGGCATTTTATGGTATCCAATGGCATTGTCCATTCAACCGCTTTTTATAATGTATTTAGGTATTTACATGACTCCCGATTTTTTAATATTTTCAAGAGTGCTATCATAAATGTCCTAAAAATAAGTGATCAGAAATGAGAGTCCCGAGTGAAGGCATTGCCCCTGACCTGCGACAGCCCTGCCAGAATCGCCTTCCCAGAGAAGCAGTATTACGTCATCCTCCCCGCATTAAAACATGAGCCTTCTGGCTGATAGCTTCTACATATTATAATTTTCTCCTTTAAGTAATTATTCAAATGCTGCATATTTTATTAGCTTGCATTAAACATTATTAAAGTTTCACCAGAAACTACCGGACGATTTACTTGGTGTCGGGCATGCGGTAGTGACAGCAAACACACACTGGTATCATAGGAAGAAGAACACGCAAGGGCGTGCGCCTGTGAAGACCGGCCCCCGTTGGAGCTCGCTGTCAGAGCGACATCGGTCGCGCTGGGCACCAAAAGCAGCGGAGAGGAGAGGGACTCGGAAACAACCAGGTCCTAAAGCCAGAGCTCGTGCTCCTGAGCACAAGGCATGCAGCTCCCGCGCCCCTGTACCCACGCCCTTCCCTTGCAGCCAGACCGGGAGGGCCAGGGTCCTGTGCCTCCCACTCTCCTCCACGCCCTGCAGAGACCTCTTGGGAATTCCCACCAAACTTCCTGGAAGGTCTGGAATGAATCTCTGTCACTGCCGAGCAATTTTCCTGTACACACGAAAACCCTTTGCTCCCTGGGGACCCCCCGCCAGTTGACGGTAGGGCTGCAATACCCCCCTTTCCACCGCAGCGCCGTGGCAGAGCGTCTGCCAGCTGCTCCTCCAGCAGGGCCAGGGGCGCTTCCAGTCCTCAGCAGACTGTCTTCCCTGACGGCGCGCGCGCACCACACTTTTTAAGCTATTGAACATCTTCTCCGAAATACTGGATCATGTTCAACTGTAGCTTTTGCATATAATCCGCGTTCACAGTTAATGAAACACAATCACAGGAAGTAAATGTATCAAGTCACATCTGGACCCGAGATTACTTCAAAAACTAGGCAGCATCATGCCGTGAGCACTGTAGTTCCTGCTTAGGCACTGATGTCAGGAAAGGAGGGGGAGAGGGGGAGGGGGAGAGACCACGCCCAGGACCACAGCAGGCCCCGCCCCCAAACGAGGGGCTTCCGGTACAAATCAGTTCTGCCCTGTGCCCAGGCCCAGAGGGATTCATCACACAGTTGTACAATATAATGTGCAAGGACAGGATATTTAGTGCTTCTCAGTCCTAAAAGGGCATTAAACGCCCCCCTCCCCGGGGAGGTTTGGCCCTACCTCTGATCAATTAAACCCATCTTTGGGTGTCAAGCTCTGCAGCTGATACAGTTTTTTGAAAACCCCCAAATTGATTGTAATTTGCTGAAAGGTCTGAGAGCTGTTTTAGTAGGATGGCTTAAAAAAATACATACAATAAAAAAATAAATAATACGATACAACACCTAGTGGGAGAGTTTTGAAGGAATTAAATGAGGAAACGTGGCGTATTCTCAACATCACATTCCAAAACTGCATTTATCGGGTCTCATCCGACCTTAACGAGTTATCCTAGTCCCAGCATGGAGATGGGCGGGGACGGAGGAGTCATTTCAAGGCAATCCTATCGCTGTGGCTTTCTTGGCGTCTCGGGGAATGTAGCTGAATCTGCAGGGCTGTGTTTTAGTGGAGAACATTTCCATTGCTTCCTCCGAAAATGCACGGGTCCCATGAACACGTACCAGTTCTGTGCAGATGATTGTCGCTAAGTCCTTTTCCGGGGCTTTGCAAGGCAAGTCTGGACACAGGAGCGAACAGCAGAGGGGCGTGGGGCTGGGCCCCCTCACCCCGAAGCGGGTGTTTCCTGGGCTTGAGTGTAACCGTATCGACACGCTTTAGGTTTTCACCAACTTGCAGTAAACTTTTCCTCTACATTACAGTGATTTTGTATAAGTCATTAATTACACTTTTTTACTCAAATAGCTCTATAGCTTAGGCTTTATCCACGTCCACAGGGGTCTCCTGAAAAACAGCTGTGGGAGGTGGAGCCCACGCTGGTTTGGGACCTGGGTTACAGCGAGCGCTCTGGCCTCTCCGGCCTGCACCACCGGGCCCGGTGGAAGGAAAGTGAAGCTTGCGCTTGGTGGGAACTGAGCTCCGGTGGCTGTCTGCCCTTGGTAAACAATTTACTGGTTGAATTGTGCTGAGCAATTCACGGCTTTATTACACATGCGCCATCCAGCAGCAGAGAGATAAAACGCGCGGCTGGGACCGGAGCTGTCAACAAGTTCAAGGGGCTGTGGACCAGCTCATTTTCCGAGGCAGTGACGGGAGGCTCCTAATCAGAAAGTGGGGGTGTATTGTGTTTTCATATCTTAAAAAGCAGCCCAAAACCTTTTTTCCTTAAAATTAATACACATTATAGAGTTCCTAATTTGAAATAAAATATATTATTTTGCACAGGATCCTTTGAGAACTAGAGAAACAAATGGCGGGAGGAATAAACCCCACCTCTCAATGGAGGGTGGGGGATGGGGGAGGTTAGGGGACTTTGAAGACAAGCCATTACAAGTATTTTCTTGGGGCGGGGGGAAGGAAGCAAAACTACCAGATCACGTTCTGGAAGAGCGAAAAAGAAGCTCCGAGGTTCATATATAAAATCCCTGGGAGAAATGTTCCCTACAGTGGAACAGGATTGTTAATAACCTCTTTAAGGAAAGGATAGATACGAAGTAAATATTAAATATGGCCACGGCCACAGGCGTGGCCAAAGCACAAATCTTGTGAAGCAAATCACTTTGTTGTGCTGTGGTTTCCAGCTTGCCCAGGCTGTTGTCTTTACAGGAGCCTCAGCCACTTGGAATGATGTCATTTCAGGAGGAAAAGGGAGGCTGATACAGAATCCTCGGAGATAGGCAAGCGCGTGCCCCGGCCGAGCCCTGCCACTTTTGGCTGTGAAGTCCTGGAAACATCATGTCTCTCGGCTTCTTCTTCCACAAAATAAGAACGAGAACAGTGTCTCAATGGTATGGGTCATGCGTGCAAATCACTCGGGACATACTGCACATACTCAGTAAATAATATTTAACACGTTGGGGTAGAAATTGTCCAATTGGTCAAACTTTTGAAGTATATGTCTCAGAGACCCTGAAATGCTTGGTAAGACTTTGAATTTCTCAAGCCTCAAATCTTTGCTGGAATAATAAATAAATAAACAAAGACTGTCCTCTGCCATGGGTTCCGTAATTTCTTTCACGATAGAAGTTGGGGGTTGATAAATGTGCAGTTGGGTGATATGAACTTCCTTATCCCAGTCACACCTGATCTGGACCCCTTTTTTGGGTAGAAATCACCGTCTTTTGGTATGCTGGCATTCTTCATTCGTCCGACCTCTACCCCACATCCCACCTGCACAGTCCTGGGCACGCCCTGGAGGCCGACCCTGCAGACCCTTGGATGGCTGGCTCCTGGCTGGATTTGATGGTGGGAAGCAGAGGTGGGGCCTCCAGGCAGGAGAAGAGAGAGGTAGGAGTCTCCCCAGCCCCTGTTACTCTGCCCATGTCTGTGGCAGGGGCCACATCCTCCTCCGAGAAGGGGCGTGTCCCCTCCTGCCCCACTCTGACTGCGTCGGCTCACTCCGCTCCCTCTCCTCGTCCTCTCTGAACTTCACTGATTTTCATGTGTCATGAAGTCGTATTTTTTGTATATTTTGCAAACATTAAAAAAGGTAACAACGTTTTTTAGTTCATAGCCCATACAAAAGAGTCGGTGAGCTGTTCTTAGCCATGGGTTGTACAAAAATCCATGAGTCCACAATAATATGATAAAGAGAGCGAGAACAAGAAAATAAAAGAGGAAAAGGAGAATAAAAAACTCCTCTTTGTGGAAGAACGCAGCAATTACTGGAAAAACAATTGCCGGAATCGAAAACAATGCCGGCAGCAAACTGAGCAGCTGAACCCATTAGGAGCCAGCACCGCCTGGCTGCAACCCAGGGTGCTCACACCGCCTCAGAGCGCCACCCAGGTTTACCTTGACCATGGAGAGGGCCGGCGGCCAGCAAATACCCAAGAGACCAGCTTAGAGTCAGCAATAACGGGATGACCCGGCATCGTTTACTTGGGGATGGAAATGAGCATTACGGTCTATGGAGCATTCTTGCAAAAAGGAAACTGTTTAACTAGATCTAATGATCCCGTTGAAATTAGAAAAGTCATTCTAGACAGAGGGACTGCCTCAGACTATTCAACGGACGACAGTGCATGAAAAACGACAATTAGACAGGGGAGCTCTTTCAGATTGAAGGAGAATGAAGAGACCTGGCGATGAACTGCAATTCATGAGCACGGGCTGGATCTGGGCTGGAAATGAGCAGCCTCAAAGACAATTTTGCAGGAAAAATGGGTAAATTTCAATAAGGACAATCTATTAGACAACAACATTGAACTAATATTATGTATCTTGCATATGCTCAAGGTTTTGTGGTTATGTAAGAAAATGCCCTTATTCTCAGGCAGTACTTGGTGAACCATTTAGGTGTTCCAGGCCAAATGTCCAAAAATTACTTTTAGGTGGCTCAACCACCAAACGCCAGGCTAGAGATGGGAAAACAAGCAACTAAGTCATTCACTCTAAATAAATTAGACATGTACGACAAGCCTCAAATTAGGTGATGTGTATCACAGGAAGAAACTGTTTTGACTTCCTTTCTTTTGTACTTTTTACTTGCTACACGATATGAAGAATACAACAATAATATTGTATTTCGTTCATTGAAAAATGACTTATTGCTATTTCATTTTCTTATCCAATTGAATGTTTAATATTGTCCACTGACACCCGTCTCATAATGACTGAAATGTCAATCCGTGACAAATTTTTAACTAAAGAAGAGCAACCCACTTTTACCTTATTGTTACTTATACTGACATCTGCAGTGATGCGGTGGGATCCCAGGACACACAGGGGCACACTCACTTTTCCTGATTGAACCTCATTGTGAATTGGTGTGCGCATCCAGGGAGGGTTGACCGTGTCCACTAAAAGATGTATTGAAGTCCTAATGCTGGACACCTATTTGGAAATAGGGCCTTTGCATTTGAAATCAAGTTAGGTGAGGTCATACTCTGTTAGGTGGGCCGTCATCCAATGAGACTAGTGTCCTTATGAGAAGAGGGTACCAGAGAAAGACAGAGACACACGCAGGCGAAGTCATCCATAGACTTCAGAGGCAGGGACTGGAGCGATGTCTCTGCAAGCTACAGAAAGCCAAGGTCTGCTGACCAACACCAGCAGCTAGAAGAGGCAAGGAACAATGGTCCCTATATGTTTTAGAGCAAGGGGTCCAATTTTTGGTGTCTCTGGGCAACATGGGAAGAAGAAGAGTTGTCTTGGGCCACCTGTTAAACACATTGTGACACATAATCACAAAAAAAATCTCATAATGTTTTCAATAAATTTACAATTTTGCATCTGGCCACATTCACAGCCACCCTGGGCTGCATGTGGCCTGTGGGCCACAGGCTGGATGCCCCTGTTTTAGAGGAAGCATGGTCCTGCCAAACCTTGATTTTGGACTTCTAGCCTCAATAACTGTGACACAGTAAATCTCTATTGTTTAAAGCCACCGGCTGGTGGCACCTCCTGGTGGCTGCTCCGGGAAGCTAATGCAGACACAAACCGCAACACAGCTGATCCCTGTGTCGTGGAACCCTGCGTGGAAGCTGTTGGTGCTCCAACCAAGCATCCTTTCGCCCCTTCTCCTTTCCTGCTCCCCCCTCTCATCGCTTGCACGGGCTGTCACCCCCAACGAGCACGCTGGCGACCATCCGGGGAGGCTCCCCTGGAACCACTTTGTCCACAAGCAGGGAGCAGGGAAGCCTGGAACGGCGGGTCCCCTTCAAAGGACTCCAGACGACAAACGATGGGTCTCGTAGTATGAAAGCTACTCCCATGCTCCCTGCGGGGTGTCAGACTGCGGCTGCCCTCCGTAGCTTACTTCCAAAAAATCATAGCATCGTGTGACTCCTCCACTTCCTTGTCTTGTCCCCTCCCCCCACACATGCCAATTCCTTACTAGCTTCTTTTTGGTGCCCATCTCATTTCATCACGAATATTGTCTCACTGTCTGCTTCTGGAGAAAGCATCCTATGGCAGCCCCAGAATGAGTGTTTCTGTTTTCTCCCCAGGGGACACCTGTGACTGTTCCCACAAGGACCCTGCACTGTCGGAGTCAGCGTGTCATGAGCAGAGAGAGAAGATCGTGACGGTCGTGAAGGTTGGCATACAAAGTAATTATAGAAAGACAACGAAATTGAGATTAACCTGCCACCATCTGCTGTCTCTGTAACTTTGAAAGCCATTCTCGTTTGTTTTGGAAGACAAAGAGTTGAAGATTTTTTTTTTAATGTGAAGAAAACATAAAAACAACTCAGTTCTTCGTGTTTTTAAATATATTTAACAAAAACTTTTGCTAGTTGTTAAAACCCTGTCTAAGAGGCACATGATGTGTGGTCGAACCCCGCAGTGGTCAGCACAGAGTTCACGGTGGGCTCGGGGCAACAGACAGCAAGAACTTCCACTTCAGAGCCGTAAGTACCATGGCCCAGCAGCACAGGGCGATGCAAAATTCTGCACCAGAGCCACAAACTTGACCTAAATGCGTCAAGACAACAGTAGCAAGAGAAGTTGACCAGGGGACCAGAAGGACCAGTGGAGGCGCAAGAGTGACCCAAACACAGAAAGAATGTGGGCTCTTGGAGAAGAGACCCAAATGTGTAAAATCATGAAAGGCTGTGTTTATTCAAGTAACTTCAAATGTTCAGAAAAACTGGGTCCTGCGGTATGGTTACCGAAACGATATTGGACTTGCGCAGCCAAGTTTCAGCGTCTTAACGCTAAATTACAATATTCGGCCTCTACTACAGTGAACTGAGGGAGTATAGTAGCTAGATCAAAAAAGAAAAATGTAACAATTACAATAAAAATAAAGAGAATTCCTACTTAAAGAGATGTCGATCATATTGTTATGATTTTCACAAGATAACATAGCAATATTGAATTGATGATCCTTACCTAACAATATTATCTTTTACCTACAATAATCTTCCCTAATCCACTTTGCACTATCAAATTTTAAAACATATTTCTCTTTCTTATTACATCCAAACTTCCTTAAGAGTTGTGATTTTGTTAAATTTTCTTTATATCAATATCTCAAGAGACTAGACAGAGGCCTTCATATTCACCAATAGATGAATGGATGGCTTCACTTTAAGTAGTAACAATGATAGAGGTCCATAAATTTTAGTTTTTGAAGGTATAGCTTTGATAGGTCTTGCCACCAGTATGAAGTGAGAGGAAGAGAGGAGGGGAAATATTAATTTATATACTTGTTTATTGTACAGTTAGACACTTGCAGCCAGCTTCTTGTCATGGATGTCACTGTGTGATTAACTTCTAAGCATTCTGACCCCTCCTGCTCTTAGCCCAGGTCTCAGAATCCCCTATGTCTATTCAAAATTACCTTGGACTAGAATTAAAACATAATTGAGTGTTTCTGTATCAGTATTGTAATAAGGCAAACAACCAGTTCAAGACAAGTTTTATTCAGGGTTTTTAAATAAAATGATATTTTTTGGTTTAAAATCTACAATCTTTAACATCGTGTAGAACTTAAGTTTTTTCAAAGCATGTTCCCTTTTTAAAAAAATTTAGACCTTGACATAACCTTCTAAGAAAAGTATTATTATTGTCACTTTTATAAGTGAGGAAACTGACTTTCTAGAATTTTATATAACTTTTTCCCCCAAATTAATCAGCTAATAAGCAGAAGGCTAGGCTGACACTTCAACCTATGTACTTTGATCATAAATCCTATTCTCTTTCTCTACTCACTCAAGCGAACTTTAAAGTACTTGGTAGGACTTTGGGTTCAGGACACTCTCCTCCTAAAACTCCAGGAAAATACAGCAAAAAAACTAAAAAGGGAAAGAAACTCATAACAGCAGAGGAAAGGAGAAATCAGCCACATGAAGCAGAGAGATGCCCATACATTCATGAAAAACTTCACGTAGAAATTTTGAGTTAATGAATTATAGCAGAGAAGGCACTACGCAGGGTCTGTCCTTAAGAGCCAAGAAGGTGACGGCCAGCCCGTGTTCATGCTGGGACCCCAGAACGGTCCTGGTTCCTGAGTCTCCGGCTTCAGAGGAAACACGGAAGTCTGGCTGAGAACAGGGGAACTCACTAAAGTTCCCCCATGAAAGTATTCTTCACCTATTTTGTACCATCATCATCGCAAAGCTTTCACGATGAGCGTAGAGACAACACGCAGAAGCCAAAATTTGGCTAATTGGGGTGACAGGTCATGAATGAAGCATTCACGGTGAGCTGAAGATGGGCAGTTGAAAGGACAGAGAGATGCAAAAAGCAGGCACAGAGACCTCTGTTGTGAATAGTGGAAAATCAAGAGATGCTTTCTAATGGGAATCCACCAATAAATGGAGGCTTAAGTAAAAGTCCACATTAAAAGGAAAATAGTAGAATTAAAAATAATACGATGGGCCAAAATACAAAGGAAGAGGAAAAGCTACAGGAGGATTATGTAAATAAGCAAAACCTTCATCTTTAGAAATTGGGAAACAATAGGTATCTCAAGAGCTTTTTTAGTGTGTGTTAGCGTAGCTCAGTGGATGGAGTGTGGACCTGCAAACCATAGGGTCGCCAGTTTGATTCCCACTCAGGGCACATGCCTGGGTTGCAGGCCAGGTGCCCACTAGGGGGCACTCAAGAAGCAACCACACATTGATGTTTCTCCCCCTCTCTTTCTCCCTCCTCTTCCCCTCTCTCTAAAAAAGAAATAATCTTTTTTAAAAAGAGCCATTTTAAAATTGAGGCAAATGTGTATTATTTAATGTTGATGAAGTAACAACCAGAGAATTCAACCAGGAAAAAATGAGGAGGGATTACCTGAAGATAAAACTAGAGCAGGGAAAAGACAGGAGACCATAGTTTCTCTTACAAATATATATTTCACGTAAGATTATTTGTAATAGTTTAAACTTTTTTTCACATGCATGTGTTGCCTCAATAAAAATAGTTCACTTCTGAGGAAAGCAAAGCATGCTGTTCTCTCCAAGTCTCTCCATCTTTTGGTCTGACAACATCTATTGCCTTCCAACTTTGAGACACAAATATTTCATAAAAAGCATAATGCATTTTTAAATTTTTAAAGAGCCTGAACCTGTTTGAGTCAGAACACAGATTTCAGCTTTTTAGACTGATGTTCTTTGTTCGGTAGTCTCCAAGGATCCAAGTGGTCTCCACCTCATCGCATCGGACGATGTCCTTTGCGTTGTCTCTCTCCTATTCTTCTGCTCGTAGAGTGCAGAAGACGCTGGGGTAATTAAAATAAACAGAAATGGAGAAACAAACAAAAGCAGCAGCTGAGACTAAGACGCCCCGAGGGGCTGGAAGGGTTTCTACGCCAAGGCTGGACGGGGTCCAGCGTCCGCGCTCACACCTCAGAGACTGGCAGGTTTGCATAAAATATGAACAACCAGGAAAATAGCCTGAGCAAAGGCGCTCAGAGGATGGTGTGTTTTAGGACTTGTTATTTGCCTCCTCAATGTTAAATTGGAAGTTACTTTGGAACAAGAGAACAATCCAATCATTCGTTCCGTGGACACTGCTTTCAGGTCACCACGCCCCAGGCGCCTCCTAGGCACTTGGAATGCCTCGGTGGATGAGACAGGTAAAGAGCCCGTCTTCCTAATCAATCAGACAGAATGAGGGCCGTTCTGAGGTTAATGAAAGACAGAGTTGAACTATTCAAGTCAAGTTGGAATGGCGTTATTGGCTTTATCACAAATACTCACAATTCCTGAAATATGCAGATATCATAGAGAATAAAGACTTAGCGCTGTTGAAAAAGCACCAACTGCAATTTCCGGAACCGCACGACAAAGCTGGAATAAGACTCTCAAAAGGTTAGGACTGGAACCAAGACCTGCTGTTCGTGAGTCGGAACAGCTGTTTCCCATTACCGGGAAAAGACTAGGATAAAAAAAGAAAACACCAGCGTTCTACCAACACAGCTAATGGCTCAACCCCCTAGTTGTTAAGGAAACATGTATTTTAAAGAGCAACTGGATGGCAAAATGTGTGCGTTTCTATTTTTGGATTTGTTTAACAAACACAGATCTGAGACGATTTACCAACATCATGGCATCACCCTCGTCACATTCTGAGGATGAGGTGCCGCTGGCAGCCCCACGGCACAGGTGAGGTCACTTAGAGCACCTAAAGAGCTTGACCGAGCCCTGGCCATCGTGGCTGAGTCGGCTGGAGCGTCGTCCCGTGACCAGGAAGTTGCAGGTTTGGTTCCTGGTCAGGGCATGTGCCGAGGTTGCCAGGTGGATACCTGGTCTGGGCACGTATGTACAGGAGGCCACTGATTAGTCTGTTCTCATGTTTCTCACTCTCCCTCCTTCTCTTCCTGTCTCTCCCTCTGAAGGAAGGAAGGAAGGAAGGAAGGAAGGAAGGAAGGAAGGAAGGAAGGAAGGAAGGAAGGAAGGAAGGGAGGGAGGGAGGGAGGGAGGGAAAATGTCCTGGACTGAGGATTAAAAAAATGAAAACTTCTCCAAAGCGCACATCTAGGAAGTGGGGGAGCTGAGACTTGACCCCAAGTGGGTCGGCCCCACACATTCTCAACCGCCGCACGGTGCCAGGAGGAGAAGCGAGCTGGCACCTTACTGCCGTGAGAACTTTTAAGGAGAACGTTGCCACGCATAATAACATTTAAAACACACAGCTGTTAATCCAGAACAGTACTATTAATGAGAATTTATTTCTACAGAAATAATAAACCAAATATGAGGATGTTTATGCAACACTGAGCTTAAGGGGAATAAAAATAAAGCAAGCTAAACACAGGCACACACGCATCCCACCTCAGAAATAAGCAGAACGATTAAGAACAGGTAAAGTTTGAATAAATTACAGCAAGTCCCTTCCAGACAACTATGCCTCTCTTAAAGCAGTTAGATATAAATGTGTCCCCAAGGGATTAATAAGAAAGAAGACAAGACACCACAAAGAAACGTTCCATATATTCCCAGTTCTTTGTAGAAAAGGAAATACTATTTATCACACCAAGCTGTTAACACAGATTCCTTGGAAAGCCTGAAATTGGAGGAAAGCAGATGAGCCGATAACAATAACCAATGTCAGGGATGTGCATGGGGTCCTCACCATGAGCTCGACACCATCCTAAGAGGCCAGGATAGACAATAAAGATAACAGCAGTAATCAAAGAATTAGAGAAAAACAACAACAAAAACAACAGACAATTCACAAAAGTAGTTTCTTTGAAAATGCTAATAAATAAAGCAATAATCTATGCCAAGACTAATTTGTGAAAGACAAATTACAAATAAGCAAAATAGAGAATGGATTAGAGGAAATAAATTCAGATATAATGGCAATTAAGAAAATCATAAAAATACTGTGTCATAATTTGTATATTAATGAATTCTAGCGCTTGATTCAAAAATAGGCACAGGACAGGACCAGATGTTTCTCCAAAGACGGACAGACGGCCAACAGGATGGGGAATGGCTGTTCAGCATCACTGGGGGGCAGGGAGGTGCAAATGGAGACCACAGTGAGAAGCCCCCTACACCCGATAGGATGGCTTGATCAAGAGAACAAAAGATAACAAGTGCTGGAGAGGAAGGGAGAAATCAGAACCCCCACTGTTGGTGGGACTGTGAACTGGCGCGGCCCTGCGGAGATTAAAAATAGAACTCCCTCCCGGATCCTGCAAAGTTTCAGAAAAGCTCTCCGATGCGTCTCTGCTCCGAATACCCTACCACAACACCATTTCCCTCCTGCCACAGATGTGCGGGGAAACCCACACCGCAAGCGATCCTGCAACACAGCGGGCCGTCCCACAACTTAACTCCGTTCAATTATTCCCCGGGACCTGGTGCGGGGGGAGCCCCCCATCCCGCCCCCGCCGAGGACAAGGACTCCTTCCCACAAGGCTGGCCTCGCCCCACTGCCGAGACCAATCACAAGTCCAGGTGCACCTGGGCTTCCGACCCACTGGCTATAAATCTGAGGTTCCCACGCCTCCTTTTTGGGTTTGATTGATTTGCTAGAACAACTCTGAGAACCCAGGAAAACACTTTAGTTCCTTGTTGTGTATTACTTTGTGATGATTTCAAACCCATTTGTTCTGACCTAAGTGGTTGTGGTCTGAGGGTGAATTTGTTCACGTGGATGCTGTCACCGACATCGGCGGCTGTCGGGGAGCGCTCCGCAGCTTATCTGGGGGCTTGGAGATGAGAAGATAGGGAAGAACAGCAACGACGTACTGGACGTCTAAACGTTAAATACTGAGAGTCCCGGGACTTACTGAGAGCACTGAGTCTGGGCCAGTCCACTGTCTGCTGGTCTAAGCAGCCTCTGAAGGCCCAGGGAACCTTGTTCCGCTGTAGCCAGGCTGCTCTAGGCAGGCAGCAGTATGGACCGTGCAGACCCTGGGGAGGGGAGGGCAGGGGAGGGGAGGAGAGGGGAATGGAGGGACATCTGTCCCTGCCTCGGCAAGGACACTCCTCAGTGGCACAGCTGTGGGATAACCTTCGGGGGGCCGACCTGGCCTGCCAGGCCTGATGCCGTCACCCACGAGCCGCGTGCCCCTGCACGGATGCCCAGCTTTGCGCTGGCAGGGCTGAGTCCACTGAGAACCAGCCCAGAGCGGCCACACCTCCCCTGGCACGGACGTCACCCCTGTGCTCCCCCCTGTGCCTGGAACCTGGCTGGGACTAACCACCACTGACTGGGAGTATGCTGCTTCCCTAACTGGCTGATTAAGAGACATTATCCTGCATTGGCTTATGAAAGAGTATTATAAATTACGGTTCCTGCAGTGAACCTGTGTTAAATTATCGCCTGACAACCTCAGTCTCTGGGCCCCATCTGCCCTGGACAAAGCAACGGAGCACCAGTTTCTTACAAAGGATACAGACGAACATCCCGAGTGAGAAGATTCACGGGCAAACACCAGAAGGAAGCTGACCCAAGGAGCCCCTGGCTCAGGGCAGGAGGGCCAGGTGGGGGGGCAGTCACCTTTCTGGCACATAGATGCATTTTTGTTCCCTAGCTTAGGGCCTCGACAGACCCCAGTGTCCATGGATTTTTATAGAGTTTCCATTAATTCCTAAATAAAACATCTTTTAAAATATCTCATTGGCCTTGTTACCAGCTTCGGTAAAATGATTTGAAAACTCCGAGGTGACCTGGGTTTGAAGGGTCCTCAAGGGGTGACCTGCCTCCCAGCTCATTATACTTGTCAACACAGAGATCAGCCCGGATGTTTGTTAACTATTAAAGAAATTAGCTGGAGTCACAGAGGGAAACAGAGGACTACTGGCACTCTCTTCGGGATTCCGTGCACTTAGTAGATTTGAGACTCACGTAATGAACAGGCAAAGGGCATTTCACAGAATTATTCAGTCTCGTTCGATGTTTCAGCATAATGAATTTGAAATCCCAGCCTGTCCCTTGTCTATCTGACACTTTCCCTTCAAGCTTGCTGCCTTATGAAACTGCGTGGGGTGAAATGACTCCAGTGGTCTTGGGTTTGCCCACAGTGGGTCAGAGGGAGCAGTCGAACCGTCCCCACTAGAAGACGGGGGCACTCCCCCAAACTGTGGGAGAGGAGTCAGAACGGCTCTCAGCTTCCCTGGCTGCCTAAGGCTGCTTGTCCTCTGCGGAAACCGGACGCATCGAGGGGAGACGGGGAGGGCCGTGAAGGGCCCTGTGCATCCGGTGCCAGCGTGAGCTCTGGGGAGCCCTGGCTGCACCACTGATTGACACGATATTGGTGTCAGCATCATTTTCCAACACTGCATTCTCGTCTATAAAGGAACAGCACCTACCACGTGGGATTGCAGTGAGGACAAATGAGGTCACCGTCTGTGAAAGTGGGCACAGATGAGCTATGTGAACATGCTCTTCCT
>PVKU01001319.1:231676-316547 GCA_004027475.1 Anoura caudifer | reverse complement strand
AAAGATGCTCAATATCGCTAGCTATCAGAGAGATGCAAATTAAAACCACAATGAGATACCACTTCACACCAGTCAGAATGGCCATCATAAACAAAGCAACAAACAACAAGTGTTGGAGAGGTTGTGGAGAAAAGGGGACCCTAGTGCACTGTTGGTGGGATTGCAGACTGGTACAACCACTATGGAAAGCAGTATGGAAATTTCTAAGAAAACTAAAAATGGATCTGCCTTTTGAGCCAGCAATCCCGCTGCTAGGATTATATCCTAAGAACCCTGAAACACCAGTCCAAAAGAACCTATGCACCCCTATGTTCATAGCAGCACAAATTACCATAGGCAAGTGTTGGAAGCAACCCAGGTGCCCATAGTAAATGAATGGATCAAAAAACTATGATACATTTACACAATGGAATTCTATGCAGCAGGAAGAAAGAAGGAGCTCCTACCCTTCGCGACAGCATGCATGGAACTGGAGAGCATCATGCTAAGTGAAATAAGCCAGGAAGTGAAAGACAAATACCATATGATCTCACCTTTAACAAGAACTTAATCAACAAAGCAAACAAACAAGCAAAATATAACCAAAGACACTGACATTGAGAACAGACTGACAGTCACCAGAGGGGAGAGGGGAGGGAAGATCAGGGGAAAAGGGGAAGGGTTTACAGGAACAAGTATAAAGGACACATGGATAAAAACTAGGGGGGTGGAAATGGGAGGGAGGTGGGGAGTTCTGGGGTGGTGGGCTGGGATGGGAGTAAAAGACAAAAAAACTGTACAAGAACAACAATTAAAGTAAATTTAAAAAATAAAAAAAAATTAAAAAGAACTCTTACAAAAAAAATTTTCAAAAACCTGAATGGTGACTAGAAAGTAATTGAATGAAAAACATTAATTCTGTTCAAATATTTAATAATATTCTGAAACAAATGGCTAATCACAGTCAAAGAAGTTCAGACCATAAAGGGAAAGAAAAGATTTGGAGTTTTTGATTTCCCCCTTACTTCAGTGTAATCAGTAAACATTTAAGAAACTGCTACATGTTACTTTCTCCATGTGAATAAAATAGTTGACTCTAAAAAACCAATATTCACTATTAATTACAAATGTCTCTAGCATGAAGAATGATTTTCTAAGTATTATAGTTTGACAGAAACATCCTTTTTAAAAATTTTAATTTGCTTTTTGTCCATTCTGAACTCATGGGCTCAGAAGGACCTGAGTATACTGCCCCAACCAAAGGGAGATTTCCTCAGCAAAAATCATGTATTGGCGATCTTACAAGATTTCTCCCATAATGAAGTCTAATTATTTGATGTTCTAGTTTAAAAATAAATTGTTACCCAAGATTAAAGATAAAGAGAGAATCTTAAAAGCAGCAAGAGGAAAGGAGAAGGTCACCTACAAAGGAGTTCCCATAAGATTATCAGCTGATCTCTCAAAGGAAACCTTGCAGGCAAGAAGGGGTTGGAAAAAAGTATTCCAAGTCATGAAAGGCAAGGACCTACATCCAAGATTATTCTATCCAGAAAAGCTATCATTTAGAATGGAAGGAAAGATAAAGTGCTTCCCACATAAGGTAAAGTTAATGGACTTCATCACCAAGCCCTTATTATATGAAATGTTAAAGGCACTTATCTAAGAAATAGAAGAAGATCAAAACTTATGAACAGAAAAATGACAACAAACTCCTATCAACAATTGAACCTAGAAAATGAACAAAGAAAAAAACTAAGCAAACAACTAGAACAAGAACAAAATCAGAGAAATGGAGATCACATGGAGGGTTATAGATGGAGAGGGAGAGGGGAAGAATTGAGGGGCAAATGTACAGGGAATAAGAAGCATAATTGGCAGGCATAAAATAGATGGGGGAAGGTTAGGAATAGTAGGAGAAACAGAGAAGCCAAAGAATTTACATATACAACCCATGGACATGAACTAAGGGGGGGTGGAATGTTGGAGGGTAGGCAGGTACAAGGTGGAGAGAGGATAAAGGGAAGAAAAATTGGGACCACTGTGATAGCATAATCAATAAAATACACTTTAAAAAATATGTCAATAATGTCTTTCCCCTGACTGATGTGGTTCCATGAATTGAGTGCCAGCCTATGAACCAAAGGGTCACCTGTTAGCTTATTAGTCAGGGCACATGCCTGGGTTGCAGACCAGGTCCCCAGTTGGGGTGAGTGAGAGGCAACCACACATTGTTGTTTCTCTCCCTCTCTCCATCCCTTCCTCTCTGTCTAGAAATAAGTAATTAAAATCTTTTTTAAAAGAAAGAAAGAAAATTCAGAAAATAAAAAATAAAAATAGGCCTGTCTAGGATGCTTTTGTTACATAAGTTATTAAGAAATTGAAACTATCTAGAATACCTAAGTAAAAGGAATTTTCAAATCCTGCAAATTTAAGGAGCTACTTTCTGGACCCATGAATATTCTCTCGCTGTTTCTCTATATATCTCATTACTAGCAACTATAGTTCAATCATATTTAGCTATAAAGAGCTGCTAGGAGTTCATTTTAATTTAATTAATTTCATTAGTTTTAAGTGAAACGTAGCTAATGAATTGAATTGACAACTGAGTTAAATTTCCTGGAAGAATAGTCAATGTGATTCTCTTGGTATTAAAGATATTTTTCACAATGTCTACTCAGAGCATCATTAAACAATTTGCAGAACTTTCCTGCATTTAGTTTCATTTTCAAGTGCAAACAGAAGTTTTCTTATCCTCATACCTCTTTTTAACCTCACCATGCCAAATAAAATTATTCTCACCCCTGGCTAAGAAAACAGGATGAGCAGAGAAAAGTTCATTAACTTGTTTTTTGAAGTTCTTCAAGGTAAAGATTACATAAAGTTGAAGATGGTATGACTTGACATGAGGTTGAAAATGTATTTAACAAATGAGTATAAAATCTCTCTTCTGTCTATTTTGACTTTATATTAGATACTGTTGCTTCTCTGAGTTCTTTCTCCCAAGTTTTTTTCAGGCTTTAAGCATGCCAACCTACGATGCCTTTCACAAGGTTACTGTCCTAAATGACATTTCATTTTTGGATGGTTGCTTACTCTCTCTGTAAGGTTCCCTCTGGGACTTCTTAAAACCCAAAAGGAGAGGGCTTGGAGAGCTTCTAGGTTGCTGAATATGTCAAGATGTGGTGAGAGTGGCATGCTCAAAGAGGGCATAGAAGCTCCTTGCTTCTTCCTACACACATTGTCCTACACTCTCTTCAGTCTGATGAAAGGGGCTGGCACTGTTCCCTTGGGTGGCAGAACAAGGTTGTGACAGGGCTGTGGGAGTCTCTTCCTTGAGTGGAATGAAGCCTGGACCCAGACCTGGCTCCCAAGTACAGAGCACCAGTGCCACAATCAGCCACCCACATAGCATCCAGAGGTGAACGCCACAGGTTTTTGTCTGCCAGGGAGAGACACAGCCCACTGGAGACAAAGCCACTGTATTTTTTTTTTTCTTTTAATGAGGACCCAAAGCATAGATTTTTCATTTGCAGCCACTCACCATGGGCTAGAGCAAGGGCTTCCCTAGCCCTAGGTGCAGATTGAAGTCACCTGGGGAGAGTCTGAAGTGGGGCATGAGGGGAAAAATATGGGAGAGCAGCTGCTGGGTTCCCCATTCTGGGACATGCCTCAATACCACAGCAGCAAGTTTTCTTGACAAGAGCTAGCACATCTCAGGAGTATAAACAACTACCCACCCTGTGGGAACTGCTTGCCCCACACTGCGTCTTTTTTTCTTACTTCCCCCACCCTGCATCTTAACCCTTGCTGAGGAGAGAGCAACATAGGCAGACTCAGGGTGTGCCAGAGACAGGCTTTCGGGTGCAGCCATTCGATACACCTACCTTCTCAGGAACCAGACTGGCACTTCCCCCCATGCAAGAGCCATAGTAACACCCTCCTCGTTTTCAGCAGACCCAAACTCTAGGCTCCTATGGTCGCACTGCATCCTTGCTAGTGGCTCCACCCTGCAGAGTTCAGGGAAATAATCTGGAACAGACTTAGACATGTAGCTTGGGGACAAAGGAACACATCCACCGTCTTCCCTGATATCTGAATGGCAGCCCCCTGGGAGATCCGGGGGCCCCATCCTTCTGATTTCACCAGAAGCCCTCTCAAAATCAATCCAGTCAGTGGCTAGACTAAGACTGACAGCAAGCTGGAAGGCAGAGGCAGGTGGAGGAGGATCCTGTGGTGACTTTTGACATTGGCAGATCCAGCCCTGGGCCCTGTGCTGATGAAAACCATTCTTGAAGTGTAGCATGGCCCATCCTGGGGTATAGCCAAGCCTGGGGGAGACAGCCACAAACTGTTTTGCTTGTAGCTTCAAACAGGCTGCCAAAAGCTAGATGTGGACAGCATTTGACATCAGCTCACGCCAGCTTCAGACAACATCAGCGCCATATCCAAAGGGAGAACCCAGCAGGCAGGTAGTAAACTCTGCTGAGATGAATTCTACTTTGTTCTTTTTGATCATTTTTATTATTTTTAATTTTGCATAGTCTTTTTACTTTTTTCAATTTTTTCTCTGTTTTTTCTTTCATAGCTCTGATTTTACTCTCCTTTTCTTGCTCCATTTCTCCTTTTATTTTTTAGTTTTTTTCCCTTTCTTTGTTCTTTTTTTCACCAAATTCCTCTTTCTATCCCTTACTTTTAATTGTTTCTCTTCTTTCTCTCTTCTCATGATTACTTTTCTTCTCTTTGGCTTTATTTTATTGTTTTTTTTTTCTTTTACTATTTTATTTGTCTTTCTATTTTTATTATTTTTGCTCCTTTTTCATTGATTTTTTGTTGTTATTGGGGATTGAGCCTCACAGTCAGCCAGCAAGAGGGGAGAGCCCACCAACATGTGGGCCAATAAAAATTAAGACCCAAATATCATGTGAGAGCACACATGACCCACACAAGGGGAATTCCTGGAGCATCCAATTCAGGAGATCAGGGAGACTGTGCCACTGGGTCCCACGGGACTCCTATCACATGAGGTCACCCCACAAAGACAAGGGGTCAAGGCAGATCTATCTAATATACAGAAACAAAAAAAGAGTCAGCTAAAATGGAAAGACACAGAAACAACCCCCAAATGAAAGAAAAGGAGAAATGCCCAGAAAAAGAAATTTGGTTCAGACATTTTATCAGACATAGGGTTCAAAGTAATGTTTATAAAAGGATGTTTAAAGAGCTTAGTGAGAACTAAAAGGAATTTAGTGGGTACTGCATCAGCATGAAAAAGGACATAGAAACTATGAACAAGAACCAGTTATATTGAAGAACATAATATCTGAAATGAAGAATATACTAGATGAAATTAAAAGCAGGTTAGATGAAGCAGAAGGCCGAATCAGCAATTTGGAATGCAAGGTAGAAAAAAACACCTAATCAGAACAACAAAAAGAAAAACAACTTAAAAATAATGAGTGGTTTAGAGGAACTTTGGGACAACATGAAACAAAACATATCCTCATGATAGGGATACAAGAAGTGGAGAAAAATGAGCAGAGGGATAGAAAATATATTTCAGGAAATAATGACAGAAAACTTCCTTAACCTAGCAAAGGAAAAAGTCACACAAGTTCAGGAAGCACAGAGAATCCTAATCAAGATGAACCTAAGATACATCATAATTAAAATATCAAACTTTAAAGACAAAGAGTCAACCTTAAAGGTAGCAAGAAAGGAACAGTCAGTTACCTACAAGGAAGTTACAATAAGACTATCAGCTTATTTCTCAACAGGAGAATTTCAGGCCAAAAGGGATTGCCATGAAATATTCAAAGTAATGAAAAGCAAGAAATGCAATCAAGACTACTCCATCCAGCAAGGCTATCATTTAAAAATTGAAGGCAAAATAAAGAACTTCCCGAAGGAAAAACAAAAGATAAACAAGTTCATAAACATCAAAGACCACTGCAGGAGATGTTAAAGGGACTGCTTTAAGAAGAAGAAATAGAGAGAGGGGAACATAGATATAAAGGAATAAAATGACAATGAATAAGTACCTATCAATAATAACCTTAAATGTACATGGATTAAATGTTCCAATTAAAAGACATAGGGTAACTGAATGGATAATAAAACATGATCCATATATATATGCTGTCCATAAGTGACCCACCTCAGAGCAAAATATTTAAACAGGCTTAAAGTAAAAGGATGGGGAAAATATTTTATGCAGATGGGGCAAAAATAGAGCTGGGGTAGCAATTTCCATCTAACAAAATAGACTACAAACAAAGGCCATAACAAGAGATGAAGAAGGTCACTACATAAAATTAAAGGTATCAATCCCAAGAGTATATAACCCTTGTAAACATATATGCAACCAATATAGGAGCACCTAAGTATAAAGAAAATCTTGGTGGACTTTAAGGAAGAGATCAACAGCAGTATAGTAGTTATAGGAAATTTCAGCACCCCACTGTCACCAATGGATAGATATTCCAGACAAAAATCAGCAAGGAAACAGCAACCTTTAAAAATGCTCAACGTTACCAGCTATCAGAGAGTTGCAAATTAAAACTGCAAGGAGATATCACATCTGCCAAAATAGCTATCATTAATAAATCAAAAAACAATAAGTGCTGGTGAGGATGTGGTGAAATGGGAACCCTAGTGCACTATTGGTGGGAATGCAGACTGGTGCAGCCACTATAGAAAACAGTATGATTTCCTCCAAAAAAAAAAAATTGAACTGTCTTTTGACTCAACAATTCCACTTCTGAGAATATATCCGAAGAATCCCAAAACATCAATTCAAAAGAATATGTGCATCCCTATGTTCATAGCAGCATTATTTACAATAACCAAGATCTGGAAACAGCCTAAGTGCCCATCAGCTGATGAGTAAATAAAAAAGTCATGGTACAACCACACAATGGAATACTATGCAGCAGTGAAAAAGAAGAAACTTTTACCTTCTGCAACAGTGTGAATGGAATTGGAGACTATTATACTAAGTGAAATAAACCAGTCAATGAAAGACAAATACCAAACAATTTTACTTATATGTGGAATCTAATGAAAAAATAAACTAAAGAACAAAATAAAATCAGAGGCATAGAAACATGGAACAGACTGACAGAAGTAAGAGGGAGGGGGGAGGTGGGGACTGGTTGAAAGAAGGTGAAGAGATTAGACAAAAAACATGTATGCATGACCTATGAACATACACAATGGTGTGAGGATTCACTGTGGGAAAGTGGGGCAAGTTGGGTGGAGGGAGCAAAGGAGGAAAAACTGAGAAAACTATAACAACATAAAATATTTTTCAAATGGACATGTATAATCTGATGCATGTCAATTCTATTCCCATTTTTTTAAAGATTTTATTTATTTATTTTGAGAGAGAGGGGAAGGGAAGGAGAAAGAGAAGGGGAGAAACATCAAAGTGTGGTTGCCTCTCATGCACCCCCTACTGGGGACTTGGCCCCGAACCCAGGCATGTGCCCTGGACTGGGAATTCAATGGCGACCCTTTGGTTTGCAGGCCCACGCTCAATCCACTGAGCTACACTGGCCAGGGTCTATTTCCATTTTTAAAAGACTCCATAAAATTGTGTCTATGTAATATGTACATATACACTCTCAAGGGTTTGTTTACCAGGATCGTATCTTCTGAGACTACATAATCAGTTGCAGAAGGTAATGTCCTTATTTGTAGTTGCCTGTTCTTCAATCAATAATGAGTAGCTTCCCTGTGCAATGAGAGCTAATGCTCCATCCAATTATGCTCCTATCCAATATATATAACTTAAATATTTGGATTGGATAATAATCATATTATTGGGGCCCTCATCTTCATTCTCAACATTGACATTAACTATCTACTCTTGCTTCTCAGTGGAAACAAATTACTCACTCTGAGAGACAGTCAGATAACAGAAGATCCCATCAGGCAACCCAGATTCTCCATTTCTTCACATTCATGTATTAGGTAACCATGGACAGACCCTTAATCTCTCTGAGGCTTGGTCATGCACTGGAAATGTCAGGACATTAATTCCTGTCAGAACTGTTGCTAAGGCAAGAGATTTGTTACAAACACTTCCAGTTCAAACAGCTGCAACATTATGTATATTATCTAAATTTAAAATCACACTCTTTAATAAGTCAAGAACATACAAGCGATGATTTTTAAAGTAACTTACAATAGATATCATAATTATGAAGGATCCATAGGAAATACTCTCTATTTTGGAATTCTCTTTTCTGAAAGACTACAGTTTCACTTAAAGTTTATTTTTATGTGCCTTTCAATGAAGTTATCTGAGGAATATATTCATTTTTAAAATACTGATTTAGAAATTCTCCTTAATAATATTTCAAAAAAATTACCATTCTAACCAGAAAACACACGTACACACATTTAGCTAACACTTTCAGTTGATTTTCATAGATTTTATAGAATTTTGAGACTGTAAGGGAATTTAGAAATAATGCTGTTTTAATCTTACTCTAAGTGGGGAAAAAATTAAATCAAAGAGAGGTTAAATGACAAATCAGAAACACTGCTATATAGCAGAATTTGATGTATTATTCTAATCTACAGAGAACTCATAGAGAAATAAAAAACCATATTCGTTCTGAAGAAATGTTCAGGTAAAGATGTTCAATTTTCACCTCCTCTGAAATAATGAATTGTCCTCAGGAAATTATCAAAATAGACTTGTTCTTGTGGCCATATCTGTCCACTTAAGAGAGTTTCATGTCTGCAATATATGATTTGGTATTATATCTGACCAAACTTACCACATATGTTCTAAAGGCATATTTTTACTTTTATCATTGTGAATAGTACAAGTCCAGTCCGTTGTCATCTATAAGAACAGAGAGATATCACCTATATCGATCTTACAATGGCAGATAATCTTTCAAAATAATAGTCTACCTTTACATCCAGTAGTATATTTCATGAGTTTCCTGGAAGCTTTAGTAATTATAGTATTTTATTCTGTCACATTGGGAAAGCTTTTAATACAAACACTAAATGTATTAATGTGCAGCAAAATACCAGGACTGATAGCTTATTTGATTTTTTTCAAGAATATACTTATATTTCTGATTAATGACTCTACCAGACCAGTGTTTAATGCTTAGTCGGATGAACAGAAATAATGTAATCATGCATAACCACTAATTGCTCTGTTGCTTCCAAGAAAGAGAAAAATCAAGTTCCTTGAATCACTACTTCTCATAAATTTTGCTCAGCCAGAAAAGTGTAGCACAAATTCAATATATATAATGCAAGGACAGTTTTTAAATATATATTTTACTTATTCCCCAATCCCTTAGAAATATTCTTGTTCATCAAATATTGGGTAATCTAGCTGACTTAGGTCTTTTCATTATTCTGTATGAAGGTTAAGTATGACAATGATATTAATAGGTGACTTTCGAGAGTCTTGCCTGTTTTATTTATTTATTTTTTTGTACATGTCAACAAAGGAAAACTTCTGATATTATGAGAAAGAGAAATAGACTCCTTCTGAATGTTTCAAAAATCATACCTTTTATCAAGCCTCATATGGCATGATTTGTCACTATCAAATCCACCGCAATGAAATGTATACCAACAATGTTCTATCAGCAGGCGAACGTGCCACAGGACAGCCATGACCCAAGCCTGTGGAAAGCTTAGATTCAAACTCAGATCACTTGTGGATAATTAACATAATAAATATGCATTAACATTTTCCAGAAAGAGTACATAGATATTATACTGGCATAGGTTAACCAGTGCACAAAAACGATTTCCTGGGCCAGATGGGCAGTTTTTTTTTAGTCTGTGATTGTTTTATGGGAATATTTTTTAGCTCAGTCTGAATTAATATTAAAGCTATACTGTCTATAATTTTTCTTTCCTTAGTTTATTTTTTAGAATTGATATACCACATCATGATAAACAGATTTTTCTAATGCAAGTTTTTAACTTTTGATCCTTTGTGTGTATAAATGTGAACACCCAAATTCATAGTTGTGAACATAGGTATACTCTATTTCCTAACAGCCATGATTTCCTGTCCATCAGATCTTCCTCAGGCTTTATCATATTTTTCTTTTTGCTTCCTTCACTTAGGAGATCTTTGGCATTCATTTCTTTCCTGCTCCCCTACTACTCTGCAAATGAACCAATCTCAGTTTCTTTGGGATATGCAAATGACTAGGTCCCTGTTACAGAGTGAGAAAGAGGTATTTTGGAGGAAAGAAGGAACACACCCCACTCAGATACTTTGCTTTAGAAATTGAAAGAACTTCCTGACATTTGGGGTAGACTGGATAATTTTCAGGTAAAAAGACATTTATTTCTTTTCTTTTTAACTTTTTTTTACTGTTGTTCAAGTACAGTTGTCTCCATTTCCACCCCCACCGATCCTTCCTACCCCAGCCATCAATTCCTGGGGCCTTGAAGTAGTGAATGCTCAACAGTTCCCTATAAAAGACCTTCACCCACCTAGAGAAAGATGTATACTCTCACCCTGACAGAGAATACTTCTTTTAGAAAATCATGGCATCTATGGAGAAAATTATACTGCAATGCTAAGGGCAAAGGTTTGGGGTAAATAAAAAATAACTTCTTTTTTTAATTTAATTTTATTTTAATTGTTGTTCTTTAATAGAAGACAGTTTTCTGTCTTCTATTCCCATCCCAGCCCACTGCCCCAGCCCTCCACACCTCCCTCCCATTTCCAACCCCCTAGTTTTTGTCCATGTGTCTTTTATACTTGTTGCTCTAAATCCGTCCCCTTTAGTAATATCACTGATTTCTTAGCCAAGAGTATGTAACAATACTTTAGTGGAATACAATCTCACTAGTAGCCATTTTTAATGTATTTTATTAAAATATTTAAAGGCATATATGCCTGTTTTTGATAAAATGCATATCATGCAACTATGGATTCAGTCATAGCGAAATAATTATTTTGTTGTGTGTATTCCCCAAATACTTGATATATTGTCCTTGGTAGATATCAGGACTGAATAAATATCATCTAAAAAATAAGATTCTGACAATCATGTCAGGGAAAGACACATAAAGGAAGTCCCCAAACTAAAAAACAAATGAAAATGATATCTAAAGGAAATTTGTATTTCATAAATTATGCAAACTGGAACATAAAAATTATACAAAGCCACCAATCACTCCTACTATATCCTGCCTCAATGATTCAGAGCAGCACAGATTTGTAGACTGTTAGGCAAAAAAAAATGATCAACAATAGCTAAGTCTATGGCCATTTCAAAGAAGTTTTTTTAATGAACCACTTGCATAAAAACTTTAATGTGTTTTTTAATGCAAAATTGTAGGCCTCATTCTCAGAAATGTGAAGTTTATCCAGGAAGATACTCAGAAATCTGCTCTTGGAACCAGCTCATCATACAGTTTTTAGGTACCTTAAAGCTCAGTGCTCTGTGCCCATCTAGTTCAGAGATCTCCCTATGAAAATACTGAAGCATCATCTATGTTAGGACTGTACAACCTCAGTGGCATTTCTTTTTAGAAAACTGTCTATCTAAGTCAAGTTCCTAAATCTATCCCCATCTCCAGCTCTCAAACCTAGTATTGTTTGCCCTCCACAGTAGTTGTTTTATCAACTATTTTCTAATAAAAAGCTAAGTTCTTTGAGAACAGAGATATGCCTGGCTAAGTCACCTATATGCCCTGTACCTAGTATTATGGGAACTCAGAAAGTAGTTATTTATTGAATCAATGAATGAATAAACAAAAAAAAGATTAAAAAAATCCATTGAGCATAACTGAAATGACACTCTAGTAATAAGTGTTTTATTATAGAGTCACACTATATGTGTGTGTGTGTATATGTGTATATCTCCAGTTACAAATGACATCTTCACTTTGCGGACAAGAAAATTGATACTAAAAAATAATCTCATGTGGTAAATTCCAGTTGATCCAGTGAAGGCAGCAGCCTCCTAGTGCCATTCACATTGAGTACAAATTCTGCAATCAAATCCCTAATCATCGTTCATAACTTCAGGAAGAAGAATGATCTTAGTGCCCCTTTCACAGATTCAGAAAGACAAATATGAAGGAACATAATCAGCAAACAACAGAAATGAAGAATACACATCAAATGCTATTCATTCCCCAAGCCCAGCACAACGCCTCACTAATTCATTGAACTACTCTGCAGAGCTCCAGCACTGCTGTGAAATCCCATCATGCTTACTTTCTGGAGCCAATATGACAATCATAGAATTTCTGCTGCATATTGTTATTTAACACAAGGTGTTCTCCATAAATAAATTGTAAGCTACTTCAGGGTCAAACAGTATATTTTACTTATTGGAACATTACTTTCTCTACCCACTAGAATTTAAAACAATGTTTTTGTAGTTGGATGTCAATAAATATTTGTTGAACAAATGGATTAATAAATAGACTGCATTGGGTTGAATGCAGCAAAGAGAAATACAAACCACAGAGCTGACTGTTGAGAAAAAGTAGTTATTAAAAATCAGAAAGAGCTCTATTTCTTTGTAGCTAACTTATTCAACTAAATCAGTCTGATTAACTATAATTAGACATACAAGACTATATCTACTCAAAACTATATTTTATTTTCTGTTTTAATATTTCTAACTTAATATTTTGCAATTAAAAGCTCTGTTCTTGACTGCAGCAAATTTACAGGGACAACATTCAAAATATCTTATATTCATAAAACTTGGTAATAATAATAATAATAATAATAATTAAATCCTGTCCACATTTCTAAGCTTCACACTCACATGATTTTCTTAAAACTCATTTTTAAATAAAGTTTGTTGACAGCTGAGATGGCTCAAGTTAAATAGAAAAGGCCAAGTTCTCAGACAGAGTGAAACTTGTCTCTATGAAAGAAGCCGTGTTGCTGCCGCATTTTCTTGCACATAAGAAAAATCTAGAACACTAAGTTAAAATACATTTCAGTCCAGTGAGGGTTTCTTCACCACCTTCTGTGAGTTCATTCATTTCACTGTAAGGCACTGGGCCTTACTTTTTTATGGTCATGAGCCCCTTCCTTTAAGGATCCAGTGAAAACTGCAGATTTCTCTATGGCAAACCGCACCTATACACAATTTTTTATGCAATTTGTGGCCATTATCTGATCTCTTTGGCATTCAAGTTAATACTCCCCTTCTGCATTAGGAGGGCCATTCATTTGTAATTGCTAAACAAGGGTGGTTCAACATGTTCCATTGGAGGCCAAGTGGGCCCTATTTTGAATTTTGTCTTTTGACCTGTTCCCTGTCGCTACCTGGACACACTGCTTTAGAGTTGCGGTAAGGCTTCTAACTCTAAGCTGCACTTTGTTTATAGTACGTATCTGTGTGTCTTGCTTTCCACTCACCAAAATTCTTTTTCTTCTGTCATCACTCATAATCTAATGTGAACCAAGTATATTGCTTTTTTATTTGCTATAACAAATTATTTACCTTGTAAATTTCAGTCTCTTATTTGTTTTCATTTCTAAGATTGTGTGTCAGTGACTGGTGAATGAATTTATGCCAACAACCAAGGTTCCCTGGGTACAGAGTCCTAAAATATCCCATGTAGCATAACTAGAATGTAAATTTCTATGTCATCAGAGAAAATTCTGAAGGGAATACATATTAAATAACATGAGAGTAAGGGGACATTTGTCTAACCACTACAGGAAATATAGATGAGAGAAGGTCTCAACCACGGATTCTCCTCAGTTCAGAACTGTTTGTCTTTTCAAAATGGCAGGGTTTTCTTTAAGTGACACCAAAAACAGCATTTATGCCTTTAAATTACTGGTTTTTCCCTGCCAGCAAAATAAATCATCAAAGAAAAGTAATTGCTTCACCATCAATGCCTTATTTATACCATCTTTTTTATTGTATTTACTTTACTACTGTAAAGTTCATATTTTTAAAAAGCTCATACTACAACATAACAGTGAATTTGGGGTGTTAAAATATTCTTACCTTTGTTGTCAAGTATTTTCAATTACTTGAAGATAAATTCCCTTATTTATCCCAAGCCTCTGTCTTTCAGATTAAAGGAAAACAGTAGCTCTGAGCTTTAAAAACATTATATTTTAATTTTCTTTATGTCAGTTTTATTGATGAATAAACATGGAAGCATTCATAATGAAGAAAGAATCTTAAACCACTTATACAAAGAAAGGCAAAAAGAACTGGTTCTAAGCACAGGAAAATTTGCATCCATTCATCTTTTCATGTAACCTACACGCACAAAAAAAATGAGTATCCTTCCTTGCTTTGGGATACTGAAGTTCTAAGTTGATTTAGTAATAAACTGGAAAAAGACATTTGGTACTTCATTCAACACTCTAAGTTTCAGCTTTTCTCCTGCAAATTACTGTAGAGCTGCTCTGAGGCTTTGCTACAGAATGTGTGGCCTGCAAATCGAAACCACTGTGTCACCTGGGAGCTAGTTGGAAACACAAAATTTTTAGGCTCCCAAACCCTCCAACAACTTCCAGAATCAATATAACAAGGACCCCAGGTCTTTGGCATGTGCATTCACTTTTGACAAGCATTAATTAAGGTGGTGTGAGCCAGAGGAAGGGAAATCATACTGCAAAGGACAATAAAAGGACACTCTTCTTGTACATTTTCAAATACCCCACAGATTTCACAGAAGTAATCATAGATCCAGGTTGTTTGTTTATGAGAAAGCACATGTAGCCATTTGTGCATTCAATAGAGAAATCAAAGACATAACTTTACAAACAAAAAAATGGTATATATAAAAGTAGAGGAAAAAAAGGAGTCAATTAAGTTTCTTTGAAAATTGGCCCTGTGTCCTCTGTGATAGAAGATGAAAATAGACTGACTTTTCCAGAAAGATAATAGGGAAAATGTGCCTAAGAGCATGCTGTTGAAACTAGATGGAGGGCCATGAAGAAGAGCTTCCACAGGCAACAAGCACGGTTTGGGAAGGACATTTATTATAATGCCTAGGAATCTGGAGCACTGTCATGAATCTCAAAATTGATTTTCTTTTTTTCTAAAGCAATGGTGAGTTGAATAAAACAAAATAAAAAGGAAGGAAACACCCATAGTCTCAATTTGGAATGAGATGCAGGAGCAGTCCTACTTGTCAACTATATTGCAAGCCTAATAATATTAGGACAATGTCATTTGAAGGGAGAAATAGTTTCCTTCCACTTGCTGAGTCTCTGAAATGTCTATAAAGGTATAAAAGATGTTGGTAATAGTGCAGCAAATGCATCTGGGTTGCTCAGGGAAAATATCTTATCACACATAGCTCAGAAAATTGTAGCTATATTTTCATCAAATATTTCAGATAGGAAAATCCAGTTGGGTGCTGTGGTCACTTAGTAATTTTTCAGTATAAGTGCCTTCTGCCTATGTGTTTCTGAAGGAAATATTTCAGAAAGAAAGCAAACAAAGTGAGAAGAAAGCATCTTTAGCAAAGCAAAGGGGGTACTTTCTATAGGAAGACATTTTCCTCAGCAAATGTATCTGTGGTAGATGGATGGATACAAAGACCTTGTCCCAGGAATGCATGGCGGGTTTTTACTTTCCTTGCTTCAGCTGAGGAGTTTGGTATATCTTTCTTTCTCTTATCATCAGCAATTTGGGCAAATTACAGATCTAGGAGAAAGTTCTAATAAAAGAAAAGGTGGGGGTAGGGGCAGCTGGTTTTCTTACATTCAGGCCAGGCTTTCCCAAATAGAGACAGAAGCAACTCAAAAATAGCAATGAAAATGTTTACACCACTCAAGGATGTTTTGAGAATATGGACTGTGAATGTCTAACAAGTCTTGAACATCCCCAGGGCAACTGTATTAAAAAACATCAGTTCTTCGTTTTCTAATATGTTCAGTAAGTTTTTGGAAGCCTTTTTAAGAATTGGCCCAGGCCATTTGCATATGTAGAAGATTCTAAGTCACTCTACCAGAATGGGCAGGAAAGTCCCAAGAGGTGATTCTGAAGGGTGTTTAAAAGGCACAATAGTGAGGTCTGCATATGTTAGTCCCTTTAAAATTTGGGACTTTACACAAATCATGGTATATACCCTAGAAACAAAATATTGAAAAAATGTAAACATAAAACAATACTTCCTTATAAGCAGCAAATCTTCATTAAGTCTCTTGGAATTGATTACAGTCACATGATTCATTTTGAACTCTTCTTAGTAATATGAATTTAATGCATAATTTCTGTGTAATGACTTTTTTTAATTACCACATAATCACGGGTGGAAAAAAAGTCTCTTCTCTTTGGTCCATTTTATGAGGATAAGCAAATAAATCTGTAAAATAATTTATTCTGCTAGTTGCTTGGAAACCTTATTGTTGATATGACAACCCTGGCATAATAAATCAAATCACCATTTTCTTTCATTTGCACGTAGAACTCATATATTTTCAAAAGAAAAGAAGTCCTGTTCCTTTTTGTTATGCTACAGTGACACCTACAGAAAGGAATGAAGAAAAATTAAAAAAGAGCTTTCTCTTTCTTTTCTCTTTCTTTCTTTCTTTCTTTCTTTTTAATGTTCTGACATAAAGTACTTTAAAATTCCCAGCTTTAAGAAAAAGTTTAATGTTTTCAACACAAAATCTTTTATAGGTACCCTAAAAATCTCAGTGGACCTAATTTATAGAAGTTTATAACTTGTGCTTCCTAAAAATCTAGCTTATAGCAATTTTTAAAGCAAAGTTAGTCATGGTAATTCCAGAAAGAAGTAATTATATCCTTCATGAGGATCAGTGAGTCCTTGAATTTACATAAGATCAGCATCTGTAGCCAAGTATAAATAATCAGTTGTCTTCAAAGCTTCTTTTAAGATGCTTCATCATACATTTTGTAATCCATCACTGTGGATTCCTAAGATGGTTTTAAAATTTTTTATACACTTTAAAATAATTTGAACAAGAAAGCCTTTGTGCTTAAGGGGAGAAGGAAGGATTATATGAGCACCGATCTTTGTTTCAAATAAATTATAAATGAGACCTTTATTTCTGATTCACCAAATATCTACCTCTTCTGACTACAAAGATTAATTTGCAAGGAACAAGATCTTAATTCTTATTTTCTAATGTCCAAAAGTTATTCCACCTGCACCTCATTAAAAAGAGCAAGAAAAGAAACAGTCTTCCTTTTTTGTTAGGGTCACTACCTCAACAGAGATGCTCAAGGAGAAAAAATGTCAAACTGAGTAGAACCTATTGAAACATCTCCCTTTCCTGCAGGGCTTCAACACATGCTACAATGACGGATCTCAACTGGCTTCTAAGAGGCAGCAATACTATGCAAAACAGTAAAGCAAAGGCTTAGGAATTAGTGGAAAGAAATCTTTCAAAGATTCCATGTCATGAATATTTTCTCAATGACTGTATTTCTTTTCCAAAACAAATCAAGGGAATAAAGACATCATCCTATCATCACCACCATCATTACCATTATGTCATTAGGTATGGGAAAGAATGTATCTGCATGCTATGGTAGTGATTTATGCCCCTAAAAACAGAATGGAGTAGTGAGGAGGCTGCCAAGTGTTGGAGGAATCAGTTGAGACAGAAAAGAATTTCAATTCAAGAAAACAAATTAAATTAATTCAACTGACACTTATGAAACACCTGCCATGTACCAGACTCTGTGTTCACTGGCAAAGGTACAAAGGAAAGTGGAAATGAGATATGCAAAAATATGGAAATTACCCCCTGGTGATGTCTTGGGGTTGTCTTAAAGAGGCAGATAGATTATAGATAGATGGTAGATGATGATAGGATGATAGATAGATAGATGATAGATAGATAGATAGATAGATAGATAGATAGATAGATAGATAGATAGATAGATAGATGATAGATGGACAGATAGAATTTTTTTCTCCACCCCCCAAAAAGTATGATTTTTAGGTTTTGGATTTTCTGTATAGCTTATCAGGAACATATGATTCACATTGTTCTATTATTTCTAAATGCACAGAATTGGTATTTATCAAGGAGAATATTGGTTGGCCAAAAGCAGCACTCTTGTTTTTCTGCCCCTGGCAACACACATTTCAAAAGGACATGATTTAATATGTCAGAGACTCTTTCTTTTGAAGAAAATCCCTTAAGCTTCCTCCATATAAGAGGCAATATGCTCATTCTAGTAAATCCTCCTGGAGCATTCCACACAGTAGGGAAGAAGTACTCTTTCACAGGGCTTCTCCATTCTCATTGGCCGCAGAAATGATCCCAAAGCAATCTCAATGAAAATGCTAGTGAAAATATTAAATGAAGCAAAAGTGATGGAGTGTTAATAAGTATTGAAGTTAGGGATGGATACTGAGAAGTCCATTATACAACAGTGAGCATTTTACTATTAAGTCTTTAAAGGAACATTAATTTCACAAAAGTGACTGAAATGCTGACTCTATGACAGTTAATACACATCACTGTTCACTACAAAATTTAAAACATGTTTACAATGGATTCGTATCATTCATTTTTCAAAGATCACTAGATAACAGATCCAATCTGAGATTCTATGTCAGGTTTGTGCCTACGAGAGAGGCGCTGGTAAATCATGCAAATTGGAAATTATCTACATGACTGAACTCTTTTTTAGTGACTACTTAACATAACCTAGAAAATGAACTCTAGGACACGAAAGGGATCCTGGGAACCTGGGCTGGTCCTGGCACAAGTATGCAGCAGATCAAGACCTGGTATTGTCCAACAGATGTAAAACAAATAAAATCAACATTTTAAATTAAAAAACTTTCTAAAACCCGCTCCTGCTGGCCTCGCCCACATTGGCTATATTTAGACCTTTTATACACTCATGTCTTCACTTCTGCTTCCTCTGGCACCCCAGATGAGTAGTTATTCTGACTCTTGGCCTCCTATTTCATTTCCAGTTCATGGACTGACCCTTTGTCTTTTCTTCACACTTGAATTTTCAATTCCTCATGGGGTCACCGGGGCTTTCTTTCCTGACCCGCCTCCTCCTGCCTCTCTGTGGAGTGAGACCCTGCTCTCTGGGCTCAGCCCTGCTCCTGGCTCAGGCCACAGTGTGGGGCTCTGCTGGCCATTGCACAAGTCAGCAGTGTGAACAAACCCTGGCATGCTCCGAGCTGCCCTCACACCTCTGCCTTGTACATGGATGACAAAGTCAGTGAATCCCACCGAATATCAGAACTTCAATTGTGATCCAAAAAATCCATGTTAGTGATATTTCAAAGATATCCAAAGCATAAAAGAAGAGCTTTGAAAGACATAAAAGCAAACGCAAGCTACCAACAGTAGACATTGTGTTAAAGCCACAGTTGAACAGTTCCTATTTGGTTGGTGGAATGGTTATAGCTTCTTATTTCACTTGCTTATTCCTCAGTTTGAGGATTAAAGTACACAAGAACTATCTGGCAATTAGTTTGGATCCTTGAATTCATTCATATAGTCATTAATATACTTATTCAGTGTCAATATTTTCCAGGGCATCCTTAGGTGACAAGGTAAGCAAGACAGACAGGGGCTGTATCTTAATGGAGCTTTCTGCCTTACACAGGAGGTGAAAAATAAGCTTTAATAAAAATGATCATTTGGTATATACTCTAAAATAAAGATAATACTGTGAAGGAAGATTATAAGGAGCCATAAGCCTAGAGTAAGAGGATTCATTCTTGTCTGAAGTTATTTGAAAGGGATGGGCTTTCTAGGGAAAGCGACATTTTTGCTGAGATTTAAAAGGTGAGCAGATATTTATTAGGTAGGAAGAATGATTGTGAGTAACAGAGAAATTTTCCTGGCAGGGGAGATTAGTGTTTGGAAAGGCTCTGAATGAGCAAAATGCCTTTGAGGAACGTGAAGGAGAAAAGCATGTCTCATAAGGGACACAAATTCCTGATCACTATGGCTGTAATAATGGTGGTGTGATCAAAGATGCATTGGTTGTGTACAACCAGTGACTGTGTATGGTCACTGAATTTTTAAATAGCTCTCCTATTCTAACATTTAGCAGTATACCAGGTTAAACTGTGTCATCTCATTTTATTTGTCTATGCAAAAAATAATTTTCTTTTGTTCACCTATTATTGACTTTCAAAATCACCTTCAACTGACTGAGGAGTGTTTCCGCCTGTTTACCACTTGATAGATAGTAAGCTGCAAGTTCTCTCCTTGTCAATATCCAGCACAATTCACTTACCCCCCTCCTCTGCACAGGTTCCTTGATTCCTTGCAAAGACTTAAGCATTTTAGTCACTAACTAACATTGATCATTTTACATACAAGTGAAGTGATAATTATATCAGCTGATGATAATTTTTCCTTACTTTATGTCAGTAACTGTAATAAGTACTTTATTGAGTGAAATTCCCACAGCCAGAACTAGAGCCTAGGTTTTCTGATGGTCAATTTAGTGGTTTTTCTACCACATCAGCTCCTCTCTGCACCATTAACCACTGTGAGATAAACTGAGTATTTAGTGGAGCAGGAACATGCATGAGACCTAGGGATTTGTTTAGGACCCGCTTGTGTGAATGTCAGGTATAAAGCAGAGGGCCAGATGTACATGTTTATTAGTAAGGAAGACTTCTGGTGTCGGGGCAGCTGCCTACTGTGTTCTAAGTTTAAACCTGTCTCACTAAAGAGAGAAGTTCTAGGACAAAGAAAAGAAATGCATCCTCTGGAAAATAAAACTGAATTTCACCATGGTTGTCTGGATCCCAGGAGCTTTCCAAGAAAAAACTTTTTTAAAAAAAGCAGAAAAAATATTATTCAGGACAATAATTATTCAGTAAATTTAAGCATCTATGCATGCTTCAGTCTAGATTGACCACAAAGGTTTAGGAGCACACAGGCTAAGTAAGGTAAATGATTCTTCTGAATAATTTTCATCTCTCCAAAGAGATCAGGACTCTGGTTACCACTTGTGACATGTTTGCTTGGAAATGTAAGGCAAGAGACAGGAAGAAAATCAGTGTCACTGAACTCTGTGAAAAAGGCACACCACAATCCATTTGACCTAAGAAGAGAAGAGTGTATTTATTTAAGCAAAAAATTGTATCTGCCATTAAGGGAAGGTATTGCATATGCATTGCAGTTTGTATGTGAATTGTCACATGTGTCTTAGATATAATCAGCAGCAAAATTCCCACAGTACAGAACACCAAGCATGAAGCCTTCTTCCATTTCCACTATAGAACACAGCCTGGAGATCAGATAAAAATGGGCTGTAATCTTTTCATTACACCTACATGAAATATTTGAAGGGATAGAGAGTTTTTTGTATAGCAGGCAATATGCCCTAACAGTGCCTATAAATTTTAGCTGATAAACAGTCTGGCTTTCTTCTGTGCTAATTACCAAACATCAACTGGAAGATAGAATTATTTTTAAAGAGGATTTTTCCAAATTATATGTTTACTGAATCACCTATATAATTACCATTCTATGACCCCATCTGCATTTTATTCAAGCACACCATATTCCTTATGGTCCTATTCATTCATTCACTTATTTTTCAATCAAAAATGTTTGAGTAACATTGAGTAAGCAGTAGAGACATAAGGACATAGAATCTACAGAATTAGAAATGCTAAATTAATTAATTGATTGATATTTATTTATTAATTATCAATTAAGATACATTTAATTTTGATTTTTTAATGTGGGACAAGACTGAGTCTTACCAGGATATTTCAAAAGTATAATCATGCAAAAAATGTCTCATCACATCTAAGGCAAGTATTTGCAAGTTGTTTTTGTTAGTTATATTTTATTGATTATGCTATTACAGTTGCCCCATTTCTCCCCCATCATTCCCATCCACCCTGCACACCCCCTCCCACCCACATTCCCCCCTTTAGTTCATGTTCATGTTTCATAAGTTCTTTAGCTTCTACTTTTCCCACACTATTCTTGCCTCCCCATCTGTTTTCTACCCACCATCTATGCTTATTGTCTGTACTTTTCCCCCTCTCTCCTCCTCCCACTCCCCTGTTACTAACCCTCCATGTGATTTCCATTTCTGTGTTCCTGCTCCTGGTCTAGTTGTTTGCTTAGTTTGCTTTTGTTTTAGGTGTGGTTGTTAATATCTGTGAGTTTGCTGTCTTTTACTGTCCTATTTTTGATCTTCTTTTTCTTAGATAAGTCCCTTTAACATTTCATATAATAAGGGCTTGATGATGATGAACTCCTTTAACTTGACCTTATTTGCAAGTTTTAAAATGACAGATTTTAAGAAAAGAGATTCTCCCTAAGGAGGCCAGGAGAAGGCTTCACCTTGTGTTGGGCAAGAGCAGAGAACAAAACATTTCCCGTGGAAGAGGGAAAGCTAAGGGGAATTATGGAAGACCAAGAAGTAGGAGTGTTTGGAAAGGGAAGAGGAAGAGGCAGGGATAGTACAGTCACAGGTGAAAATGAAGGAAAAGGCGAGAGGAACCCAGAGAGTGCTTTGTAAGCCATGGTAACAGCATTTAATTTAACCTCTGGGAAGCAAGGGAATGAGATAGTCAGATTTTCATTTTCAAAATTTGGCTTATCATCCTGTAGGGTGTAACTTGAATATAGGCAGAGTAAATGCAAGGAGAACAACCATGGCTTGAACTAGAGTGATTCTTCCCATGACAAGAAAATGGACACTAAACAGAATTATGTTTTGCTAATTTAGGAATTTCCACAGCATGTTACTTTAAACTACTATATCATGAGCTCTCAGGAACTCTTGAAATGTTCCTGAGCCACCACCCACTTTCAGATTAGTGAGCCCTGGAACTTTCGGTCCAGGGAAGTGTCTGCCCTGAGGACAAAATTGTCTCCTGCTCCCCACTTATGTATGTATGTATGTATGTATGTGTGTATGTATGTATTTTATTGAAATTAGTAGGGTACCATTGGTTAATAAAATTATATAAGTTTCAAGGTATGCAATTCTATAATACATCATTGGTACATTGTATTGTGAGACTCTCTGCTGTGACTCCTGTAATTCAAAATGTAAATGCTCTTCCGATTTTTGTCCCGTCTGGGGTTTCACTGTCAGCACACCTCCAAGCCTGGAAGGCGTGTGATCTGAATTTCCAACGCCATCCACAATTTTCTCTAATTCCATACACTAAGCATTCCAGAGTTTCTAGCATAGGTCTGAGAAATACAAGAGAAGCCAGATTTTAATGTCATATGCTGATTGATGACAGGTTTTCTACTCTGGAATTGTGTTTGTTCTTTCATACGTAAGTGCCAAATTCTCTTAAAGTTGTGTTACTGAACATGACAGGTTTCCTTCTTCCTCTGAGGTTTATTTGTTCTTTTTCCCCCATGTTAGAAAATATATTTTTTTCTGATTAACCACACATAATTCATTTTGAGTAACTTACTTGTTAATTTTTCTATATATGTTTACATGTGCTAAATACCTTCATAAAGGCAGTATCTAGAAGCACAAACTTACCTCTCTCCCCCAAAATAAATGTTAAACACTTGTCTAAGGAACTAAAAAAAAAAGTCACATTATTTCTATGAGTTACTATTGCCATTGTGTTCACATTATCACCGTGTAGAACTCACAACTCTCTCTCTCTCTTTCTCAATATATCTCTGACTAGACAGATAAAATTTTAGATAGATTGATAGATAATAGATAGACTTTAATTTTAGTGTTAATTTTTCCTTAACATGGGACAAGATGAGTCCTGCCAGGATGGTTCAAAAGTGTACTCCCTTCAACAATATTTTGTAATTCATTTACTCAAAAAATCACAGCTCAGCTGCAGCATCTGGTTTTCGGTGCATTCTGGCTCCTTTGCCATTCTATCTGGATTGACTATGGCACAAGTCAAGCAAGTGTGGAGCCAAGACAGAGTCTGGTGCAGCAATCAAGTCCAAGAATTCTCCTTGCAAGCAATGTACCATGAGCTTTCTTTATGTACAGATATATTTTTATTAATCCCATTTTAAAGCATGGATTGCTACAGCCCTGGGTCTGTTAAAGTGGCACATTTGACTAAAGATTGCAGTCATGATAGGCATCATTTTACAGCATCTGTCACACCACACATACAAATTGGCAGTTTTACTACTCAGCAGCGTGCTTTCCTTAGTAAGTGTGCATCCTGTTCAGAAGTCCTCACTTTCTAATCTTAAAAATGACCAGTAAATGTAACCTCCAGAGAGACAAAGTAGAGGATGTTGAGGAAGAGGGCCTAAGTTTAAGACTCCATTCTGGCTCTGAGATCTGAGATTTCTACCACCCCCCCCAACCCCACCCAGGCTTGTTCAGCACCTGTAGAATGAGTAAAAATAGGACCCAAAATAGTGTTATGAGAGAATAACATTTAAATGGTAGTTTGTGAAAAGACATGGGAATACTTTAAATGTCATATGAAGATAATGGCAATTATAATACATTTTTATGATGTTGCTGAAAACAGAGGAGATAGAAGATCATTGGCTAGTAATTGCATCAAGTTCCAACACAAATGATTACAGGTGAAGTTAAGATTGGGCCCAGGATATACTCATTAAAAATTTAATGCATGTGGAGTTCTCCCGTTGCCTGAGAGGGAGCATTGCACACCAGACATCCTGTGCCCCGCCCTCTACATTCCTAGCCTTTTTGCAGTGAGGCAGGTCTTTGTGACTAGTTCCAGAAAAGCGCTTTCAGTAGACATGATTGTTCTCATAATCAGGTGAAAATATTTAAGTTCCAGAACCCAGTGTTCCAGTAGTTTCTGTCATTACTCTTAGTTATCTGTTGCTGCATAACTAATCACTCCAATATTTAGTGGGTATTGAACAACACACATTTATTTATCCCCTAGTCTCTGAGGTTCAGAAATCCCACTGAAGCTGGGTCTTTCGTCCCAGAGTTTATCACAAGGCTACAATAAAGATGTCAGCTGGTGCTGGGATCTGAACTTAAAGCCCAAATGGTGACAGACCTACTGCTTAATGGGATTGGTTCCTTCAAGAATCAGTTCCTTCAAGGTTGTTAAACTAAGTCCCCTGTTCTTTGCTGGCCATTGTTTGGATGCTGCCTATGGTTCCTCACCATGTGGATCTTTCAGCATGATAACTGTCTTTGTAAAAGCTAGTAAAAGAGAGTTTTCCAGTAAGGCAGAAGCCACAAACTTTTGTAACCCCATAATAAATGTAGCATGCCTTCTGCATGGTTATAGCTCATTGGTTAGGGGCAAGTTAATCAACAGAAAGGAATGTCATGAGGCCATGAATATCAGAAAATGGGGACCCTAGTAGACCAATTTAGAAGCTGCCTCCCACACCTAAAAGTTTATCCACAAAATGAAATAGTCGCTGGCAACTTAATTCTGCAATGACTGTGGAGCAGAACCTCCACCGACCTGTGCTGGAAATGCAGCACTGACATTTCAGGGTATTTTGTATTCTGACCAATATAACGTGTGTTTAATTTGATCCTCAGAGCAAGAATCTTTAAATGAAGCAATATATTTTCCAAGTATGGCTAAGAGAATATGCTCATAGAGATTACATCATTTTTCTTCAAGGTAAGAAAGCAAGTTATATTAAAACTTTATGCACATGTAGGACATTTGACCTTAAAACTAATATTCTTTTTCTTATATTTTTTGCTAATGATGTGTAAGTTACAACAGAACTCTCAGTACCCATATTGCCACTCTGGTTATCCTAAATATATATTGTTAAAAGGTAAATAATTTTTTTATGTTCTCCCATCTCTGCTTGCCTGAAGAATGAAGTGAAAATTCATACAGTGGCACAACGCAGTAATTTTGTAATTTTGTTCTGACCCAAGCAGAGTTCCTTGGTGTATTCCTTACATGATCACAAAGTCTCTGCTCAAAACTCTATTTTAGTACTTTCTGTCTCTCTGCTCAGTGGTAAAGCCCTTATGGGCAGAGGGCCTAATTTATTTTTTATATTCCCATAGCAATATATGTGGTAAAATTGGAACACACTTTTTATCTAATCAATAAAATACAGGGAACACTACAACTCAGATATTTTGCAAAGTCCATGTCAAGTTCCAACAATGTACACCTTTGAATTTAAAAATAACAACACAGATTTGTGGGTCAAACCATGTAGAAAATAAAAGCATGTTGAGAAATCAGCAAAGCTCAAAATGGCTTTTGTCTTTGAAAGATTCCAATTGAAATTCCCAACTTTTTGTGAATTTCATATTGTTTAAGGATTCAGATTTCCTTTCTTACTGCTCCTATGGGATTCATTAATCCTTACTCCTTGGTGATGATTGATGATGATGATGATGATGATGATGATGATGATGATGATACCACTGCCACCTACCACATGCCAGACTCTGCTCTAATTCTCCAAAATGTGTTACCTGATTTAATCACTACTTAATATATTAAGTACAATTATTTGTTCTGCTTTATGCCTACAATTTAGAAAAAGGAAGAAAATGACTTCAAACTGCCAGGAAGTACCCAAGCAGAACCTGAGCCCTGTGAGCTCAGCACCACAGCCATGTTCTTAACCCTGGTCTGTGCATTCACCACTGACACACAGACCCAAACGCCATCTCAGCCTATGCTCCCTTTCCTTCTGACCTGGTAACCTCATTGAATCAACAATCCAGCATAACGTGGATACAGTTTCCAAACTTAAACCACCTGTCCCAATAGGTGAGCTATTTGAAACCATTACCTTCCCAAATAATCCAAGATATGAATCTTTATGCTCTAATTTTTCTTCCATGGAGCATCCAAACTAAGAAACACCTATAAAAAGACAAATGATTCCCAGCTTTTCTTCTAGGTCTTATTTTAGCTTCTTAATTTTCCAGGGCCAATCCTGACTCTAAAAGAGTGTGGTCCCAGTTTTCCAAATGGGCATCCCATAAATTACTGTTCTCAACCAAAAGGGAACAAAATACACCACAAACTAACTTTCAAAAAATGTTTAAAACATCCTGGGTTTGTCTAGTAGCTTACTTTTGATGCATACTCTGGCTAGTAGTATGCACTAGATTTGAACACCATGAGCTTCTTTCTCCTTTCTCTTACAAGAGCAATATTGTCTATACATTCTCTAAATCTACAAATTTGAATGTCAGAATAATATTGCCTAATATTCTTTGTATGGTTTCATATTTGTAAAATTGTGTCTTCAATATTCAGGTAGATTGATTTGTCTCCTTCATCTTGCTTATAAAAGATAACATTTGAATCTAAATCTTATTCTTCTCAAATATTATCAGATTGGAAGAGATCCTAAACTGTTATATGTTTAAGCCATGTTAATATATACAAAAATATTTCTGAGCCTAAGCATGTGTTTTACACAAGCATCCAGTTGTGCTCTGTGCAGAGGGCTAAATAAGTGAAATTGACATTCTGCCGCACTTGACTCGGGTTATTATCCTCTCTCTCAGCCAATAGGTAAATGGCTTTGTCGGCTAATCTGGTATATTAGTCTGTTTTCAAGCAGAATCAGAGCTTTAAGAATGTTAAATGACCCCCAACTGACAGATAAGAATCTATCCTGCTCTTGAAACTTTCAGCCAAGGAGATTCCTTTGTGTCGTTCAATAACCTCTAAGGGAAAAAAATGTACTATTTACATAACTGACGAAAATTGAGACCCAAAGACTTAGTGTTATGTTCTCAATCACTATATAACATTCATTCATAAATGATGATATGAAAACATAGTATAAAAGTAACTTGCAAATCTTATTAGTAGCCAACATTTAATGGGTGCCTAGTATTTGCAGGCACCATACAAGCAATTTTACATACATTATCTTATTTAACCTCTATAATATATTCTTAAAATGGGAAATGCTACCAAAGGAATCCAGACTGAGGGAAGTTAAATAATTTGCCCAAAGTGAAAAACAAAACTTTTATATGGAATTATGATTAAATCATTGGCTTTCTGATTGCAAGTAGTAAGTTACTTTGCTATACCTCCTTTTGAATAAAATATACATTCAAGTGTCATGACACACCCAAAAGTATTAGAGCCAGATTAGTTTTGTGAACTCAGAGGAGTTCACATATTAGAAAGAGAGCACACCAGACCCTTCTAACTGCTCACCTCACTTTCTCTATTGCTAATCTATAGCTATTGTAAACTCAGAAGCCGGAACAAATGATCCCTTCAAGCATAAGTCTGATCATGTAAATCCTCTGGCTTAAATACTCCAATGTCTTCTTCAGAATAAATGCCAAAATTATTTCAGTGTCTACTCTGTCCCCTACCTTCTACTTTTCTCTCTCTCTTTCTCTTGTCTTCTCTACTTCTTTTCTCCTTCACTCCATTGAGCCCGCTGGCCTCCCTGCTGGCCTCCCTGCTCATCTCTGGAGACACTCTTCCTCCTCAGAGCCTTCAAACGTGTTGTTCCCTCTGACTGAAATGCTCTTTCCTATAATCACACAGCTTGATTTTTCAACTGAGAGATTTTTGATCAAATTTAACTTTTCCAATGACATTTTCACTTGATCCCCCTGTTTAAAAATCACAACCCTTCTCTGACTTTTCTTGTTACTCACTGCACCCCTTTCACACCTATCTTTCTTTCTCTCTACAAGAACTAGATCTGTGTGTGAAAAAAGCGTTTATTTTCTGTCTCTTTTGTTTGCTGTGGAATTCCTGGTTCCTAGCCTGGTGCATGGCACTTAGTGGGAGCTAAATGGATGCTCTTTGAAGAACTAGAACACACCAAGTGAGTGAATGGTGTTCATAAGACCACAGTGTACAACACAATACCACTATTGACTATATTCTGGTGACAAACTAAGAAAAATATGTACTTGAACTGTAAATTGGAAATATGATCTATTAATACAAACCTATATATAACTGAACAAAGACTAACCTCAAGATAATTTTAAATACCAAAGGACAGAAATATCTTGCAAACCCACATTTTTAATTATTAAATGGACAAATTGAGAATTTCTGGAAGAGCAAAGATATAAGATGAACTACCCAGATACCTTCAGTATGAAGTGCTACAAATAAAGCACCTAATAAAGTTACCAACACAAAATGTCATGTTCAGAAAAATCAAGATTACAGTGTCATGACTTCATTGTTCCTGTCAATTGAAAATGTAGGAAATGAAGTGCAATCTAAGCAGCGACACTAGTGAGCGGAGTGACAAGGAGACAGGGGAATAATAGCCCCAGAGTAATGACTCATGCACACTTTAATTCATCCCTGCTCTTTACCGGTTTCACATTAATACCTGATAGAGAAAGATAAGAGTGAAATACAGCCACACAAGACCTTTATGAGTTTTTAATATGAACATCAGAGAGATCAGGAGTCAGAAAGAAGAGTGATTCTTAAATAATTTTTCAGCAGTCATTAATTCCTCACACTGCCAGAAATGAAAAAAAGAAAGCAAACCAAAAAGGTGACCTAGGGCTGGGAAAACATTTTTGAAGTGGCATTTTATGCCCAAACAATCACTGACTTGCTTTTTAACTAGCCTTCCTTGGCACCCAAAACAGAAAAAGTTTGTGAACCTCAACTCTCTCACCAGATGGAGTGTTCTCAAGGTCCTCTCTACTACTATCTTTTCCAAGGATAGCTGAAAAGAGAAGAGAAAAAAACTCAACAGAGAAAACCATTCTTTGCATTTTGGCAGTGATGTGTGTCTCCTTGGCAGGCAGCACTGTTAGTTAATGTTGTTAGCACTTTGGAATTGTCTATGACTTTTGTCATGTGTTTAAGCTGATTAGCCCCCTGGGTGACTTTGGCTTCCAAGGCAACGTTTCTTTTGACAGCTTGCTGAGGGTACAGATGTCTGGACAACAGATAAAGTTCTTAACCCTTATTTCTCATTTGGTTTCTGTTCAACTATTTTAATAGTGCCCATGGAGTTACAAACAGAATGAAATGGTTTATAATCTTTTAAGATGTTCACTTGCAGGCTAATCACTATTGGCTGTGACAAACTTGCATCAGTAGGAGTACAGCAAAATGTGACTTTTTCTTCACACTCTAACTCATTTTACATGCTAAACTCTGTAGATCCTACCTCTGGATCTCAAATGGGCTTCAGCTTGTTCATTTCTATTGATACTGCCCATTCTTCAGCTCTGATACTTGTACCTGAAAACAGAACTATCCTTCTACCACATTCTTCACAATATGAGCTCATCCTCAGCTTTATATTCTATTGTTTCACTCTAAATGACCCATGCTTCATCCAAACTGGAATACTTTTTACTTCCTGGTTATACCCACTGTATTCCAGGTCCTGTACTATATTGTTCCTTATTCCTCTACCTAATATATATTTTACGTATTGTTCACAATTGATGTTTTAGCCACAGCTAGTCATTGTTATATGTATGACATATTCTCATAATTTTGTCAATTTTAATATATGAAGACATAGTTCTGTGTTTCCAACACATTAAATTATCCTACAAATATTTTACATCAAATTGCTAACACACTTCATCTTCCTGAAGAATAAATCTTCACTAGCTATAAAATGAAATTTTACCTAACCTTCTTATAAGTTGTAATAAATGCCTTATTTCCATAAGGCATTTACTACTACTTGTAGTAGCTATGTTTTTCTTAGTAAACTATGATTCATACAATATTCAAAATTTAAAAACACAAATTTTTGGCCCAATGATTTCATTTTTAAGTATCTATCATAAAATATACCCATCCATGTACACAAACAAAATGGATGGCATTGTTCAATGTTTCACTGTAATAGCAAAAAATAGAAAACATTGAACTATCTAACAATAATGAAGTAGTTATATTAGGAAACATTCTTATGTCATAGAATATTATAGAGTAATTGAAAATATATCTAGATCTGTCAGTGGCATTTATCAATATAGAAAATTTCTCAATATATATTGGAAGCGAAAAATAGCAAGTTACAAAAAATTGCATACCATTCAAATACTTAATAAAAAGAAACTCAATAAAAAATTCTAAAAGAATTTATCATAAATTGTTACTCATTGAGAATGTATGTTTGAGCAATGGGGACAAAGGGCCCGTTCCTTTTTATTTCATTTACCCTTGTATGGTTTGATTTGTTTTAGAGAGAATAAATTCAAGTGTTAGGAAGTTATTTTAAACAATGTATAGAATGGCAAATATCTAGCTTCACAGTGGATTGCATAATGAAGACCTCATGTGTTATTGTTTATGTTCATTTTTTCACTTTAAAACTATATCTTAATAAACAACTCATTAGAGTCTGCTAGATTGCTACTATAATTTTATAGAGCACTGGCAAAAATAGGAAAATCCTCCCAAGCAGCACTGGTCAAGCCCTGCCTAGGATATAATCTTTAATTTGGGGTACCACATTTCATGACAAGAATTAATAACCAGTGTGACTCTGGAGTGAAAAAATCAGTGTGATGGTTAATTTTATGTGTCAATGTGACTGGGCTAAGGGATACCCAGGGAGATGGTGAAACATGATTTCTGGGTATGTCTATGAGGATGCTTCCAGATGAGATTTAGCGTTTGAATAGGAAGACTAAGTAGGGAAGATTCCCCTCCCCACTATATCTGCGTTTCATCCAAACCCCTGAGGGTCTTAATAAAACAAAAAGGTAGCTGGATGGCAAATGTGCTCTCTGCTTGAGCGAAGACATCCATTTTTCCTGCCTTGGGAATTAGCGCTCCCCGTCCTCAGGCCTCTGGACTTGGACTTGGACTTGGACTTACACCATCATCCTCCTTGGTCTCAGACCCTTAGAGTTGAACTAGAATTACAACACCAGTTTTCCTGGACCTCCAGTTTGCTGATGGCAGATGATGGGACTTCTGGTCCATGTTTCCAAAAAACCCTGACTAATAATGCAATCAGAATCTAGAATTCGTGTGATATTAAAAACTTTAAGTACTGAGAATATGTAAGCACAAGAGAAGATTATATAATTTAAGATGTTAGCTAGAAAGCAGCACATAACTTGCATAAACAAATTTCTCATATAACGAGATAGTGCATGGTAGGCATTTTCAGGATTGGTTACTTCAGCCAGCTCTATATAATCACCCTACATTTTTTCCATAACTGCAAAATAACCCCAAGAATCATATGTGTTTATGAAGATACTGAAGGCCTAGAAGGAAAAAGGAAGTGATTATTCTTCCTTCAGCACTGGTTAAGAGCCATCAGGTAAAACCTCCATCTGTTCACATGTCAACCTCATACAGAAAATGTGGCCACATGGTGGCATGTTGTAAACTAAAAACCTCTAAAACCTATTCCAACTGTAAGGTTCTAGACTCTCCAAGTACCTCCCCAATCCAGGAATCCACACAGGAGAAGCCACCATCAGCATTGTTAGAGAACCAAAGTTCAGTCTGGTTCAAGGAACCAAAATTGAAAACCTGAAGTCAGCTAATCCAGCTAAGAAATAAGTGGATGATATGTAGTCATGGAATCAAAATGTAATACCTATTCACTAAACCACCTGTAATAGTAGTGATATCATATTCAAAATAGAGAAAAATAATCATTTTGCGTAGTTACAAATGCCATTTGAAAATCAGAAAACTGTTAAAGTCTTCCCATTTAAATTTTTTCACAAACCAATCTATGTGTACTATTATTATACCCTGAGATAAAGCACATCCTCATAGAAACATTTTTGATTATTATTTTAGAATCTCATCTCTAAATATAGTACCATATTCCCAGATTGTTATTTCTTCTTGCTCTCAGCCTATTTTTCCTGTCCCCATTATCTACTAAGTCTGCTCACTATGTAAGATTCATCATTATTTCCAATTCACATTCACTAAGAAGATGGATTTAGGAGCTAGATAGTGATTATACCATAGTAATTTATAAAGGTCTTTTCAGAATTGGTCCATTTCATATTTCCTCATGACCAGCCTACTGAGTTTTGCATTATCTACTATTACTAACCCTGCAGAGATGCTTCACAGGACTTCACCCTTAATAATGATAGAAAGGCAGATGGAAGGACCTATTCATAAAACTTCAGCATCTAGTATATTTACTAAGTTGTGAGTACCAGCCATTATGCTGCCATTACATTGATTTGCTCTCCTTTGCCTAACCAAACTTCCAAGGCTATTTAATAATTTCTTCATTATTTGTTTGTTAATTTTAAATTAAAGCATTCGATGTCTGCTGCACTATTGCCACCTAATAAATTGAAAATGTTAATGTTTATATCTTATCTTCTCTATAAATACATGTCTTGTCTATTGACTGTAAATCGTCATTCATCTTCTAGTACACTCTTTATGAAGTTTGACCAGCTTTCTGCTAAAAAAAAAGATACATCTGTTCCTCAGACATGAGTCATCAACAGCTAGCCAATGACTATAGTCTTGATTTAATAAAGTTTCTGAATGATACATGTAAGAGGATTTGTTGCTATAAAAATCATTCCTTTGATATCTAATTTAAGGCCTGCCAACAAAGTACGATTCATGTTATAATTTTAATTATATTTTTTAAATTAAATAATTTAATTCACTTTCACAGACTATCCAAAACTCTATATTGTTTAATGTATCTTTGCTCTTGAGTTTTCATTAATAAGTCAAGATGGGATTTAGGGCATGCAATGAATTCTGATGCCAGCTACCCAGAATTTGGTGAAATTTCAAAGGTAAAGGGTACAATCTTCCACAAGACAGCCCTTGTTTCAAACATCAAATGCGAGTTTGGAAGCCAGTAGTTCACCCTCACTTCTGACCAGCTGGCTGCAGATTCAGGGTTTTCATTACCCCCTCAGGTTTGATAAATCACTAGAAAGGTTCACACAACTCAGCAAAACACTATACTTATAACAGTTTTATTTTGCAAAAGATAGAAATTAAAACCAGCCAAAGGAGAGATGGATAGCATGAGGTCTGAGAGGGTTCTAAAAATGAACTTTTCACCCCAGAAACATATTGCCCACCTGGCACACTGATGTAGAACACTATGCAAAGTATTCCCAACCAAGAAAACTCAACTAAACCTCACTGTTCGGGGATTTTATTGGGGTTTCATTATGTAGACGTAATTGATTAAATAGTTGGCTGCTTGGCTGAACTCAGTCTCCAGCCCCTGACTCCTCCCCAGGTAGGTCAGGCTGATAGCACATGGCTCAAAGCCTCAAGTGTCTAATCACATGGTCAGTCTCTCCAGCATGGCCAGCTCTCATCCTGAATCACTGTGTTAGCACCAACTATCTGAGGACCCACCATGAGGCTCCTCATTAGCAAAAGCTGTCAGGGGGAGTCCAAGAAGCAGACCACAAGTAACAAAGACATGCCTATCACTCACACAGTTCAAGGATTTAGACACTAATTCTCAGGACCTGGAGAGAAAATCCAACAAAATTCTTTTTTCAAGGATTTAGAAGTTACTTCCCAGGAAACAGGAACCAAAGCTAATCAAATCTTTATTACAAAGGTGAGAGAAAAAGAGAGATCTTTTACTCACATAATTTTTTGCTTTCTATGAAATTCAAGATTTCTTATGTCCATAAAGAAAATTGTCAGCCTAATACACCGAGAGCAACAAAACAGACTTGATGTTCAACACTGTTACTTTTCTTATCTTATATTACCTCTGCTCCAGTAGTCAATGACTCTGTGGGAAGAAGGAATGTTAGAGTAAGAAAGTCTGTGTCCAACATGAACCCGTTAGTTGAAAACCCAGCAGGGCACAATATTAGCCGACCGTATGTAGACCTACAAAGAGGTGTAATTTTTTCTCTGTCAATCCTAGCTCTTTTCATGACTTATGCTTTGGGAAACCATGAAGAGCATGAAGGTGTTCTTATCGTGACAATAAACCATGTTTTATCCTGTTATGAAAGGGTCCTACACTTCTTTTTTACTTTTGGTTTTTATTTAATATATTTTCTTTTTACTTTATGTAAACATTTGAAGCATGCCTATCTTAACAGAACAGGCCCTTTCTCCTCAGAGAAACACTGTCACAATAACTAGGAAACGATATTTTCCAAATAGAAAATGGTACCTTCGTAAAAGTATCCCTGCCACCTTTTTCTCAGACTCATCATATGCAAGTATCATTTTGCAAGCTGTACATTGCTCCTCAAAAGTAATTTTGAACTTTGGACACAGCTTTCAATAAATATAAGACTTAAATTATCAAAAAATCCTCAAGATTAACTTATTTAGCTAGATATTCTTGATAGTGAGCTGGGGACCTAACAAGACAGACTCTAATTTGAGTGACTGAGAGGCACACACCAGACAGAAACATACACATACCCTATCAGGCAAAGGAAAATGTATTAATACAGTTTCTTTAGTTGTAATCTTATGCTCATCATCAATGGCCATCAATAATTACCATATACACTGTCACTAATGTTCCAGAACACAATTCTGTTTACTGAATTATTTGAATAAAGCAAATTCTAAATAAAGACATATAAAATTCCAAGCTGTACTAATCCTCCAACCCCCCTTTTGAAGTGCTATTACTCTCATTTTCTACCACAAACAGACATAGTGGTAGTATATAACAAGAGTAACAATATATTTTTTATTCAGAATGTTTGTGTTTCATGAACTCTCTATTTCACTTTCTTTGCGTTTCAGTTGAGTCCAACAGTGTAATGAATTTTATGATGATTTGTACATTCAAATACCAGAATAGTATGTTTGCTTAATAAAGCATTAAGATCTTATTAATATGATCAACATCATTAAAATTATCTAACCAATTATCTTCCAAATTGAGAAAAGTCATCATCCAAAATGCATAGTAGGTAAAAAGTGATTTTTGACTTTTAAAACATACATTTTTTATTCAGCATGTGAAATTTAAGTTGGTGATTCTTATCTAACAGAGGATAATTTAAATTTGTATTCACAAATGAGCTACACTTGCAAAAAAGCAAGTAGTACAACATAAGTGTCTTAAATAGTCAGAAATGCACTTCCAAAGAATTACACAATGGAGTGTGCAAAAATTACCTTTGTATTAGATTTTGATCAGTTACACAATATATTTTGATCAAATTATAAGTCATAAAGAAAAGCCTTCAGCAAAGATGAAACCTAAAAATATTTTATTGTATCCCCATTTACTCAGAAACCTAAAAAAAGCTCATCGATGTTTTTCATTCCTGTACATTCACATGGTTTTCTTAACCTAATTTCTTATATTGCTCCAAAAGCAATATATCTGAATATTTCTGGTTATTTGACTTAATTTTTGCAACATAAATCTTTCAATGCTGGACAAAGATAGGTAATTATCTAAAAAATAGCTTTGCATTTATTTGCCACAAGCCATTTTTCAGAAGTGCTTTGTTGTTGCAAATGATAGCCTTTTGGGACACTATTTCCTTTTAATTAAAGGGCAATCTGATTCCTGTGAGACTTTATGACAAGCAGAAGTAAAACATGATTGTATCACAAACCTTTCCCAGCCAAACTGGAGCAAAAACCTTCCTCAAACTCTGAAAGCTGAAAAGTTATGCCCAGGAATGAAGGAATTGGTTTAGTAAAGCCCAAATTTATACAATTTGGAGAAGGGTCTTTAAAATTGCCATCTTACAAATACAATATTAGGCCAAGGAACGAGTCAGTGAGGAACCTGGCCATTTAACACAGGGTGGGGCTAAAGTGGGTTTACAGTTGTGAGTACACGAAACATAGAGTTTATTCTTGTATTATTATCTACTAATTATTGTATTATATTCCATGTGAACAACTGTGAACCTACCTTTGCCCTGTCTGTACTCATTAGCTTCATAGTAAATGCATTCTGACATACCTAAAACATACCTGTATATTTATTTTTACACTGGTAAAATCACCATTTAATCTACATTAAATGCTCTATCACATTTTAACAGCTTGAAAATTAAAGGATTAAAACCAATTCCAATATGGAAAATAGGCCAAGTGTTGCAGAGGTAAGCATCAAGATGAAAAATGAAGCTTTATTATAAACAAAAAACTGCTGGCCATCAATCATAGAACTGAAACAATCACCTCCTTCCTTTGGGATCTTTCCATTAGGGAATATCATACGGTGACTTGGTTGTTGCTGCTGCTGTTGTTGTTTGTTTTGTTTTAAAGCTAGCCAAAGAAATTAAAATCCACTGGCCCTTTCAAATGTTCATAAATCTATGATCATACAGTGAAACCTGAAGTTACACAAACTTTGAAGTTAAAAGAATAAAATGGACTTGTTTTGGAATTCGGTTTACATAGTCATGCGCCACTTAATCTGAGCATTGTGCCTCTAGGTAATTTCATCCTTGTGTGAACATCATAGAGTGCACTTGTACGAACCTAGACGGTGCAGCCTACTACACAGCTAGGCTATTTGGTCTAGCCTATTGCTCTAGGCTACAACCCTGCTCATCTTGTTACTATACAAAACAAGATTGAATCGATCACTAGAAAATGATGCAATCAAGAGATGAAGTAAACGCAAGATGTAGAGGTTGCTGATGGCATAACACGGCATACTGTTTCACAGAAAGCTTTTTTTTAATAAGTAGAAAGAGTATACTTTAAAATAATGATAAAATGTGTAGTATAGTAAATACATGAGCCAGTATCACAGCTGTTTATTACTATTATCAAGTATTACATGCTGCACATAAGTAAGTGTATGTGCTATATTTTTATACAACTGGCAGTGTAGTAGGTTTGTTTATAGCAGCAGCACAACAAATGCACAATGAGTTGTGCTATGAGGTAATGAAAGATACAATGTCACTGGGTGATAGAAATGTTTCAGCTGTATTATAATCATATACCATACACCATAGTATATGGTGTATGTGATGTGTAGGTGACCGCAATGTCATGATGTGGCAAACTGTGGTAACAGTACTATTCAGTCTCTCACTGACTCCTTTACCTGAGGATATATTAATAATTTAATCTTCCTTAGATTGAGTTTGCTCATCTGTAGAAAACAGGCCCTGTAACCCAAACTCAAAAAGTTGTGTTGTAACAATTAGAGGGAATGTATGCAAAATGGTTAGCATGTGGGAGATGAACCATATATTATTTTCTAACACTATAATTCTTGGTAACAGTATTCTCTATCACTGTCTACAGCAGGGCATCTGAAGTTTTGACATCTCTGGGCTGCACTTGAAAAAGAGTCATTTTGGGCTATACATTAAACACATAAACACTAATGGAAACTGATGAGCAAAAAAAAAGGTTCATGCATAATTTTCAAGATATCTACCAACACAAATAAGCAAAAAAGTCCTCACATAATAACCCTAATTATGCAGAAGTCCTTTCGATAATCTTTTAAAACTGTTGAGCAAGTCCCAAATTTGTGATCACTAATATAGAAAATGTACATATCTAAACAATAAAATGTCATGGACTTTTTAAAATAGTTTTTACTCTAAAAGTAAAAGAAAGCAACATAAATCTAGTGGAATGTTTGTTGGCATTGTGGTTGAGAAACTAATACATCAATATCTGGTTTGATAAAAGTAGTTGCAATTCTCAGTGAGTTCTCAAGGTGCTACTGGGATATTTTGGTTCTAATTTTACTCTTAATTCATTTCATTCTTGAAAATAGTTGCTCACAAATGTAAGTGCTGCCCAAGAGTGATGACATGAATAAGATGTGATTGTGAAGCAAGGATATTTGTCTCCGAGAGGATAGGACCTGTAAAAGTCCAGTGAAGACACACAATCAAATTTTTCTTTTAAGTTAAATGTCATGTTGCAACTCTATGAATTCCACTTGAAAACTGGCAGGTAACATATTTATGTTGACTGAAAATAGAGTCACAAAGATGGCAAAATATTACTTTCCCAGAGATCTTGAAATCTGTTTTCAAATTCTTGTATCAAATCAAAAAGCAAGGCTGCATGTTTTTTGCTGTTCACAGGACTGTGTTTACCCAATGTGACAGAGCGCATAAAATTGTTTGCCTTCATTTGAGCTTGCCACAATTTTAGTTTCATTTGGAACACTGTTATGGTCTGAAACATGGTATTGTTAAGTTGATTTTCACCTTGAAGATGCATGTTTAACATTCAAATGAGTGGTTAAATCCACTAAAAATGCTAAATGTGTAAACCAGTTTTCATCATCAAGTTCTGGCATAGATTTTTTTTTTATACTACAAATGACTTGATAATATGTCGCAAATCACAAAATCTTGTCAACAGTTGGCCTTGACTTAATCATCTTACTTCCAGAAAGTAAATGATGTCACCATAGCCAGCATCAATACCTTTAAGGGATTTCTGGAATTGGCAATGATTCAATTCCTTGGCTCCAATGAAATTCACAGTCTTGATGACAATTTGCATGACGTTGTTCATTTTTAAAGCTAGCGTGCCTACATTTTCTTGGTGTACTATGCAATGATACTTCATTATATGTGAGTTTGGGGCAGCAGTTGCATGGTCTCCTATTACTCTTACGAGTCTCTCTCTTTACCTACCATCACTGGGGCACCATCAGTAACTGTACCAGATGTGTTGACAATGGGCAAAGAAAATCATTTTCACACATTTTTTACTGCTTTGTATAAATGTCTTGATTTAGTTGTGTCTTTTAATGGCACTAAAGAAGCCACTTCTTCAGTGACATTATATTCCTCATCAATACCTCTAATACAAATGTCAAGTTGAGCCTCATCTGTAGCATCAGTGCTATCATCCATCGCCAAAGCATGAAATTTAAAATTAGCAGCTTTACTCTCCAAATTTCTTTCATTAGACTTTCTAATTTCTTCAGTTCTCTTGGTTATAGTCTGGTGAGACAAACTGACTTCAGAAATAGCCCCCTTTTTTCAGGGCAAATTATATCTGCCACGCTTTCTATACATTGCTTAATAAACTCACCATCAGTAAATGGTTTTGATTATTTTTACTATTAAATATGCTACCACATAACTAGCTTTTACAATAGAATCTGCCTGAGTTGTATCTTTTTGAAAAAATTTTTGTTAAGAACACAGTCTTTTCAGTTCCTCTATTTTGTCCTAACGACACAATCCCTCATATGCATTGAATTTGGCAGCATGTTTTTGCATATAATGCTTTTCAAACTATAGTCTTCAAAAATGTACACAAATCCCCTACAAATTAAGGAAAGCTCCTTATTATTCATCTGGACAAAAAAGTAGTCATGTATCCCCTTTTCACTGAACAATCTTCCTTCATCCATAATTTTTATTTTGGGGGGTTCTTTTTCCTTTTGAGATGTAGTAGCCATGCTGGGATTAAAAAATAATAATAGATAAGGAACTTTATTTACATTTATTATAAAAATTAATTGACAGAAAAATAGATAGCAAGATTTGGGCCCTTTCACAGCCCCCCTGGCTGCCTATGTAGGGTAAGGTGGAGGGCTGGTTGTAAAGCATGGCAGCTGACCTGTGAGGTGCTACTGAGGTGTGGAAGCTCATTTAATAATCAAATAAGAATGTTCACCTGACTTCTAAATAACATTAAATGCCTAACATTGCAATGGTAGGATGGAATAGCATTGATAATTGCTGACTCCCTAAGTCACCACAAGCCCATGTAATGTCTGACGCTGTCAATTCTACAGTCTGTGCTTCAAAGATGACACACTGGAAGCCTCACACCACTGTAAAACAGAAGCCACACATGCGTACAAATAGTGAGAGCATACTAATATTTATTTTATATGACATTGTGACACATAATCACAAAAAAAAATCTCATAATGTTTTAAATAAATTTACAATTTTGTTTGGTGCTGTATTCGAAGCCATCCTGGGTCTCTGAGTTGGACACCCTTGGTCTAGAGGAAGTTTAATGTTAATAATATATTTATGTACAACTGAGAAAAGCAACTTAAAACACTAGATATGATGACTCCTACCATTAGCATTATAGGGCTATCAATACAGTTTTTGTGGTTATAATTTTGTCTATGCTTCATATCAGGTTAGAAGAAACCAGAGAGATTTATGAATTCTGCTTAAGTGGCAGAAAGCTGGACAGAGCTTGCTTTCATTGTTACAATAAAAACAACCAAAAATGCCAGATGATCAACAAATTCAAAACTTTCTTGAACTCATCAGAGAGCTGAAGTCTCAGAGGAAACAACTGACCTGAAATCTAAGGAGAAAAGCTGCCTCCAAGAAGAAAAAGGATCTGGGAACAACTTATTGGTTATGCAAAAACATAGGAAGAATAATTCAGGAAAAAATGTTATCTCATTTCTAAAGTCCAACTGTGAGCAGAAATGAGATTACATAGGCTCTGAGAGTCATAGACACAAGGGGACTTCACACCTACTCAAAGATTCCTCAAGGACCTCACGTGATGCTTACCAAAAAAGACAGCGTAGGGACATGAGGCCTGAGAAAAACTCCACTGTGAGTGTTAGAAAGGGAAAAAAGGCAGTGCTGTGGAAAAAGTACAAAGTCCTGTGCAGCCTCTTCTTTCCTATCCCTTCTATGAAAAAAAGACAAGTGTCTGGAGTTAGGGCAGCCAAAGCCTGTTGTCGGTAAGGAACCACTGCCACTGGGGGAAGGAAACAGAAAAAAAATCCTCTTCTTGAGTCTGGGTCTTTAGACCACACCATTAGATAGCTTAGCAAGACTTTCTTTTTTTCTTTTTGGTAGAAAGTAAAAGTAGATTTTAAAATGCATATGTAAAAAACAATGAACTGAACTAATAAAAACAATTTGGAAAAAAGAAAAGAAAACGGCTGAGGTTCAGAATAAATAATTTCTAGATGTATAGCTGCTTAAAGATAGCTCTGTGTTAGAAAAAGATTGAGCTATGGACAAATGAAACTGATTGGAGAGTTCAGAAATAGAAATAGATGAAGGAAGGAAGGAAGGAAGGAAGGAAGGAAGGAAGGAAGGAAGGAAGGAAGGAAGGAAGGAAGGAAGGAAGGAGCACATAGATGTTTAACTGATTATAATTAATATGCAAGGAAATTCAATAGAAAAGAAATAATTTTTCAACAAATGGTGCAGGAAAGATTACATATCAATAGAGAGACTTCATTTATGTACCTTACCTTATACATAAAGTAAATAAAACTTGATTATAGAAATGATCCATTAGAGAGCAGACTGATAAATTAGACTTCCTTAAAATGTAAAACATCTCTTCAAAAGATGAGTAAGGGTAAACAATAAAAAGACAAGCCATAAACTTGAAAAAATATTTGCAAAACACTGATAAAGGGCTTATACTCAGAAATATATTAAGAACTCTCAAAAGTCAATAAGAGAACAAAATGAGTAAAAGACTCGAATAGAAATTTCAGCAAAGGAGTTATAAGGGTGTGAAATAAGCACTTTAAATGATTAGAATGCAAATATTAAAACCCAAATGAGAGCCCACTACCCTCGTATTCTAACGGCAAACCGAAATGAAGTACTGCTGAGTCTGCAGAGCCACGAGAACTCTATTTCTGGTAATACAGCACTTTGGAAAACATTTTGGTAGGGTTTTTTTTTTACAAAATTAAAGGTATACTTATAATATGACCTAGCAATTTCACTCCTTGGTACTTACCAACTGAAATGAAAACCTATTTTTACACAAAATCTTAACTTAAAGGGGTGAGTGGGAATAGTCTAGAGGGCACCATTCACATCAAGCAGCCAAGAAGCCTCTTAATCCCCATGGACCTAAATCCCTCTTGTTCACCCAAAGACATCTAGTGACCAGGCCTGGCGAAAACCCCCCTGGAAGCAGCACCAGCAGGAACTTGTGGGAGCCCCAATAACAACATGCAGACCAAATAAACGAAAACAACGTGGTGAATGCTCTACTAACTTGAGAAACACGGCCTACGATAGACAAGGACTTCCATGCTAAACCTCAGGGTGACTGCCTGTTAAAATAGAAAATTTAAATAAGACCCAGATCATTTCCAATACACCAGTTGTGCTATTACACTACCATATGACAAAAATGGTACCATTATATCCTATAAATATATGTGAATTTAACATTATCTCAATTAAAATAAAACTAACCAACTACATAAATGTTTATACTGCAACTTTATTTGTGATTGTCCCAAACTGGAACAAACCCAAATGTCCCCCTCCTGGGAAATGATAAAATGATGATGGTACACTTATAAATGGGAAACCAATCAGCAATAAGAAGGAAAGAACTACTGATACACACACACACAACAGCATTTTTAAATATTAAATGCTTGTACTGAAAGAAATACGCCAAATTCAAAAAGTCATATATTCTATAATTCTACTGATATAATATCCTTTCAGAAACAAAACTATGGGTTAATAAAAAACAAGGTTTGGGATAGTAGTGGTTGACTATTAGGGGCATGGTAGAATTGTGGGGGATAGTTTTATATTTTGTTTTATATCTTGATTGTGGTTTTGGTTATGTGTTTGTGTAATTTTTTTCAAAACTTTCAGAACTGTACAATAAAAGTGCATTTTGCTATATGTAAACTTTATCTTAATTTAAAAATAAGTCACATTGTTTGACCCTTGAATATTCAAGACTGATTGTGATCATGAAGAGGGGTCCCATTGCATAGCCTGTAAAAATATTAAAACTGCAATTACAACATTCTTTAAAATCACTCACAATCCTGCCTACCCAAGATGTTACATTATTTTATTTTCCCATTTACTATTTACATACACTATAATTCTATAGCTGATTTCAACATTTATTGTTTGTTTCCCACTTAGAAATAAGCATTTTTAATAGAAACATAATCATTATCATTATTTTCCATCTCTGCATTATTCTATTTAGCTGAAATATAATTGATTTGACCTCTCCTCAGTAATGGACATTTAGTCTACATTAACATTTTTAGTATAATAATAAAAACTTCATTGAACATCTTAATAGACATAACCATTTTTTCTTTTGATTTTTCCCCCTTGAGTTGAATTTCAAAGCATGGAATTATAATAATGAGGATGTATCTTCATAAATATTTCCCATTTTACTAAAAATATTTTTGCTTATTTCTGCACCCATAATGGAAATTGGAACAATTTTATAACCTTTCACATTCACTAATATATGATATATATACATATATAATATTTATATCTATTTAATTTGAGTGAAATGGGGTGCTTTGCTTTAATTTCTATTTTTCTTGTGTATCATTGATTTCATTATTTAACAAGTTTGTTTTAAATTTTATATCCATTTGAGGCATAGACTATCTATGTCTTTTGTCCATATGTATTTTTAATATATAAGCACAGCAACTTCAACATGGACAACACCATGAAAAGACTACTTCATCTTCCCCTAAACGTTCCCTCCTGGATTTATGAGAAATTACATTGGGAAACTCTACCAAGTAAAATGAAGCAAGGGACCATGTATTGTTTATCAGTAATCTACACACTGACTACCACATACTGGTACTTGATGTTCAAAAGGAAGAAAGGAAAGAAGGGAGGGAAGAAGAGTGGGAGGGGAAAAAAGAAAGAAGGAAAGAAGAGGAGGGAGGAGGAAGGAAAAGAAACTCATTCCCCAAGGGAAAAGCAATCTTAAACAAGGAGTAATCACCCCAACAGGCAGGTCTGGGAAAAGTTTCTCAGAAAACTTCTAACGATCAGTTATTTGGTCTTATTCTTATTGAATTTCCTTGTCTTGAGTCCCATAATATTTCTATTATGCAGCTAACTACATTGCAGTTTTCTTTTGTTTCAGAAAAACAATCACAAAGAGGACAGATTTAACAAAAATTACTGACCTCAGTAAATTCTCATTCTGTCAAATATATACATATAAGGTATATTTTCTCAACAATGCCTAAGAAATATATTTAGAGGTAAATGAAGTATATCAACTAACACATGATATATTTTATTTGCCAATATCAAATGAAGCAGATTGTTTTGAACTGAAGAATCAAAAGCAAGCATCTATCTTCAAAAAAATTGCTGATACAATTAGGAGCAGTCACATCAAATAGGTTGCCATAGTCACAAAACTTTCTGTAGCTTGTCATGTTTTGATGATTTGAGACAGGTTGTTTGTTTGTTTGTTTTTGTTTTGTTACAGGAATTAAGATGCTTGCCATATTTTCCCCTTTCTAAACATTTCCCTATTCAAGTTTAAAGCGTAATTTTAGTTCTCAGGTGAGGATGAAGTATCCATAAGAGGAATACTATGTTTCTACACAGAAAAAGTGACACCCCTCAATGTATTTGGCTTCCACTTTTCATTACTTGTTTTGCAGAGAGGAAAAAATGCTGGAGTAGGGAAGTTTTCACTCTTAACCCAACTACACAGCTTTGTTTTGTTTTATTTTTAACTCCCCCTCTCTTGTCATTCTAGAGTGCATGACACCAATTTTATTCAGATGAGGCATTTTTGCTTGCCAAGTGACATGGCAAATATAACAAATACATTTCTGGCAGAATAGTGGGAATAGTGAGATATCTACCTTTGACAGGGGTAGCAAAGGCACAGACTGGTGGGCCCATATGAGAATCATATTACCCAAAATAATCTTCGCCACTGCATCCCCCAAGGAATAGCTTTTGGGATATCCACGGCCCCTCTGGAGTGCTCAGAACCAACTTTTCTAATGCAGAAGGATGGATGGTGTGTACATCGGAGGAAAACTGAAATAATCCTGGCAAATTGGGAACTGATGACTGGAGAGTGACATTTGAGATATCCAGAGAGGCCAAAATCAAACATTTCTCTTTTTACTACGAATGACAAGAGCTCTGCATTTCATTGTCACACTAAGTCCTGCTGTGCAGTAACTTAGTAAAATGAAAGCAAACATTACTTGGAACAGTAGCTATGTCAGGCAAAATTCCACAGCTCCAGTTTGCATTTGAATAATAAATTGAAATGAGCCCAACAAATGCTAAGTTTGCAGCAGACTAACAGTAGAAAATAATATACTTAAGAATATTACTATCAAAGGTGGCAAGGGATACAAATGAATGTTGAAATCCGGTATAAAACTGTCCAGTATTTCATTTACCAATTATTATAAAAATGTACAACTGATTTATGATTTCCCTTTTCTGCACTGAATAACACAACAGGAGCTTGCCAGAGAAACCAATTAATATCGATAATATATTCCATTGTTATTATAACTGGTAGAACAGTTCAAAATAGGAAAGTAACCTTCTAGAATTCCAGACGTCTCCAAAATGACATACTTCCAAACTTTACCTCAAAGACAAAGGAAATGACAATTTGGAATTACAGGAATGAAATCATAATTTTAAAAAATTGACTGAGAATAAAGATAGTGTGGTTAAACTCCATAGGCTCTTTGGAACTACCATAAAAGCAATTATTTGCAGGGGGAATCCTTGGAGAAGTGACCAAGGAATTGTTTGACATAGGAAAGTAGGGAGTATTGGAGAAGAATTGGGTTATTCATTCATTCACAGCTTCATTAATCAAAACATTTACTGAGTACCTAATGCCTTGGAGCCATCTGGTAAGATCCTGAGATAAAAAGACAAATATAATAAAAATTCATTTTACAAGATTTCACAAGTCAGAGGGGAAGATGACATGTAGAGAGATTGTGTAAAATAGTGTGAAAATCTTATACTATAATTATGTGTTAGTACAAGGGAAACATTTACAGGACTTTAAGAGAAACACTAAACTCTTTCAGTTGGTTGTGTGTGATGCCGATACTAAATCATAAAGGATGAATAGATTGCAACCATGATCAATTTGTTATCACCATAAGAAAAAAATCCATAATGTATGATTAATTTTTGTCATTATGATACTGAGAGTCACACACATATCTAATACTGAGAATAAGAAGCACTAAGAATGCAAGCCTTTTGGTCCTTCCTGTTGTTAACTCTCAAGACTTAATGACTTTGACTTTTCATCCACTTAATGGCTTTCCTTTGCTCAGTTCCTGTCTCCTGTATGCTCCAATTACATTATTCCAGAAGACTGCAAGTCATATAAAGACCTCAGATTTTAGAGGAAAAAATAGATTCTTGTGATCTGTACACAATGCAGACACTTGAGATAATTTATTTCTACATGTTGGCATCTAGAGACTCTTCCTTATGTTATGCTCACCACAATTAATATGAAAATATGTGCCTTCCAAACTGAAAAATGTCAACAAGCCTAGGAGGATAATGTCATACTTTTCAAAGGTTTCAAAAATAAAACATTTTACAAAATAAAAATTACCCATTACTTCATAACAAATTTGAAGTATTCTAATAAGTGAATGCCACACGCACACCCCAAATCTCCCTGAATTTCACACCTCAGAGTAATAAATATAAATACTTACATGCAAATCACTCTAGTATATCTTTCTTCACCCAAGGACATTTTTTTTTTCATGAGAGAGGAAAAGAGAGAGAGAGAGAGAGAGAGAGAGACATTGATGTGAAGGTGAGGAGAGAATGATACATCGGTTGCCTTCTCATACATGCCCCAACTGGAGATTGGACCTGCAGCCTGGGTATGTGTCCTGACCAAGAATCAAATCTATGACATTTTGGTCTATGGGACGATGCTCCAACCAACTGAGCCACACTGGCCAGGGCACAGGCATACAATTTTTGATAAATAGACTGCATATTTTAGAGTAGTTTTAGGTTCATAGATATATTGAACAGAAGGTATAGAAAGTCCCATGTACTACCACAAAGCCTGTGGTTTACATTAGAGTTCACTGTTGGTGCTGCACATTCTATCATGAATATCGACAAATGTACAATGACACACTGATGTGGACACCAGCCCGCAGTGTCCACGGCGTTATGGATGAAACAAGACATTTACACAGACTACCGAGTCCTGTGGAGGAGGACGGCATGGCTCTCTCCCAAGGGGATAAAAAGCCCACAGCCCTCTCCATGACAGGCCTTTATTTCTTTTCTGGGCATATTACATGATGGTCCTCTTGCACTATGCACAGGTTTGATTTAGGTGGTCACCTTTTACAGAAAACAAAGGAGCCAATGCCACTAATTATGTCACAGAAGAAGGATATTTGCAAATGAAAAGGGAAAAGTGGTTGAACCCATTACTTTCTGTACTGGGGAGTTTTAGCTTGGATTTTAAGAAATTACAGTAAGCACTTGCTGTCTGAATTCAGGGTGAGGGAGTTTTAGCAAAACAAGTCTCAAAGCGGCCTAGGTATATTGCAGGCCTGATTCCGCATGGGAGAAGCTATTCGTGGGCGTGGGTCCTGTGCATCTCTGAGTAGGAGGTGGGCCCACATCACACAGAATGGTCTCCTACAACACATGTCCACTGTTGTAGATAACACACACTATTAACAGATATTTTATTTTACATAGTGACCTGTAATTTCCCTTTTCACCAAATACCCAACTGTTAGAGTCGATATAGATCTGCTTACTTTTTGGTAATGTGGCAGAATCTCATAAATATTTACTTTAATTTCTTTAGAAATAGCTTCAGAATAGACATTTAGTTTTTAGTCTACTTTCTTATCACAAACAAGGTTACATAAATATTCTTGTTCATATATATTGTCATTTTAAGTAGAAGTTTCTGGATATCACATGATATGCAAAGATTCTAGAAATTATAGGGAAAATATCATTGTCTTTGGAATCATACAAAATTTTACTTCAACTATGGTTACATCATTTGCAATTTAAGCCATCTTGACCAAGTGGAACCAGTTTCATCATCAATAAATTGGTGGTGATAATAATCCCTTCATGGGATTGTGAAGATGGAATGAGATAAAATACATAAAATTCCTATGTAAAACTGGAAATAATGTACATGGTTTTACTGCAAGAGTTTTTGTGCAGTTATGAGACAATCAACTCGGTTATCACCACTTCTCTGAAGCAGGGTCATTTGTTAAAATTCAAATCAAAAGGAGTTGGGCTGAGGACGCAGAGCACTAAAAAGGGAATGCCAGTGAGCTAGACAGCCTTTGAAGTGAGCATCAGAACCTGCTGCTGCACACAGCCTACTGGGGGCTTCTAAGTTAGTTACAGGAATGAGGCCTATGCTTCTCTCCATGGAGCCATGGCTCAGTCTGAAAGCGGAGTAGGTGCTGGCCCACAGCATTGACCGGGAGACAGTGACTGCCTAGGTGGTTGTAGTGGCTCCATCATGACAACCTCTGAAGGTACAGGGGACTGGCAGAGGCCTACTAACTTTCTGTATTTTAACGACATTATTAAAGTAGAAAGCCCACTCTGGAGATCTAGGAGTGTCCCTCCCAAATGCAAGGATTAGGGAAAGCTCATACAGATTTTGTCACATCCAGTCTCAAAGAATCAAGAGGAAAAAGGCTGCCTTTGTTGACAAGGGCACACACATACTCACTCAGGCAGGGAATGAGTATGTGTGGTGCATTGCCAAGGAGACAGAAAATTCATAAATTAAGAGTCTCCATGAGCTTTGTCTCTCTGGGGATATCCTCTCCATCACCATGCTCCTCATCTTCCTCCATTTCAGAAGTATTAGGAAAAGAACTTGTGACTTTTTTGTAAAGGACTTATTTACCTCTCTCCCCAAGAGAGTAGTGATTTTCTGATACTGAAACTGATGCATGAGCACAGAGCTGTGAACGCCCAGTTGCACATGCACCTCCCTTGGAATCCAGTTTGTCTGTAAGCCTCATATGTTGTTCACTCCTCTGCATAACGCTAATGAGATGCTGCCTGGTCCATTGCAACATCCTCCCGAAAGAATGACCCAGGATATAGAGGTGATGGAGCTGAGAGACTTACAAGTGACAACAAGGACCTGGCTAAGCTGGACCAGCTATAGCATCAGTCATTCCAAGGAAGAGTAAAGGCCTGGAGTTTCCAGAGGGATTTTCCTGGACAAGAAAGTTACAGGTATGGGACTAGCAATAATAAGGTCTAAAAATAATAATAAACACATTTTGATTAACAAACATTATGTTTCTTCTCAATATTAAAAATAATATTTTTTAAAAAATCATTGTTACGTCAATAGGAGATCATAAACTATGCCAAATGGTGTAGAAATGCAAGGATGTATCAAGTAGTTAACAAATATGTCCTTTTACTGCTTCTCTGGCAGTTGTGATATTAGTCAGCTTTTTAAATTTTGTAGTTTGCTTTTGATTTCTTTTCTGATTCTAAGTAGTAACAATTACATCTCACATTTCTGTGGATTTATTGTGCTCAACCAAGTGATTTTTCTGTGCTAGACAGCGTTGCTCTCAGGACACTTCTGAGACTTTGGGCACAACACAGTGAGAGCCCAGACGCATGGAGAGCTGTGTGAAGGTGCTCTGCACATGGAGGACGGCTGGCTGATGCTGGGACCGTCCCATGGTTCCGCCATTCAGCTCATCTCCCGGACTCTCCATGTGTTCTGGGTCCTCACAGCATGGTGTCCAAAGTCTCCCAAGTGTCCCAAGAATGGCATTCCAAGTTTAAGAAATCAGAAACTTCCAGTCTTCATAAAGTCTAGGCCTAGAATTGGCACAGCACCACTTCTGCCATATTCTAAGGGAAAAACAAGTCAACTTCTCAATAAAAAGATTGACCAAAAATGTGTAGCCATTTTTAATCTACCATGCAAAATGTACAATGGTCAGATCTCAAACATTTGCCCTTAAAGTCCTAGAGAGAGCAGTTGTATAAACCTGATGACTCTTAGGTTAGTATTTTTCCCCTTTCATACATTTGTCTTGGAATTCTTTCTGAAATTATATGAACTTGGATGAATCAAATCAGAGTGTGTTTGCCTGTGCTAAGGGACAACTTGACAACTCCCTATCCTTTTATCACCTATTTCTTTGTCTAACACTGCATTATTTTTGTAATGAGAAAGGAAATCTGTTAAGAATAAATTTGATCAACGTCATTGAATGTAAATTCACTATTAACTCTAAAGTTTAATCGTTCAAATTGACTTCAACCCTGGTAATAAAAGATTGATATTAGTCAATCTGCTTTTGAATAACTATAACCTGAGAGGCTTCCTTTCTAGCCAGAATAAAATAATATAAAGAATTTTTAAAAGGAAAATAAATATTCTTACTAACCTGGAAACAAAACTGATGCCAAACTAATGCTTTTCCAAAAACTATTTCATATAGAAATTTAAGATGTGGATTTTGTCAAAAGTATTCATTTAATCAGTATCAGTCTTAATCAGACTTAAATTTACTAAAACAAATTTTCTTCCTGGTGAATGCCATAATTCTTATATTACAGAGTCATACCATCTGCTGTGACGATAATATTTTGGGAATTTCTTAGAGCACATATTTATGAAATGACTGTATATGCTATTAAAACTGAAGCCACAATGGTAGCCTTTAAATGCATCAAATCTGATGTTTATAATAGCCTAAAGAAAGCCTCAAGACATGTATACCTGCCAAAGAATCCGGAGCAGCAGTTTCCAATATAAACTAACTAAGGGCTGTGACAGAAATTTACACCATTTGGCATCACAGAAACCCAAGCCTTCACCTAACAATGAAGTTTAGGAGTTTCACCCTTTCTAGATTAACTTATTTTTGGATTCCACTCAGGAATATAAAAATGATACATATGCATTGCAACATTTAAATGTCTGAAATTAATGAGGCCATTCTCAAATGTTCTGTTATCCATTGTTATTAAGGTGACTACAGGGGCTGTAAATTCTTCTGCACGCCATTGCTCACATAGTGAGGGCTCTAAAACCTGTCATGCCGAGTGCTGTCTTAGCACAGACAGTTTCTTTAGCCTGTCCAAATGCCCCTTTGTCCTGAGAACGTTTCACTAGTGCAAACTGGAAACCAGTTCACTAAGTTTCTAGATGGGAATTCGGAAACTAACACATGGACTCAATTATATTTCACACTGACTGTCAAAGTAATAAATGTAATTCCTAGAGCAGCAGAAATTAAAACATCGAATTATCTTGTAAAAAGTAATTTTAATACCTAATTGTTCAACATATATCAGTTTGGTGATGTTAGAAAACTGCTTATATATGATTCTACTCTAGCTGTATTTAAAATCATCTCTAAAACTTTATTTTGATTGTTGTTCAAGTACAGTTTTCTATTTTTACTCCCATCCCAGCCTATCCCCCCAGGCCCCCAACTCCCTCCCATTTCCACTCCCCCCCTAGTTTTTGTCCATGTGTCCTTCATAACTTGTTCCTGTAAACCCTTCCCCTTTCCCCCTGATCTTCCCTCCCCTTTCCCCTCTGGTCACTGTCAGCCTGTTCTCTATTTCAGTGTCTTTGTTATATTTTGCTTGCTTGTTTATTTCATTGTTTAGGTTCCTGTAAAAGGTGAGATCATAAGGGTATTTGTCTTTCACTGCCTGGCTTATTTAGCTTAGCATAATGCTTTCCAGTTCCATCCATGCTGTCTCAAAGGGTAGGAGCTCCTTCTTCCTTTGTGCTGCATTGAATTCCATTGTGTAAATATACCATAGTTTTCTGATCCATTCATTTACTGATGAACCTAGGTTGCTTCCAACACTTGGTTATTGTAAATTGTGCTGCTATGAACATTGGGGTGCATAGGGTATTTTGGATTGGTGTTTCAGGATTCTTTGTAGTGGAATTGCCAGGTCAAAAAATGTTCAATGAAGTGCTTGAGATTTATATCCCCTATGGTTATGATTTAAGCAGAAAATTCTAAGGTAAACACATAACTTAAGCGGACCCTTATCCACTGCTCAGTATTATCAACAAATGAACATTACTAAGATAGCAGGACCAAGGATAGTAAGATAACTCTCATTCATTCAGTAATAATTTGATTTTGGCATCACCTATTTATTAATGTTGTTGTCTATAGAAGCTCCTAGAGAATCAGGACTCCAAATGTGTGCTGGAATAGTTTAATTACTGGCTTAACAGAGGACAAACATGTAAAGTTTATTTTAAAACTTAAAGAAGTTGTAAAGAAATGGGAAAGCGTACCCAAGTTTTAAAGAAATGGGAACATGTACCCTTCATATAACTTTCTGAGGCTAACACATCAATGCCTTGAATTCACTCAAGGAAAAGACTTTTTGATGAAATAGTTTCAAAATGAGAAAACCATTCCATGGCTTCCTAAGGTTACACAGTTTCTATCATTATTTTCTTCCTTTGAAGACAACCATAGCAGAGCTGTTTCATTGACTATTGACATTATAAGAAAATGCCAAAACATCAAGCAGGTATTGACAAATAGGATAAGAGCAGAAAGTGCTTGTACAGTATATTGAAGTGAATGCAATGCGCTATTTCTTATCAGTGATGCTTTTCTTTTGGTACAAGAAGATCATTCGGCCAAGATTCCCCGATGGCACTAGTTGCATGCTACTCATGAAAAGTGTATCTACAAAATAGAATTCTACAAAAATAGATGGGAGCTTTCCTTGTTAAGGAGTTTAGAATTTCAATAGTCAGAGCAACAATTCAGCCTTTAAAATCAGCATAGAATGCAAGCTTCTTTGTGATTTGTTTTCTACTATCTTAATTATATCACCATCTATTCACTGCTACAATGTACTATTTCATATTTATTACCACATGCTCTTCTTCAGACTTAAAAGGATAGTCTCTAATGTTGAATCCTGATTCTTGTTATTTTTTTTCAAGGAGTGATTTTTATTGTGAAAACAGTACCAAGCATAATCAATTCCTGGTTGATTGGTTACAAGTGACCAACAACTCAAGTAATCAAAATCCAGTGCATGTATTTAGCACATCAAGCAAAAGCAATTATGGAAGTACGAGAAGTATGAGAAACAGTTTGGAACACGTTCCTTTGGAACATGTATTTTCTCTAGCAAGAGTTAGGAAGACAAATTCTAAGCCTTTTTAACTTACCAGAGACCTGCATTGACTGAAATGATTGTAGAGTAGCCAATGCAGATTCATTGTGAAGCCAAGACAAGTCAGCAAGTACATATGTGACTGGGAATTTTTGCATCCCTCCCTTCCTTCATTTTGACACTTAAAGATAAAATATTTACTCTTTTTTTTTTTTAAAGACTTCCTGCCCTGGCTGGTGTAGTTCAGTGGACTAAGTGCGGGCCTGCGAACCAAAGAGTTGCTGGTTCAATTCCTGGTCAGGGCACATGCCCGGGTTGTGGTCCAGATCCCCAGTAGGGGATATGCAAGACACAATCACACATTGATATTTCTCTCCCTCTCTCCTTCCCTTCCCCTCTCTATAAAAATAAAAATAAATAATTAAAAAAACATAAAAGACTTCTTGAATTTTACTGGCACTTAAATAGAACATGGGTTGAGCATAAAACTCTCTGCAAACAATTTTTAAAGACAAAACAAATGAAACACACATACCACAAACCTGAATATAAAATCTAACTTTTCTCCTCAGTATTCCTGGGCATGGGTTATTGCCCTCATGGCAGCTAGAGCACCCCACAAGTCAGCTCTGAATGAGCCAATACAGGGCTTATCACTCAGAGTGCATCAATGTAATTTCAGAGCAAAACTGGATCTATATAAATTGCCACCTACAAATTGTTTCCGGATTATGCTGTGACAACTTCCTTGGAAATTCTAATACACAGATTTGAGCCTATAACTTACACAGTTAACTTCATGAAATCCCAGATTGACAGTTATCCTTGAGAGCATATGCAGTAGGGAAATTTACAAAAAAAGTACTATTGACATGCTGTCAAAATAAATTACAGTCATACCTTGGTACGCTTCGGCTTAAGACTGCGCTAAACCCAGTACTTGTCACATTTCGATGAGAAAAATGTGTTTGCTTGGGACTCGTTTCACTTGCTAGGACTTGTATGAGTCAGTACCCACCCTGCAAGAGAAAATGCTTCTTCACTCATCAGTTCAGACACTTGCCACGAATTCCAGAGTGAATTAACAACGAGTATCAAGGTATCATTGCATATTCCAAAATATATTATATTTTAAAATTAAGTCATTATTAAAGATAATGGTCATTGAATCTTGCTATGTTAGTGACTTATAGGCATAACTCACTAATATTGACTGCATGGAAATCATAGAAAATAATACTGACATGTGAGTATTACAGTACGTGTCCAGACATCTGATACAACAGGTTATATAGTCCCTGTCACTATATAGGAAAGAAATAAAAAGACTCAGTTATGTATCCATATTGATTGTGGAGGACCATTATCAAAGAAAGCTTTTTTATATAAAAGAAAGTTTGTTTAGAAAATCGCAGGTGTAGAAGAAATGGGCTCAAGGAACAAGTTACAGAAGCAAAATAAGTCCTTGGAGCTTAAGAGAGAGGAAGGTTTTAGTAAATTGCCTGGAAGGAAGAAGTGTCTGTTGGAGGGCAGGGGGTGGAAGGCACAGACATGCTGCAAGAGAGACAGTGCAAAAGCCACTTTTTCTGCAATTATCTGCTTTGACAACCATATGTTGAACAAAGGAGTCAAGTAATATCAGAATTTTTATATACATTACTATTTTCAGTTTTCTTCTAGCCTCATGAAATGCTTATTTTTTAAAAAAAAATGAATGTATAGGCAAATGCATTTAATTATGATTAATTTTATTTCCTTGGTTTTAGACCATCATTTCAGCTTAATTCTGTTTTTCATCTTTCTAATTTATCTTTTACTATTTTTTAATTTCTTAGTTTTATTGAGATTTAATTGGCCTACAGCACTGTATAACTTTAATGAAAGCATAATGACCTGATGCATATATTGTGAAATGGTTATCACAATAAGTTTAGTAATATTCATAATCTTATATAGCTACAAAAAAGAAGAAAATATGAGAAATTCTTTCTGGCGATAAGAACTTTTAGGATCATTCTCTTAACAACTTTCAAATATACCAAAGAGCAGTGTTAACGGCAGTTACCATGTGGAGCATTACATCTCCAGCACATATTTATCTTTTCAACCACCTTCATCTAACTCCTCCAGCCCCACCCCTACCTCCGGTAACCACAGATCTAATTTCTTCAGGAAAACTTCTCCAGTCTTGTAAATATTTTATCATTTTCTACACACCATTATTTTTAATAACATTGTTTTTACCACAGTTAAATTAAGGACCGTTTTTAATATAAGAAATTTTATTTGGGCTATCATCATCAAGATTCATTTACCTAAAACAGTCTACAAGGTAAAGCACATTGTTGAATTAAATAAGTAATAAGCATTATCATTTCTCAATCTTCCAACTTGTCATTCTTTGTTCAGTTGCCCTAATCAGTCTCACTGAATTACTAATCAAGTGATACCACAACATTTGCCTTACTCATCTTTACTCATACTGAGCTGGCTTTAGAAGCTGCGTATACATACACACACATGCATGCACAATCTAAATGCTTCCCTGTCTTTACCTCCTTTGTAATCATTTTCACCATAAAAGAGTCGCTCTTTTCTGCATCTCTAGGACTGAGAGAGCTGGACCAAGGTAAGTGTCTGTATCCATGATACAAGTTTCCCAGCCTGACCTGCAAGAACCACTTAAGTACCAGTGCACTTATGGACTCTTTTAGAAAAATCTTGTTAATCAACCATGAGAGAATTATTCTCAGGATCCACTCCTTGACAAAAACAGAGCAATGTGAGGGCTCTTTTCTAGAAGATTGACCTTGATTTTTCTATAACATTATTTGAGAATTAGTCAAGACCCAAAAATGAAACAAAATGTGAAAACACTTCTCCTCACATCTGTTACTGGAAGAGAAGTGTCCTGATAGTATTATACCTCGCATTACAGAAACAATTTCTCAGAATTGTCTGTATGCTTTCTCCTTTTTGTTTGCTTATTTTTAACATGTTTAAATGTTAAAAATAACATTTAATAACAGATAAAGTTGGTATATGACCTTTATCAACCCTATAGAGGCCTTTTTCCTTGTCTTGTCATAAACACATAGATATCTTAATATGATGCTGTAAAAATGTATCAATAATATTCTTGAAGTACCAAATATTTAGTGGGATGAAGAAGAAGATCAAGAGTATTTTTGCCTATCAGATTTGAAGGTGACATATCTCTTTTAAAGGGCAATTAAAAATTTCTTAGCATAGACCATGTGACTATTTCAAAAGAGCAACATTAAAAAAATGAAATATATAAAGTACAGAATTGTGTTTTAGGAATTACAATATTAAATTGAAAGGGCCTTGTCTAAATAGTTTTCCACTAGAATTATTTCAGGTTTCCAGACAAATAACAGAGATAAAAACATTTATGATATCTGAAAGGAATCATGAATCTTTAAAAAAAATCATTAGGAAAAAGTAGAACTAGTTTTTGAGTTAGAAATTTTGAGTGATTCATGAAATTTCAGCTTCTGGATTTGTTAATAACAAAATGTACCCTCAAAAGTGTTATCTACCTGTCAGGCAGACAGGGGTTATCTTTGTCACACGGGAGTTAGAAGTCTGGGCCTGTCTTTAATTCAGTTTTGTTTAAAGAAATGAAAGTAGATGTCATGTCGTAGGAGTGCATGCAGATTTAATTTCTATAAAGCAATTTAACATTTTCTAAATGTAAAGCTTTTCAAATATGCATTCACTTTGTGTTTTTCCCCAAAAGCAGAGAGAGAAAGAAAAAAAATGCACATAATGTTTTAAACACAAAAGGTTTACTTGATATGTGAGTTCAGGCAGCACATAAAAAGAGTGGGGATGCGGGTGTAGAAGCAGGGAAGCCAATGGAAGGTGAGTTGATGAGCAGGTGACCTCCATTGGGGACCACTGATAGATGGTGAAATGCACAACATGTGTGATGAAATTGGCCAATTTACCCACCAACATTCATCTTTTGTTGATTGAGGTTTTCTCTACGGGCATGAATTTTCTAATTTATCTAGTCCAGTGATGCCAAGTAGGCTATCTGTAACACCCAGAGAATACTCTCAAACAGAAAATTCAGTAAACCATCAGGCTTTACGGAAATTGTATGCAGGTGACCTCCTGAGTAAGCAAACATAAGTGAGTCACTGATGCCATCTGCTAGGCCCAGGAAATCGCATGTAGAGATTTATTCTTTCATTTTGCCTTTCACAGTGAGTACAGGAACGTTAGCAGTAGAATTTATAAAAGGTCTGTGCTACGCAAACAGTAATCTAAGGGTTTTGTTAAATATGAGTTTGTTTTTCAAAAAGTCTCATCCTACAACTAATTCAAAATTTTATTGAAATTATAGGTTATTATATAAGCTGCTTTGTAATTATATAGTTATAATCACAACACATCTTGATATCATGAGATGCCTAATAGTATGATCAAATAAAATTTTTAAAAAACCGAGTACATCTTCTTGAGGGTTGACAGTTTTGGAGGGGGTGGGGAGAAGGAAGGAAGGAAGGAAGGAAGGAAGGAAGGAAGGAAGGCAGGCAGGCAGGAAGGAAGGAAGGGAGGAAGGAAGGCAAGACATTCAGTGATTAGCTTTCTGGGTTTCCATAACAAAATGCTACAAACTGAGTACCTTAAAATAACAAAAATGTATTCCCTCAGAGCTCTGGAGAATAAGTTTAAAATTATGTTGTCAGCAAGGCCATGCTTTCTCTGCAGGCTCTTGGAAAAAGTACTTCCTTGATTTTTCTAGCATGTAGCAGTTGCCTGCAGTGCTTGGTATTCATCACCTTGTAGGTGCATTACTCCAATACCTGCCATGTTATCTCCCCTTTGAGTCTGTGTGGCTGTATTTATTCTTGCAAGGACATCAGTGATTGAATTTAAGGCCTATCGTCATCCAATTCGACCTCATTTTGACTTGATTACATCTGCAAAAACCCTATTTTCAAATAAGGTCACATTCACAAGTTCCAAGTGGAATGAATTTTGGAAAGGCACAGTTTAACCCAGTATACACAGTTAAATTTGAATTTCAGAAAAGCAATGGAGGTTGCCCTAAAATTATGCAGAAGGCATACTTATAGCAAAAATTATTTGTTGTTTAATTAAAATTAAAATTTAATTAGATGTACTATATTTTTATCTGGACTTACTCCTGGAGACTATTCATATTCTTCAGCATCACCTCCTTCTATGTTCCTTTTGAAGAGATTCAGTTTCAAAACTGGTATCTGAAATTAAGGATAAGTGTCAAAGATTCACAGATTGTCTTTAATCTTTAATTATAACCCACTTTCTCTAAATAATTGCATAAGTATTTGATCAATCTTTTTCCTCCATTGCACCATTATCTGTTGGACTCTGAAGTCATAATGAATTCCACTTATTAAATATTTATTGAGTTATTCACAATATATAAAAATATATGGGAATAATGAATATGCACACCCAATCAGATGGTAGAGAGACAGAAATAAGGTTCTCTGCCTCCAGAAAACCTACAAATTAGTTCTAGTGATGAAAAAGATATCTCCCAATAATTGATACGACCAAAGAAATATAAGCAAAGTGGAAGGGACCTCAAGTAACTGCTCTCCCACTCATTCTGGAAAGTTCAAGTCAGATTTCATGAAGAAATAGCTTTGGAATTGCTCCCTAGATGAACAGAATGAAATGTGAAGTTGCGTGAGACACAATTCTAGGTAAAAAGAATAATTTGGCCAAAGGTAGGAGTCATTAGCTTGTTTGGGGACAAATGAGTGACCTAACTCGGTGGTTCCCAAACTTTGTTGTCTGTCAGAATCCCCTGTATTCTGACCTCCTTATAGTTCATCCCAAAGGATGCTAATTCAGTAAGTCCAGAATAGTTCATTTTTTTAAAAGCTCTTTAAGGATTGCAAAATACAATATAGACCCAAATATGTAATAGCTCAAATACAATCTAAGTTTATATTTGGGTCACATAACAGTCCAAGGTTAATGTGGCAGGGTAGAGTCGGGTTTCATAGAAGTGACTGAGAGGGGAAATCTATTCCCTATTTCCATTGCACATGTTATTTTTAGATCTACTCAGTAATCGGAGAATTTTATACCCAAGAAGATTTTTCACTGACACAAGTCTTTTCTTCCCTTCCTTTCACAAATAATTTTTAAAAATTCCTATTACTCATTTCCCATTAAATAGTTAAAGAATCAAATAATAATTTCTATTCCGAGTTCCGGCCAAGATGGAGGCGTAGGCGGACACACTGTATCTCCTCTCACAACCAAAATGAAGGACAACAAAGATTTAGAAACAAGAAAACAACCAGAACTCATAGAAAATTGAAGTGTATGGAAGTCCAACCATTCATCCAGACCGGTAAGAGGGGTGGAGTCGCAGCAGGAAAAAGTGGAGGTGTGGACCCACGCAGGCAGGCAGCAGTGACTGGCAGACCCCAGGCGCACAGTGGCAAGCAGCAGACCCGGGGCACGGGGTGGCAACTGTGCAGACTCAGTGAAGCCGCACAAGGCAGCTGGCTGACCAGGGGGTCCCACATTCACGCGCAGATAATCCAGGCAAATCAGAAGCAGCGGAAGGGACTGGAATCCAAGAGTGAGCAGAGCAAGCACCATCGTTCCCTCTCAGACCCCACCCCCACATACAGCGTCACTACCCAGCGACTGGGCTGCCCCACCCTGGGGAACACCTAAGGCTCCACCCCTCACTACGTAACAGCCATGACTAGACCAAAAAAATAAAAAAATAAAAATAAACAAAAAAAGGAAACAAAAATGGCTCAAACCTGAGAATAAAGCAAAGCCCCAGAGCCAATTCATCTAAGCGACGAAGAGATAGCCAACCTATCAGATGCACAATTCAAAGCCCTGGTGATCAGGATGCTCACAGAATTGGTTGATTTTGCTCACAAATTAGATGAAAAAATGGAGGCCACAATAAGTGAAATGAAGAAAAACGCACAGGGAACCAATAGAGATGGGAGGAAAACTGGGACTCAAATCAATGGAGTGGACCAGAAGGAAGAAAGAAACAACCAAACAGAAAAGAATGAAGAAACAAGAATTCAAAAATGAGGAGAGGCTTAGGAACCTCCAGGACATCTTTAAACATCCCAACATCCAAATTATAGGGGTACCGGAAGGGGAAGAAGAAGAGCAACAAGTGGAAAACTTATTGGAACAAATAATAAAGGAGAAATTGCCCAATCTGGCAAAGGAAATAGACTTCTAGGAAGTCTAGGAAGCTCAGAGAGTCCCAAAGAAGTTGGACCCAAGGAGGAACACACCAAGGTACATCATAATTTCATTACCCAAGATTAAAATGGAGAGAATTCTAGAAGCAGCAAGGGATAAAGGCAGAGTCACCTACAAAGAAGTTCCCATCAGACTGTCAGCTGATTTCTCAAGAGAGACCTTCCAGGCAAGAAGGGGCTGGAAAGAGGTATTCCAAGTCATGAAAGTCAAGGACCTACATCCAAGATTGCTCTATCCAGCAAAGCTGTCATTTAGAATGGAAGGGAAGATAAAGTGCTTTTCAGATAAGGTCAAGTTAAAGGAGTTCATCATCACCAAGCCCTTATTATATGAAATGTTAAAGGGACTTATCTAGGAAAAAGAAGATAAAAAATATGAACAGTAAAAAGACAGTAAACTCACAGGTATTAACAACCAGACCTAAAACAAAAGTCAACTAAGCAAACCACTACAACAGGAGCAGAAACACAGAAATGGAGATCACATGGAGGGTTAGCAACAGGGGAGTGGGAGGAGAGAGGGGGACAAGGTACAGAGAACAAGTAGCACAGACGGTGGGTAGAAAATAGACAGGGGGAGGGCAAGAATAGTGTGGGAATTGTAGAAGCTAAAGAATTTATGACACATGGACATGAACTAAAGGGGGGAATGTGGGTGGGAGGGGGTGTGCAGAGTAGAGGGGAATGAAGGGGGGGAATGGGACAACTGTAATAGCATAATCAATAAAATATATTAAAAATAAATAAAATAATTTCCATTCCAAACTAATTTATTAATGCCCATTACTAATGGTTTCCAATTGGTAACACAAAAGGAAAACAACCAAATGTTCTCAATTCTAAAACATGAACAAAACTATGTCAACTGATTATTTATTTTAGGTTAAAGACATAAATCAGTCAGGAGAACATAAGATAAATTGCACTGAAATAGAGAAAGTGGCTTTTTTCTTTTAAACCACCAAAAAATTATCTAAAAATAACAGTTTAAATAATTAAAAATAACAAGGTAAGTCAAAATTCAGACTGTTGCTTGTTGTGTCTCTGCATTTCAAATCATGTTTAGAGAAAAAATTTCTATTCCTCAAAGGAGGCAAAATACTCAACTCTACACATAAGAATATGAACTTTTAGAGAGATGATTCTCAGTGGTATGGAAAATTCTTAAGGTCTTTCACTAGAAAATTTTGTTATTTTTATTTTAGGAAGGCTGTACAACATTTTCATGTGATGCATCACCTTCACATAAATAGAGCACCAAGTATGTTCTATTTGTATAAAAGGTCAACATGCTTTTCATCTACACAGCAGGTAATGATGATAACTAACACTTACAGTTTATGAAGCACATGTGTCTGCTCAGTCCCATGTGGTCCCTAACAGTTATGGAGGTGGCATGAGATGCGGGCTACTGTTTTCATTTCCTTTACCGTACAGGTAATCAAGCTGAGGCTTAATCAAGTCACTGGAGGTGCAGTGTCCCAGTGTCCAAGGATACACAGCTTCTTAGTGAGAGAAGCAGTCCTTGAACCTGATTCACAATCCTGATTAACAATCCAGGGGTCTTCCTATCACACTGTGAAGTTCCAAATTGTTTCAGGAAAAGCTTGTCCTCTTGAAATAATGTACCAGAATAGAGAATGTGCAATTGTTCTCTTTGCCACAGATTTGTGAGAGCTATTATCGGGTTACATAGCTGAGAATCAGCTATTGGAGATATGCAAATTTTATTAGGATTTAATATCTCTGTGGTTTTGTTTTAAAATTACTTAGCAAGCTGAACTAATCAATATGATCAAATAATGGTCTATGATATTCTATTTTGAAGCAAAGCTGTTAGATTAAAGGATCCAAAGATAAAATCTGAAACTAGTAAACTCCTGCGATTAATCTCCTTTATCGCTTTAATGAAATTCAAACTGAATCACAATGCAAGTTCAGAAATGAAGAGTTTAAAAAAGAAAACACAAGAATTGCTTCTGCAGAGTTTCATTTCAAATCAAGTCTTAGGCTAAGCCATGTCCTAAAACCCTGAAATGGAGGTTCACACTGCAGACTTTCAACTGTCATTGCAATAAATGAGGTACCACTACAGTTAAGCAACATCATTTGTGGTGGAAAGTACGATGCTTGTTTACCAGTGTTATTTTACCTCAGATTAACGAGCCCCAAAGCTTCCTATTCAGACCCTTTTAAGGGAACAATGGTTTCATGAATCATCAACTTTTAAAGTTCTCCTGAAGAAACTTAATTGATATGGCAATATGCTCATGATCTTATATTAATTGTGGAAAAACATGACACCAATTGAACCGGTTTATGAGGGCTTCCATAGTAAAATATCACAGCCTGGATGGCTGAATCAATAGACATTAACCTTCTCACAGTTCAGGAGGATACAAGTACACTATCAAAACTTTGAAAAGTTTGGTTTTCTCTGAGGCCTCTCTCCAAGGCAAGTACATGGCTACCTTCTTACTGTTTCTATATGGCCTTTCCTCCATGCATGCTCACTCCTGGTGTCTTCTTCTTAGCTTATAATGATGCCAGTCATGTTGGATTAGGGTTCCATCTTAACAGCTTTATTTTAACTTAATGACCTCTTTAAAACTTTATCTCCCAATAAGGTTGCATTCTGAGGTACTAAGGGTTTGGACTTCACCAAATGAAACTTGAGGGGGTGACATTTAATTCATAACACAAATTATATGCAGAAAGACTTTTCTCTGGCTACAGGTGCATGCATAGTATGAAAAAACTCAAAGGAAATATCACAAAAGTTAACAAAATCAATGAATAGAGTAAGTAAGGTTAATTTTGCTTTAATCTTTAAATTTTTTTCAATTTTTAAATAATAAATGTTTATTTAAAGAAGAATGACTCAAATCACTGATCATAAAATATTGGGCTGATTAAGAAGGTATAACTGTGAAGTGAAAGACTTCTACACTAATCTATCTGTATTGGTGATTATCTTTGTTATTTCACTTCTTTTCCTTTTTCTTTTCTTAAAAGAAACTATTTCTTCAACCATAAACTATTTCTTCAACAAGAGCCTTAGACAATAGCCCAGGAAATAATACTAACAGAAGAAATACTCTAGTTGATACATGGTCCTTTTTTTTTTTTGCCCCCTATAAAAATGCTGCTGACTACAGTAATATTTTAAGTGCTTTCAGAGCATAGACTGTTGTATTTATCTTTGAAAGTTTTAATCTCTAGCATTGCCTTCCATTGAACACATGCTCAATAAATATGGCAAAAGACAAGACACCCAAGTATTTCATAGCTATTCCTTAAATCAGAAAACAACAGAAAGTGTACTGAATTTGAGTCAAAGCAATTTGGTTCGAGTCCTTGTTTTGTTGACTGTCACATGGGTAACTTTCAGCAATCCATGTGAGTCTTTTGCATCTTGGTTTCCTCATGTGTTGGTAATGCAGAAGAAAATCAATTGTATTACAGCTTGTTTAGGTCCAAGGAGAGAATTATCTTTGTTTAGAAAAGATCTGCAATAAAACACTTGAGATAGAAGGTAAGATCTTGAGGACAGAAGCAGCAGCCAAGGGAGGGGCAGGGAAGGGTGGGAAGGAAGACTTAGTTTCCTTGCACAAGGAAATGAGATAAATATGGTTCTTATGGTTGAAGGGAGAATGAGAAAAGAAAGAAAATAAAAAAGGAAATAAAAAGGGAGAGGGAGAGAGGACAGCAAGTTGGCAAGAATATAGAGGCATAGCACGACATGTCACAAGCACTAGAAACCTCTGGGGAAGGGCAGGAGAAAGACCTAATATACAATTTTAAATTGCTTACTGTATAAGGTACAGTTTGATCCCTCATCAAAATCCTCACATTTTAATAGCAGTTCTGTTATACTGAAGAGCTTTATATTGATGGTAAATAGTGGGGGATGTGGAGGGAAGACGGATGACTCAATGAGAAAGGGCAAGCCATTCTCAGGAGTAGCATGAAGGAGCTAAGGCAACCATGACAATGTGAGCCATCTCAGAATTTGCAAAAAAAAAAAAAATTAAGTCTGGCTTTGGATTTCCACAATCCATAAATGATCTTATAAGTTCTTAAGTGGTTTGGAGATCTCAAGTGATATGCGGGTCATATGTTAAATGGAATGATTATATTCCATTACTGACATTATAGAATTACTATGTCAATCAAATAAAATAATAAGAGCTAACATTTATATAATACTATATGCTAACCATTTTTGGAAGCACTCTAAATATTTTCACTTTTTTAGCCCTCACAAGGATGTCATGAGGTTCCTACTGGATATTTTGTATTCATTTTATAGGACAGAAAAAATAACTTGCCCTAGTTTACATAGCTAATAAGCAACTGGTGGAACCAGGATTTAAATCTATAATAATTACAGTATCATAGCCCAGGACAAAATAACAAGTTATGCATTATTCTAGTATATTGTAAGCAATGTAAGGTGTCACTCTATGGCATTTAGACAGCTTGATCAGTCACAGATAGACTTAAGGAGGGGAAGAGTGATAGGAGTACATAAGAATTGATCCACCTCTCAGATTAATAATGACATCCCTGATGCAATTTGTATAGTTTTGCTTATTATAGTTTTGTGACAAAAAATATTATATAGCTTTGCCTTTTGCCTATAGTAATTTATTATAGTTCATGCAGACATCCTTCTGCTTCTGTTATGGAGACGTGCCTGAATTCAGGCACAGGGAGTGATGGGCTGAAATTCAGTCCTTTGTTAGTCAAGCTACAGCTACTCAAAGGGGACAATTTTGAAATCCCACACGGGAGTGCTAATAGAGCAGCAGATCCTGTTTCCTCTCTTTGACTTAACAATCATCTAATCATGGGGAGACTCCCTCTCAGTCCCCAACTTGGCCTCCTCCTCAGGCTCCTAACCCCATGCACAATACCTGACATTCTGCTAGAGTTAACCATTATGCTATACTATCCCCCCCTTTCTTTGTATGTGAGATCCTTGAAGCCAAGAGCTAAATGTTTCCGAACTTCAAATGCTCAGCAAAGTGCTAAGAACAGGGTAGGTCCTGAAAAAATGTTTTTCAATAAAGGAATAAAGAACCATATAGATTTTTCTTGAGAGAGACATGCTAGGAAACCATTGGCCATACACCCTGGTAGAGATTCTATGTGAGAATCCTGAGTTGAAATTGAGTATTAGCTTTGATTCTAAATAGCTCAAGGACTTTGGGCAAGTCACTTAAACTTTCTGGCCCTCAATTTTTTTAATAAAATAATTGGTTTAGATAAAACTGATCTTTTGGATCTATTCTAGTTCTTAACTTTCTATTAATGCTCTCCTCTTTCAGACCTATGATTAACAAACAAATGCCCTTTACAACCCATTAATCAAGTTGGAATTAATACAAAATGTATGCCTTTAAATCATTATTTTATGTTTTTCTTGGTCCAGGTTCAAATATTTACAGTCCTCAAGAATTTACAATTTCTCTTCTGTTATACTCTTGCTAAATACGTTCTTAACCAGCTATATGATCCAATTTGTCTGTCTTTATTACTGATGGCTGGACATATAAACTATGTGGCATTAAAAGAGAATGACCTCTCTCAGACAGCTAATTGTCCCAATGTTTCTTTTTTGAAGTACTAAAAAATATTCGTCATACATGAAAGTGAGATGGCTGAAGACTTTAATGCCTGAAGCACTTTAACCTTCCCCAGCAGCTCAGGTTGATCTGCTTGGCAGATGTGCCAACAGGAGAGAACATAGCGGGTGGGAAACAAGACATTAACAGGCTCAAAGGCATGGCAATTAGCAGTCCATTATCTCCCCATCAAGACTAGATTGTTTTCCCAATAAGCCTCTGAATTAACCAACCATCACATTCCAATGCAAATCAATTAAAGGCATCTTATGGTATTATTTCCAGACTTTTCATAGTAAATTGATTTATATTTGCTTAATTCCATGTATTTTTGACAAACTAGCATACTTAAGGTCTTGTTCTGCTGATATGATTGATATTGTTTCTGAATGATACAGAACCACAGAAGAAAACAGTATAAATCTCAAATTAATATATTTCCATAGTTAAATAGTACAAGTTTTAAAATCATTATTAAATGGTGGGAAATCAGTAGTTTTACCCTGACAAAAAAATGTATGTTTGGGAAATAGTATAGCATATGTTAAGTATATAATCATGTGAAAATTTCCTTTTAAATTTTGTCACTTGTTATAACATTCCTGTAAATCACAGTACCATCTCTCAATTTGATTTAAAACTGAGAAATTCTCTTTCTCTTATCTGTGACATCAAAGCTCACTGGAAAAGGAAGCACATGGACCTCCATGGCTGTGGCTGGATTGGCACTTTTTGTTCACTGCTCTAACACTAGTCAGAGAGAGGTCTTTAGTAAGGACAGAGTTGGTTACACTTTGACCATTTTCCTCTACCTCTACCCAAATCAGGGCTAACCCTCCTGCTGTCTGACTTCTGTATATATTCTGAGTCCTTTCCTGTTTTTCATCGGGAAGTAATTTGTTACTCAGTCATCTCCCATCAAGTTCACCTAGATCTTAGTCAAATCTAACCTTGGGTCACATTCAGCATTCCTGAAGCTTTTCATATGTGAATTCCTTCAAAACTCTGAAGAAAGCTATGGACTCCTCCCATGGTATAAAATTGTGGAACAAAAAAGTTCTTGACCCTCCTTATCTCTACAGGTCCACCCCAAAACATCTTCAAATATTTTTCAAAAACCTCTAATAATAAAATAAAAAGACACAATTTTTCTTATTTGTTCAGCTTCTTACAACTATGAGCGAATGAAAATAAGTTGTAGTGTTACTTCACGCATTAAGAGCATCGCTCTCAAACTACTTTCAGCAGAGGTTACAGAAGTTACAGAATTAAAGTACTTCTTAAATTGTTAAAATAAAAGTGCATCATTAGAACAATGACTCAGCTTTTGGGTCAAGCTGAACGTCCCCCCCCCCCCACCAAAAAAAGCGCTCTGCAGTCCATTTTCTGAATTTGTGCATTATGCTGCACTAAGCATGCATGTACATAGTAGCATTCCACTCAATTAAAAATATAACTAGTAGTCACAAGAAGGACTCATTTCTCATTTTAGTGCACTTAGAATAGTGATATTTGAATGTTTTTGATGAGAAACCTTTGGTGGAGAAAACTCTTATATTAGAGTAATAGGGAAAAGAAAGAAGTAGAGTTTCTGTGACTGAAACTGGCATCGGAACCACACCCCTGCCTGGTAGCCTTTACCTTGAGGTGTCTTCATGGAACCCCCAGTGCTCCATGGAGCAGAGTCTGAAGCACACTGACATAAAATATTTTTCTGTGTTGAATTTGCATATGATGATGCAATAAATATGTCAATGAATAGTGCTAACAATGCTCCCCATCTTACACAAACCCCAAAAGGGAGACAATCCATGATCCCATAACTCATTTTGCTAGAGGTCCCTGGTGATGACTGTTTTTCCAGAAATTCAAGAAGGCAAACGGCACCTTGCTGTTATATTGAATGACATACCCCTGCCATGTACGGCTGGCTTCAGCTTGTCTCCACACATGAGTGAAAGTCTGCCTTGCTATTTTTTTGTCCTGTCATCACTACTTAATGTATAACTAGAAAAATAGACTCTACTGTTTCCTATCTGTTTAGGGCAGACAGATTGTCAAGTCTCCAGTGGTTAGAAGAATATACTGGTCTCTGATGTCAGTCTTTAAGATAACTTTAGCACACAGAAATTCAGAATCTTCCATTTTCAGCCTATAAATTGCCTGGATACAGAATGGAATGATAATTAATTAACTTATTAATGAGAAACCCTAAAAGACAATTCTTGTTTTCTATATGTGGGCTACTTCTGCCACTTAAGTTTTACCAGGAATACTTTTCAACCTCACCTAACTATCTTAGTTGCCATGGCAAACCTAAATTATTCTCAATAACCCCCTTCTTATGTGAAGCCTCCCTTCGCACAAATCTCACAGAGATGAGTTTGGTCTGCATTCATTAGTGCAATTACATTGCTTCTATTGGACCATCAATTCCTTGAAGCAGCATTCATACTTTATTTATTTATGCCTTGAAACTTACTTCAAGGCTTACTTCAAGGCCTGTCACATAATGGATTGTCAAAAATGTTCATTAGGTGGATAATATTGACTATTGTTATCAGTGAGGTACCTCACAGAGTTGTTTTCTGAACAGACACACTAGGAAATCTGACAATCTGAGTGGTACCTGAGCTTGCAGTCAAGGACAATAAGGCCACACGCTAGCTTCAGCCTCCCCACCTGTCACTTCTTACCCATCAAAAACTACTTATTCCATCTTTGGAAGAAAAATGACCATCGTTAAAGCTAAGAGTACATATATTATCATATATCTGGATTTTGCTTTTGATATTTTATTCAATCTTGACCTGTTAAATCTCTACTAGATTTGAGTCAATGTAGCAGGGCTTTAATTTTTTTCAAAGAAACACATTTTTAAAAATCAAAGCCATATTTATTTAATATAAAGCCATATTATTTTATTTAGAAAAATCCCTAGAGCTAATCCTAGTACCTAAATTTAAGACCTGTTCTGTAAACCAATATTAGTTAATAAAATATAGTCAAAAAATGTGTTTAGCTTTCTAGCACTTCTATGCAGTGATCAGGTCCACATGAAAGGCACAACACAGTCACCAGCCATGGAATCCCAGAAAAGAAACAGGCACTCTAAGAAAAGTGCTAATTGCTTTCATATATTTCTGCAAAGCTAGAAAAATCTGAGATAGAAAGGGGGGAAGTAAACTCTTCTCAAGCAAAAATATTTTTCTATTATTTCTTTTTTCAGGATTTAAATGTTTTTATTTTTATTTTTTAATCTTTATTACATATTTTTGGCTTTACCACTTACTCCCCCATACTCCCTCCCCCTAGTAATCACCACCACACTGTAAACTATCTTTTAAAAGTTCACTATAGTTGGAAGTAGTAAGGAAGTATTGTACATGTTGGCAAATATAGACTCTGGAATTGGAGGCCTATACATGCAATCCAGCATCCTCACTTACTAGCCTGCTAACCTTGGGCATATCTCTTAATTTTGTGTTCCTGTTTTCTCATAAATAAAATGGGGACTAAAAATGGTACTTACTATGTAGGTTTATTGTGAGGTGATAAAAAGTGCTTGCAATTCATTATGAGGACTCAGTGTCTGTTACGAAGTTATTGTAGAAAGTTCTTCCTATCAGCCACCCTCTCTACAGACCTTTGCAAAGAAAAAAAATCATTCCTTCATTTGATCAATATTTACTAATCACCTTCTCTGTGCAAGACACACATTGGTGACATAGGCATGGACAAGACAATGTAGGACTTCAGGAAGTTTATATGCTAATGGAGGACACTAGGTAAAAAAATAAACACATGTTTTCTGTAATAATATTGGGGGGAAATGAGCAAGGGGATAGAGAGAAGAGGTGTATCCCCTTTTCATGTAACGGCCAGCAAATTCTCTGATAAATACAAAGTAAAACCTGAACCTGAAGGGGTAGGGGAGTCATGTGAGGATCTGGCAGGGAAGTGTTTAAAAAAAAGGGAGAGTGAGTATAAAGGTATGAAGCCAGAACTGCCTTGAATTCAACATCAAATAGGCCAGTGTGCTCAGAGCAGGATGGGCTTGAGGAGAGGGGCCGATGATGAGACCCTAGAGGTGGGTGTAGGGACCTAATCACACAAGGCCTTGGTAGCCTTTGGGAAATTCTGGCCGTAGCTCTAAACGTAATGTGAGGCCAGTGGAGGAGTTTGCACTGCAGAGGGGTGTGATCTCATCTGCATTTTTAAAGGATAATTTTGACTGTTTTGTGAAATAGAGACATTGGATCAAGTGTAAGAAGAGTGAATTGGGTTATATGGAAGTGATGTTGACAGAAGAGGCAATTTTCAGGGTATATTTCAAGATAGAGTTAACAGGGCTTGCTACAGAATGGATATGAGTTTGCAAGGAAATTTAGATACAAAGGTGACTCCTAGTGTCTTTGGTCTGAGCAACTAGGTGAATAGCACTGTCATTTAAAACATGGGAAGACCAAAAGTGGCCCCAGTTTGCAGAAGATCCGCAGTAGTTTTGGGCATGTTGGTCTCCTAATCTGAAGTGAAGGGGGTAATTGTTTAAAGTAAAACTGTAGATATTTAAGAATGCATAGAATCACTTCAAGTGTAGATATGTAAGAGCTTATAAAGTTGTGCCCTGAACCCACTGACTTTCAGAAGCTGGGAAAAGGACAAGAAATTGCAGACAACACTGTAAAACAGCAGTCAGTAAAATAAAAGGAAATCATGAGGATGTGGTACCCTCAGGGATATGTGAAGAACAGTTCAAGGACAATGGAGTAATAGACCACATCAAATGCTGAGGCTAATCTGAGCTCTGAGAAATATGGAGGTCAATATTGACAAGAACATTATGGTCAAGTGGTGAGAACAAGAACATAATTTTGTGGATCAAAAAAAGTACAGGAGATGGGAAAAATGGGAGTGGTGTATAGACATGTCATTTTAGGAATTTTACTATGCAAAGATCAAAATTGATTATGAATGGAATGGCTAAAGAATGTTCAAAAAATCTATTTTCCATGGAAGATGTAACAGTATGCTGTTCCTTCTCTAAAAGTAACTTTTTGGATTGAGCAAAGGATGGTAATTCTATCTCTTCTATAAGCAAATCTTCCACCAAATCTGTGGTGGGTAGTCTAAAGGGGATTCATTCCAAGTAGTTAGATGCTTAACCTGGATTTAAACTTCATACAGTTGGGATTCCATAAAGGAGATGCAGAAACACTTCCTTTTTTTCTGAGTTAGGATTTATATTGACCTGTGTTGTAGAATCAAGTAAAACAATTTCTCTAAATTTAATTTTAAAATGAAAGCATTTTATGTCTGCTTTCTAGAACAGGAAATGTCATAATGAAAAATTGGTCATGTATGATAAGTGTAGTCTATCATTCTTGTTTCTAGAAAAAGAAAATCTCAGCTATTCAGAGATGTCTCAGTGAATCAACTACCTAAATTCATGACAAGGTAAGAAATGTTTTTTATAAATATGGAAAATTAAATTGAGACTGTTTTGACTAGTTTATGTCAGAACTGTCCTTTGTATAACAGTGCAATGAACTGTGTTTCACTTAATAGCAACTAAATGTGTTTTTAATGATGTTATAATAAACCTAAAATCTTGAGAGTGTTGCTGTCAAAGTATAATTGTTTCAAACTTGAAAAACAAACCATTTACCCCCAGTGCAATGTTTATTTGCAGATAAATGGCTTGTTTTCACCTTGGCATTTTCTGATAGCTGGAGGAGACATATCCTTGGTAAAAGTTCTATTATCTTTATCCCTTATTTTAATCACGAGCATCTGGTTGAGGTTTAGTTCCCTCTCAACAAAGAAGAAAATGGGGCCATTTCAAGAACCAATAAAGGGAATCTGTGTGTGATAGGTGCGTCCCCATCAGGATCACCTGGTCCTGGATGCCAGACAAGCCAAGGGAGGGCACCTGCCCCATTTGTAATACTGCTTAAAAAATCTGCTGGGACCTCCAGAGAATATTCTGTCCTGAGTGAAATTAGGGTGTGAAATTTTGCTTTGTAGTTGTCAAGTAGATCAGCCCTAGAAATAAAAACACTGTCTATGATGAAGACATTAAGGAACAAAATTAGAATGAAGCTCCAGGTCACTCGTTTCCAGCAATGTCTCTTTGAAAATAGAGTAATATCAATATTTCAGTCGCAGGTAAGAGAATGGCTTTGCAGACTCCTAGTTGGAAAACATGCACTTCAGGTTGATTGTACTTGAGATCGAAGGTACCATCTTCACTATTCCCATATAATCAAGGAGATCCTGATGTGCCACTGGCCATTAGTACCTTTTCCTTTACTGTCTCCTCACACCCACCTCAACATTTACAACTCCGTCCCACACACCTTACCTCTTTGACATTGAGCTCTCTTTCAGAGGTCTTTTAGAGAAGCTAATGGCATACCTAACACACTTTACTTCTTCTTTTATTGCCTTAAATCACAGTCATCAACCTGCTGAGATGCTGAGACCACATATCATAACAAATTGTCCTTCCCTCTCTCCACGCTCTCACAGTGACATGGAAACAGCTGTTTGAGTCTGACTCATCTGCAGGCCCTTCTTAGGAAACAGGCTGTCTGGCTTGAAAATATAAACTGGACCAATTCAACTTTTCTCTCTGGATTTAGAATTGAAAAACCCATTCAAGAGACTGAATGGTTAGCCAAGAGAAAGGCTATGAGGCAGAGTGAGAAGCCTGAGTGAACCATAATAGGTTAGATTCTGAGGCATAGGCAGAAAGTGTGAGTGAACATAAGAAGCGTATCAGTCGGGGAAGCAGAGATAATGTGCCCCAGTGCAGGGACCCATCAGCATCCACACCATCTGAAGCGAGGGCTGTCTCAGGTCCAGGGACAGAGAATTCCTGTGAGGCCAACACTTCTGTAGTCCCTGATCTTGGATTTCCATACAATTTCACTTCTTACTAAATAAACACACTTTATTTCATATCTTGAGTGTGTTTCTATACTTGAAGAAAAAATATGTAACTAAAAGTGAGCTACCAATATAGATAGCTGAGTAAAGCTGGATAATTGTTGCATAGCTTGCAATTAATTGAGGAAGAGAAACTATCTTCTTTCCATGGTTTTCTGGAGTCCGGTCTTCCAGCAAAGAGATGCAAATTCAGTCACATATCTTGACAACGAACATTTTGTGACAACGTAAATCTCAGAATAGTAGACTGAGATGGGCCTCAGATATTTTCTAGGAGTCAAGGCCACAGTTCTCTAACTTTTGGGACAGACTTCTTTTAATTTTGCCAAAAAAAAAACATTTTATATAAAAAATATCCAAGCATAGAAGCTTTTGTTGAGCAACTCAGTCCCCTTTAATACTCCTGCCCTAAATCAAGAAGCCCTAAGAGTCCCCAGAACTCAATTTAAATGCAATTAATCTCTCATTTAGTATGTGGACTATGAAGGATTTAAACACTGCTGTATGGGAACATAACCATGTGGCTTCATCTCTGAGACTATCTATAACCCCCGCTCTGCCATACTAATATTCAACATACCAGTAAGAAATTATTTTATATTTGTTCTGTGTGTATTCTTGTGAAAATTTCCAACATCATAGGTATCAAAACCCCAAATATTTTAACATTCATTTTAGGCAAATATTTCATATCACAGTATTTTTTTACAGAGCATATCGAAAGTCTTTGCCAAAGCAGATTGGATTGGGCATCAGCCCAAAGGCTGAACTTTAAAGAGATGTTGAGTATGTCTCAAGAAGTTGTAAGGTAAAAACTTAAGGCTGAATAATGATGAGGTCTCCATTTGTGTAACTTAAATATGCCTTTCAGTTTGAAAAAAAAAAAAGACATGGTTTGTATTAAAAATGGAGTCATTTAAGTAATAGTAGCATCTCTTAAGTTTGACTTATTTAAATTTCAAAATGTTGCCTTCTACCCATATTTCAAACCACATTAACAGCAAAATCTACATAGTCTGAAAACAAGCAGCTGTGGATCAGTAATGAGGACAGCATCAGAGCCTGTGACAGAGGTGTCAGTCCTTTCGGGACCCACTCTGCCCATCTTCCCTGTTACACCACCCCAATTGTATTCTGAGCAGCAAGGTGCCCATTTAGTTGACTATATTTCCAGTATCCCTTGGATCTAGACATGGCTAAATTCTGGCTAAAAAGGCATAATAGAGGAGTCGTGTGCTACTTCCAGGAAGACTGGTTTAAAGAAAGCAGTCTCACCACCTATCTTGCTCTCCTCACTCTCCTCACTCTTGATGCCTCAAATGCAGATTGTGACGGCTAAAGATCTAAAACCATCTTGGATGATGGGTTGACCTTGAAGATGGCAATAACATAATAAGACATAGTTGCCATGCCAGCATTTGACTGCCTACTCCCAGACTTGATATGCAAGAGAAATAAATTTCTGTTATTCCACTGTTGTCTGGCATTCCCAGTAACAGAAAATTAAACCAAATCCTCACTGATTCAACAGCTTACCTTACAAGCCATTCTTCCAGAGCTATGGCATAGGAGGTCAGAAGACAAAGTAAATGTGATGATTACTTTCAAAAAATTACAGATACATCTGCTCCTCTCCTGCCTGCACTTGTGGCTTTCATTTTTTAAGTACAAAAGTTAAGAACTGTGCCATTGTTTGAAGAAACAACAAAACAATCATTCTATAAAAATATGACAGTTACCTATAATAATGTGAAATTATATCAAAACTTATTCTAAATGTCTTTCATACTTAATTTCTATTGGATATATGAGGATTAGTTAATTTTAAAATAAGGGTGAAGTACATTTCTTTTCTTGGAAATCTTTCTAAGGATTTGTATATAGAAAAGTGTATGTGTATATATATGACTATGTATATATGTATATGTATATGTATTTATCCAAAAACAAATACATGTATATGTTTGAATATGCATATATAGTATATATATATAAATGTGTGTATGTTTGTATATATAGTTTCCTCCTGTCAGAAATAAAAGCAAATAGAGACCTTTTCTGAACTATATTTCCATACCATTATTGAATATTATCTGTATTTGAAAAAAAACCCACAAGATAACTCCCTCAATCAATTAAATATTTTTATTGTTAACATAACTGTCATTTCACAGAGAACATTAAGAATATCCACTCCTCTTTCTTAACTATGAAATACATTTGCATTAAAAAAAGAACATCTTTATTTCTTTAAAGTTCATACATGCCTGCTGGTTATTTCCCCACTAAAGTCATAATCTTGTTTGTAACATCATAATCATTTACCCAGCAAACAATCAGGATGTCACTAACAAAGAATTATGACTTTAGGTGGGGGATAAACTAGAGGCACAGATGAATTCTCAGGAAATAAAGACTGGTTTTATGAAAATGTGGTTAGCAATAAATAACCAGGGATGAAACTTATGCTGTAACAGGATATTCTATAAAAAACAGGTTTGGGAGGTATAAATAGTATGTTTTTTAAATTTCTCCTCTTTGAAAATATTATGCAGAGTGTTTATAAAGTACCAGTGTAGTGTGAATATTTAAAAACTCTGAACTTACACATGATGGAAGAAATCTGTACATAGTGAACAATGTTTCAGAAATATTTTTAATAAATTTAGATTTTAGCCTTCAACATAAATGCTAGCTTTATACATCATTCAATCTAATTGTCCAAAGCACTGAAACCATTCTCTATTTTTGATATTCAACAATTTTTGTGAGTCATTCATGTCAACTTTATCCTAAATTCACTAATTGATCCATCCATTAATTTGTCTCTATATTCAATGGCTCCAAGTTCATACCAAGTGATAATAAACGTCACAGAGCACATTCCGGCTCCTCTACTGTTGCACATTGATTAGTGCATTTGATTCACACAACATCCTTTTGAGCTAAGTAAAGTCATTATCTTTTTTTCCCCAATGCATGATGGAGAAACACTTTCAAATAAGTAATCTGTCAGCTAGTAAATAGTGTAAGCTGATAACCTGCATTTCTCCCACTACAGATTTCATACTGCCTCCCTGTGGGAAACATTAAGGATGGAGATAGCTTATCAGTTGGATCCTGCTTCATCCATTCATTCATGCATGTATCATTTGCATTTATCATTCATCATTCATTTATTCATTACTAATGACAACCCAGTCTAAGCTAAGCATATGCTAAGGGGCTAAGTGTATAGTAATGAACAAAACAGATACAATCAATGCTCCATTGAAATGTGTAGTCTAATTGGAAGACATACATTCAAAATACAGACAAATAATTATAGGTGCTATGAAGGGAAAAGTAGGATGCCATGAAAAAAATAAAGGAAAAGAAAGAAGAGGAGTTAATTTAGACAGAAATTAGAGAAAGTCCCACTGAGCAGGTATATCTTCAGACCTTAAAGAAATAGCATGTGGCCAGAAACAAGATGAGATAAGTGTATAAGTATTGCTCAAGATCTTTCCAACAACTGAATCATGCGGACAAAGAGAAGTTGTTTTTTTTAAATAAATCAAAGCATTATTCAAAATACCTGAGTGCCCTATTACAGAGATGAAGCCATTTTGTAACATTCATTGTTAAAAAAAAAATGAGAGAGAGAGAAAAACAAAAAAGTTCTTGGACTATCACAGAATTACGGACAACATTAAGTGGTCTTAAGGATAGTGTAGCCCTGACTTGGTGTTGTGTGACCCACTCAGGGTGCACTAGAGGTGAAGGACTTCAACAAGTGACAACAATGGGTTAAAATTATCAAACATAATTTAATGTCAATTTGTTTGTATCATGTTTATGTCCAGACCTGTAAAAGTACAGAATTTCATCAGCTATTACCCCAGCAGGCAAGTCTGAATATAAACTACTAAATCCCAACATGCCTGTAATATCATGTGATTGTTTGATCACTAGTTGTGAGAGGCACACCATACTAACCCCAGCAGTAGGAACACGGCTGTGATTTTTCTGGATGTCTATAATTCAATTCAACCGTCAGAAGTAGATGCTTGCCTTAAACAGCAATTTTAAGTTTGAACTTCAAAATGAGAGAACACATTGCAGCTGCTTCAGGCAAAGGCTCTAATCTTATTTAGTTTTATTTCCTCATTAGCCTAATGGCAAAGGAATTAAGGAACTTTTTTAAATGTGTGGTTCCGGGAAGCAAATAAAGGCAGAAGGGGGTCTGCTCTGCTCATCACAGAGGGCCCGCATGTTTAACTCCAATGCCATGTTGAAAGTCAAGTGACAAAGTCAATGGTATGCTCTTTCTCAAATTCTGGCCAGAAATGCACTGATGACACCTAAGTATCAGCTTAAATTTTTATTTCAGAATACTTATGTTGTAAAGGGCAATGGCATTGTACAAAATTTCTTCCTAAGTTCTCAGAAGACTCAAGCTATGACTGAAAACACAGAGTGCTAGTGGTCCTACTTCCCTCATGAGAATAGAACGCCGCCTCCTCTCACTTAGAAAGACACTGGAGTTACATATTTCATTCAGTGGAACCATGTTCTTCATCAGAAGTACAAGGACGATGTTGTCTCAGAGCAAAGGAGTGTAGGGAGAGTGAAGAGAAGTTAAACCTGAGCAAATATGCGGGAAAAAAAACCCTACCATATTTGAACAGGCAGTCCCTATTTTAACTACAGACACTACAATTCAGAAAGCTAGCAGCCACAAGACAAGATGCCAGCAGGGCTTTTGAGACAAATGATGAAGACTCAAGAGTGATTCATGCTGTTCCTCTATGGGATGGCAATAGGGGAAGTGTTCAGAGGACAGTGAAAATTACTGGGAAGTCACATACTTGATTTTAAGATATTTCTTTTGAAAAATTTTATCCTGGTAGTGTGATTGATTTTGATGATTGCTACTTGTTTATTTATGTTAATCATGTTTAATAAAGGACATTTTTTGGTTAAAAGACATGGAAATGGCTATAGGTCTCTTCCTCATCATTTTCTATCCTGTCAGTAGATGATGTGTGTGAATGCCAGTACAATTAATTGATGGCATGGAAAAAAACAAGAGGAATTGACACTCAACAACCATCAGTCTTGCCTAAGGCGTTACCGCCAGAATCACAGAGAAGAAAGCAGGTTGAACACCGAGGTGTGACTGTGCTACAGTGATGGCACAACCACCCTGCAGGGATGTTTCTCTAAGTCCACAAACTCCGTAAGGGGAACCTCGCCTAAAAAGTCTGTAAAACTCTCTCTCTCCTTCTTCTGTTTTTCAGACCCTGAATTATAAGATCCTATAAGACCTTGAACACCCACCAACCCAAGTATCCATTACTACCCGAGACTAGTAAAATAACTTCCACATCTACTATTTTCTTTGGCTTATCACAACAACCCTTCAAAGTGACTGTAGTAGTTAATGTTCTCCAGAAAAACAACCAACTGTGGAGGCTAGCAAATCCAAATTCTGTGCGGCAGCTGGCAGCTTGGAGACTCAGGAAAGAGGTGATGCTGCAGCTTGGGTCTGGAGGAAGTCTGAAGGCAGAATTCCCTCCTCCTCCTCAGAGGACCTCTGTCTTTCTTCTCTTAAGGCCTTTAAACTCATTGGGTGAGACTCACTCACACTAGGGGGGGTAATCTGCTTTACTAAAAGTCTACTGACTTAATGTTAGTAGCATCTAAAAATGCCTTTGCAGAGACAGCTATAATAATGTTTGACCAAATATCTGTGTACTGTAGCCTAGCCACGCTGACACATAAAATTAATCATCACCCTGGCCCTCCTAAAATAAGGTGCTTTGGGGATCTTTTCTCTGTTTTATCAAAATGGAGGTTAAGTATTATATCCACTTTATTTTGGGTCCTCTTTTTGTTTTCTAGCAGAAACTTTTATTTAATATTTATTTATTTCTGTTTTATTGTATTTTTTATTACCATTTAGTCCCCTTATACCTCCCTCCCACCCAGCAATCACCACACTGTTGAACATGTCCACCAGCCCTTTTTCCTTTTTCTAGCAGAAACTTTTGAAGCTATAACTTCTATAAATGTCAAAACAGTATCAAAAAAAAAAAACCCTATAATTAACAAAGTCAAAAATGAAGGCACAGTTAATGATACTGCCAAGTATGGCTTGGCCATCAATGTACACTCTCAATGATGACATAATTATTTAAACTATAATTTGACAATGAAACATAACTTTAAATGTGATAATGCCGTAGTCTATGTTAGGTTCTATAGACACATTAATAACTTACTTTTTAAAACACCAAATTTTACTAATATGATCTGTAATATAGATTATTTGATACATGATATGTCATTTGGAAGAAAAAGTCCTTAAAGTTATAATTTTACTAATTTTTATTAGTCTGTAAATGTTAAAATATCAGACATTAATAATAGTGAACATCTCCAGCACCTAGAAGAGTAATTGCTTGGTTATTTTTATCAGTTGTTAACTTTGTTCTGTTTACTTTGGGTGAAAAAGTAAAAAGTAATGAACAAATGATCCTGAGGTACTCTTTGGCCATGGTAGTGTGATGACAAGTAGCTTGTCAAGAAAATTCCTCTTCCTCTTTGTCTGTGCTGCTCTCAGAAAGTGTCAGGAAAGACTGAATTTCAGTATCTTTTTCAGAAGAGCTGGAAATACATTAAAAGATCAATACACAATATACAGAACCAGGTCTCAACTCTTCATTTATCTTCTGATCAATACTACATACGTAGAAGTCACTGGAGGCGGGCAGATGTGAGGCTGCCTCAGACTGGGCTGTAATTTTCAACTTACCCAATATACCAACCCTCCTTCTAATGGGAAATTCTCATCATTCTCCCTCTCCCAAGAAATACAGCCATAGTGGTGCCAAAGAGAAAAGGTTTTGCAATCTCTGATTATGTCTTTCGCTGATGATTCAGAAGACACTTCAGAAACTTGTTGAGCCTCAGGGTCATCATTAAGGACATTCATCATTACATTGGCTATTTAATAGAATCCCAATGAATAGACTGCCAGATAAACCACCTCTTTTGTGCACAGTAAATTAGGACTATGTGGATAGCCAGTCAAGATATGTCAAAACCAGAATTAATAGCAACAATTACTGAGTTATTTTATTTTGTCACAGTTTATTGTTAAGAGGATGTTCTGTTGGAGGCTCTAGGGTGTAGCGTGCAAAGGTTTGAGAAAAAAGGTGGAGTGGGGAACAGAGGGGAGCCCGCACAGTTCCGATGCTTGCGTCTAAGTTATTTAGATTGTCAGCCTATGTGTGCCACTAAATAATATAAAATACTTGCTTAAGATCCCATGATGGATATAAGCATTCCTTGCATTCTTTCTCATGTCCAACACAGGCTAAACCAGCAGAGCCTGTGCTCTCATCTGTGATCAAGTACAGATTTAACTGTGATGAAAAAAATTTCACTGGTAATGACTTTTACATGAAAATCTTAATTTTAAAGTACTGTTTTATTCTGTTAATGTGTTCCCCATATATTTTGGGTATTAAATGTCCTTTCTTTTATGAAATGATGGTGACAGTAACTGATAGGTTTAGTTATTGTTTTTAATGGCTTTAAGAAAAAAAAATAGCAGCTTTAGACTGACCCCTTTTGAAAAAAAATTTTAAATGGTGTTGGAAATACAAAAATCCAAGAATCGCAGCTAAATGATTTCCTTATTCAGAAAAAAATGAGTGTAATAGTCTTGATTTCCTTTTGCTGCAATGTTAGACTTCAAATCAATCAATGGAATTTATGATACAAAGAACTTTTATTTACATTTATCATAAACCTTCTGAAATAAACCCTCCTTTTTCAAGGAATTACAGTATTTCAATAGTATAGTGACATGATAAAATACTTTTCTTAAGCATTTATTAATATCACCTACATTCCCTAGAAACTGATCAACATCCCTAAAAATTTTTACCTTATGTGAGAAAAGAAAGAAATGATAGTGAATTAAAATATGCCATCATTAACAGCCTGGACTCAGTTTCCAGAAAGAACCCTCTCAATATTCTATTCTAAAAACTTTATTCACATTGAGTAACATTTTATTAATGCAAAGTGTTAAAATTTTTAGCTTAATTAATTAATGTAAGGCAACTCTTTTTCAACTTAAAAAGGAATGCTGAAGGATAATTAAATTCCAGTTTTTCTTATCTTTGACATATATTTTGCAGCTAAAAATTATCTCTTCATGTTATAGTAATACCTTCATAAGCCTTTTACTAAATCCTGATAACAAGTCAGCAAAGAACACAAACATTTTACAAAGAATGGCTTTATAAAGTACACACATGAGGACAATCTTTCTTTACATAATAAAAAGAATTAGTTGGGCACTTGTCAAAACGGTTACTAGGCATCATGTGTACACATAAGCTGTGGGTTTAACCTACCTCAGTTCCTCTGTTCCACAGGGGCCCATAGCACATGAGGTCTTAAAGAAATCTAGGGCAGACTGACTTATATGAAATGAATTGTAGTTGAAGGCTGGTGAATCTTCTGTGGTTAGGCTGTAAAGTTCTTCTGAAGGATCTGAAATATTTTATTTCATGAATTGTCAACACATAAATTCGAGAAACAAATGCACAGCAAATGGCTTGAAAAGTTTATTCAGAGTGAATAATAAGTATGTAAAGAGGATCAGAGATTTTTAACCATCTCTTAATTTCCTAATGTTTGTGGGATGGGTAGAATATGAGGTAAATTTGTTTTGAGATTCCAAGTTATTTTAATCATATTGATTTTATGGCAAATTACTCAATTATATTTTCTCCACTTAATTAGGATTTATTTAACACGTAACATTTAAGTTTAAGGTGCATGGTGTGTTGATTTGAAGCAATCATATATTGCAAAATGATGACCACCATAGTGTTCGCTAACACCTTCATCATATCACATTAAAGCCACTTCTTTTGTGGTGAGAACATTTAAGACCTAGTGTCTTAGCAACTTTCAAGTATATCATATAGTAATATTAACTATAATTATCCCCTGTACAGTAGATTCTCAGTTCTTCATCTTATAACTGGAACCTTATACTCTTTGATCAACATCTCCCAGTTTTTCCATGCTCAAGCCCCTGGCAACCACCATTCTAGTCTGTTTTTATGAGTTTACCTTTTGTAGACTCCACATGTGTTTTTTCTTTGTTTTGTTTTGTTTTTTAGAGTAGGAAATAACATTTACTTAGTGCTTGCCTTGAGCCAAGCAATATTATAAGTATTTTATATATATCATCAATTTAATACTCATAACAATCCAATGATGTAAGAATTATTACCAACTAAATTTACTTTTCTTTTTTATCAGTTTTCATTGTTTTTCTATTATAGTTGTCCCAACTTTTCCACCTTTGCTCCCCTCTGCCCATCTCACCCCAGGCTCCACATGTTATTGTAGCATTTGTCTTTCTCTCTGACTTATCTCAGCCATCTTGATTTTTCAAAACACATTACACTTAAGAAAAGTGTCAAATATTCTGATAACTTATAAAATTACAAAGACTAGCAATCCTCTTAAAGTTAGAATATTGTGCGACTCTTCAACTTATCTGAATGTTAAACACTTTATCTTTCTGTCTTCTAAGAAATAAAAGCTTTACCTCCACATAGTCTGAGGCAAAGGTTAGTCTTGGCAAAGTTGCCCATTTGTTTTTGTTTTTGTTCTTGTTTTTGTTCTGGCTTCCTTGGGTTGTTTGGGTAGATAATAAGCATTTGTATGTGAAAGTTGGGGGGAAGCCCTAAATCTCCCTTTTCATAAAGCTGGCCTATGAATCAGCCAAAGTAGGAAAAAACAGTGCAAGTAAGCAATTGTATAAGCAAACATATCTTTATAGAAACTACCAAAAAGTCAAGTGTGTAAATAAAGGATTAGTGTATTAGGAAGGCCATAGCACCTTCTTTTGTCATTGATAGAATTCTAAGAAGTGATCTAACTTATACATAAGGTTATGATGATTTTTACAACTATTATCATTACTGGGCACTATTCTTCCCTTCATTCTGATGAAAGTGCCAAGGAAACATCTTCCTGATCAGACCCACCAAACACCAAACCACAGTGTATTATACACTTGATTGAAGAGATATTTTTTGGTGGTTCAGTATTAATTTAAAGTTTTTCAGTAAGCAGATTCCCCTACTAAAAGTCACTTAGATTATTTCTGCTCTAAAATAGACCTCAATACATTTATAACTGGAAGTGTCTTAAAACTTGTTCAGCCCTCTGATTTTCATATTATGATACATGGGAAAATTCTATAGGCTTTAGGAGGATTGCTAAAGCAATCAGGAAGGTTTCACTTGGTCTTATTTACATTTAGGGCTTACATAAGATTAATTTGGAGGAAAGACAAAAGATTCTCAGCTAAAATTTTTGTTCCATCCCCTTTTGTTAGAGACTAGGAAATTAGGAGCCCACAGGGGATTGGCAATTTGTTGAAATTCACACAAGCACACAGTCAAAGAACTGTATTACAAGGCCACTGTAACCAAAACAGCCTGGTACAGGCAAAAACAAAACAACAACAGCAACAACAAAAAAAAGGCACATGGACCAGTGGAACAGAACGGAGAGCCCAGAAATAAACCCAAGTCTCTAAGGTCAATTAATATTCAATAAAGAAGGCAGCAACATAACATGGAGTAAAAGCAGCCTCTTCAACAAGTGGTGTTGGGAGAACTGGACAGCTATATGCAAAAAAAAATGAAACTCAAGCATCAACTTACACCATACACAAAAATAAATTCAAGGTGGATAAAAGATTTAAATATAAGCCATGACACCATTAAAGTCCTAGAGGAGAACAGAGGCAGGAAAATCTCAGATGTTTCAAGCAGCAACATTTTTACTGATATGCCCCCTAAAGCAATGGACATAAAGGAAACAATAAACAAATGGGATCTCATCAAAATAAAAAGCTTCTGCATGGCTAAAGAAAACAGTATTAAATTAAAAAGAGAACCAACTGTATGGGAAAACATGTTTGCCAATGATACCTCAGACAAGGGTTTAATCTCCAAAATATATAAAGAACTTACACTACTCCACTCTAAGAAGATAAGCAACCCAATTAAAAAATGGGCAAAGGACTTGAACAGACACTTCTCCAAGGAGGACATGCAGAGGATCCAGAGACACATGAAAAGATGCTCAATATCGCTAGCTATCAGAGAGATGCAAATTAAAACCACAATGAGATACCACTTCACACCAGTCAGAATGGCCATCATAAACAAAGCAACAAACAACAAGTGTTGGAGAGGTTGTGGAGAAAAGGGGACCCTAGTGCACTGTTGGTGGGATTGCAGACTGGTACAAC